>BLSH010008958.1:212633-243454 GCA_018402905.1 Glandirana rugosa | reverse complement strand
TGTCACATGATATTTGCGCAGCGGTCTTTCAAGCGCAATTTTTTGGAAAAAATACACTTTGATGAATTAAAAAAAAAAAACGAAACAGTAAAGTTAGCCCATTTTTTTTTTTTTGTATAATATGAAAGATGATGTTACACCGCGAGAAACGTGACCTTTATTCTAAGCAACAAAATTGTGATAAAGCCCTGTGTACCATCAACAATTACCACTCTATGTGCAGCTGGGCTCCAGTATTTCATGGTGACCGGAAACCCACCAGGGCAATGAAAAGTCACTGTGGGGGACACACATGTAGGCAGGAAGTGGCTGCAAAGAGGCAGCAGAAGATCAGCAGTGCTGGAATACTTTTCCCCTTTTTTTAAAATTTTATTTACAATGTCACTAAGGCTTTGTGTAGATGTGCAAGTTGGGTGGTAAAAATGTGCAGTAGAGACATGTTTTTGCCACCCACCATTGGCCTCCCTTAAGCTCCATTAGGCAGCAGCTGAGAGGGTGTTTTACATGCCGCAGTCACGATGCATTCGGCAGAATAAGGAGTTTCTCCCATAACAGATTTTATAGTGTCACTCTTTCTGGCCACCCTGTAACCCTGATGTAATGGTGGAGTTATTGACTGGCTGCTCTGCTGTGAGTAAGTTAGGGTTAAGGGCGCAAATTACTTGTCTTACCCCGGGGGGGCGCTGACAACCCAACACTACGCTATAAAAAACTGGCTCCTAACTTTTTTAGCTGGCTCCTAAATTCAAGGCAAATTTTTCAAGCCCTGCACTACAATATATTGGCCTTTTTTTTTTTTTCTGCTAACTTCTGTGAAGACTGTGGGAATGAAGACAAAATGCATACTTTTTTTGAATCAAGCTTGATTTATCTATTTATCTTTTTGATCTACACTCACTTGCTGGATTATGATACACATTTGATATATGTCTGGGTGCGTTGTTGTTTTTCCAGCTGCTGCAAGGAGGGACTTTGTTTACTGTGCGCTGATTAATATTGAGGCTATGCGGTTGCTAGCTGTGCAGGTGGTTATGAATAGCTGCGGCCAACGTCAGCCCCTCACTGCATTTTATGGCCTGAGCAACCACAGCCATTCACACACACCTATCATTTCAGATGCAGGAGTCCTCATATTCTTGTCCCTGGAAATGGCAGGATGTGTTAATTGCCTATCACACTTGTGCGATGCAATTTTACCATGATTTTTTTGCCGCGATTTTGGATCAGTACGACTTTGGTCTGACTTTTTGCAACTTTAGCACAATGAAAACATATTACAAAGTCCTACATAATTAGTATTATTATAACTTGAGGTCCATAGACTTCAATTTTAAACCCTCAAAGTTGCATGCAAATCGCACATGAATAATATAGATGCGATTTCTGTACTATTTCTGTGCGACTTTGTAATATGTTTTCATTGTGGCAAAGTTGCAACAAAGTCGGACGAAAGTCATACTGATCCCAAATTGCGTCAAAATCGTGGCAAAATCGTGGCAAAAAATTGCAGCGAAATCGTGGTAAAATCATGTCGCACAAATGTGAAAGATGCCTTAGAGTTACAAGGCTTTAGGGCTATCATCCATATTCAGGCTTCACTAATTGGTAATGTCTCGAGCAATGTATGGGGCTCTCCCAAGCAGCTGCATGTGCAATGCCTCTAAGGCTGGGTTCACACTAGTCCGATTCTCGGACCGACATTAGGAGCACAAGTCGCATTACGTCACAAAAACAATGATTCTCTATGAGAGCCATCTTAACTGGTCTGGGGCGGGCTGTGATGCCATAAGAGGGTAGAGCCTCCTGATGACGTCAGTGGGTGGCCCTGCCCCATGCCAATATAAGTCACAGCACAAAGCGGAGCTGGCATTCGTGAGGGAGATCGCGTTGTGTCAACATGGGAAGAAGAAGAGAGGGAGAACAGAGGGAAGAGGACAACAGAGAAGCCCAGCAAGAGTAGAAGATAGAAGACCCCTCAGAAGAAAGAAGACCCCACAAAAGAGCAGAAGAATGAAGAGCCGGAGAAGACGCTGATTTAATAAAATATTTTAAAAGCACGTGTAGTGTGTGTTTTTTTACACTTTTTTTTCCAGGTGAATGGGTAGGGGTACAATGTACCCCATACTTATTCACATAGGGTGGGGGGCCGGGATCTGGGGGCTCCCAGATTCCGATAAGCCCCCGTCCGCAGACCCAGACAACCACCGGCAAGGGTTGTCGGGAAGAGGCCCTTGTCTTCACCAACATGGGGACAAGGTGCTTTGGGGTGGGGGGCTCAGAGCCCCCCTGCCCCAAAGCACCCATACCCCCATGTTGAGGGCAGGCGGCCTGGTATGGTCCAGGAGGGGGGTGCTCGCTCATCTCCACCCCCTTTCCTGGCCTGTATAAGGTCTGGTATGGATTTTGAGGGGGACCTTACGCCGTTTTTTCGGCGTGTGGGTAACCCTTAAAATTCATACCAGACCGGAGGGTCTGGTATGGATTTTGGGGGGACCCTACGCCTTTTTTTTTGGCGTTGGGGGTTTCTCTTTAACCCATACCAGACTGAAGGGCCTGGTATGCTCCTGGAGGGGGGACTCCAAGCCTTTAAAAAAAAAAAAAATGGCGTGGAGTCCCCCTTCAAGATCCCCAGAGCACAAGGTGCTTGGTATTTTCGAGATCAAAGCCAGATCCCTGTTCACAGAAAATTGGACCGACTTAGACCCTATGTAGGACCGTAAATCACACAGCAAAGTAGGATCAAAGTCAGACCGTTTAAATGTCGGATAGTGTGAACCCAGCCTTATAGACCAACTTCTCTGTACACACGGTACAACAGTTGTACAACCACTTGTTGTACAACCAAAGTTTTCTAGTCTGCTCATTCAACTTCTGTTGTACAACCATTGTATGATGGCTGTTGTAATTGCACGTACTAACAGTCAGATGATCGTACAACAAGCTGGTTGTACGACCGTTGTACAACCGTTGTACAGTGTGTATGGGGCTTAACATAGAGTGAGTTTTGTGAGATGTTATGTTATGTCTATGTTATGTTATGTTATGTTAAGTACATTGCTGTCAATGACTACAATGTCTGGTGTGCCCCCACTCCTTCACAGTTCTCAACATAACCCCAGCAGTCCATTTAATGACTGCACAATTCTGTCTCAGGAACAAGTGTGATTACTTGCTATCTATTGGGCTTTTTTCCTTTATTTTATTTTCTTGAAGCAAGGCTTATGTTTGTATGTGCATATATTTCTTGGACCTGCTCATGTCAGCCTACAATGGATCAGCTGTACCCCCTCTGACCCTTCCAGGACAGCCTATTTACTAGACTTTAAATTGCAGCTGTCTCCCCCTAGCAAGTGTCTTCTTATCCTCTTTCCGCACACCTTTTAAAGTAAAAAAAAAAAAAGAACAAAAAAAAAACATTTTCCCCCTTTTTTTTTTTTTTCTAATTTCTCCTTTCATGATTTCTGCCTAGGTTCAGCCTCTCCTGGATTAGAAGACTCCTCGTTTGGGCTGTAAATCTCCCTATGCGGCAGGTTCCCTTGGTGTGGGGACATTGTGATAACATGATACATTTCTGTAACTTTGGCCATCCCTTTTTATGCTGGCCATTACTTACAGTTATGACAGTATTGATGACTGTTATTAGGACTTGGGGAGTTTTGACGAC
Organism: Glandirana rugosa; assembly: GCA_018402905.1. Lineage (NCBI taxonomy): Eukaryota > Metazoa > Chordata > Amphibia > Anura > Ranidae > Glandirana > Glandirana rugosa. Next base: position 239,790 of record BLSH010008958.1, on the reverse strand, counting down.
CAGTGCAGGGTTGCTTCTGGATATGTCAATTTTATGTATTTTATGGCTGTATACCTATTCATGGTGGAATGTGCTTGCTGGGTCTTCTAGTCCCTCAAAATGGCACAAGGGCTCCATTGTGTGCCAGGCTCTGGGCAGGTGACATGGCTCCCATGTTTCATTGGAAGCAGGCGCCTTATAGTGAGACCAGCTTCCTCTCTCCTGGCGCTGCTGCTGAGCTGGATCATGACCTGTGCTCTCCTCCCTGCCACATGCCTGCTGTTGCTCTAGTTCTGCTTTCCCTGCTGCTCTGCCTCGGTGTGTTCCATTTGCTGTGGGTCTTGCACTGAGATGCAGTCATTGCTGGATTACCGCATTAAGACTTTTTTTTTCTGTGCTCCTTTTTTTTTTGTGTGTTGGATGCCTGGTCTCGTTGCTGCCAGCCTTAAGCACTGAAGATCTGAATGGAATGGATATTCTGTATATGTGTATGTATGTATATGTATTGTGACAGCCGGCATGTAAAATCACCTGGGTGCATTCAGGATGGCAGATACATTTGCCCCAGGTTCATCTATTCACTCTATGCGGATGGCTACCACTAGGGGGAGTGCTGGGAGTCTTGCAGGAGTAATGAGCCCAGATGAGTGGAGCTGACTCATTAAGGCCTGTACAAGAGCTCTCAGCAGGCATAGGTGAGTGTTCCACCCTGGAACCAGTTTTTTGTGTCAGCAGACTGGAAAGTGTAACATCTTGTCTGGTAAGAAGCCTGTGTGGCTAAGTTGCCCAGTGAGAGGTAGGAGCTAGGTACAGCGGTAGGCTGTACCCAGCTGACAGACAGGGAAAGTATTGTGCAGTCAGTGGCCAAGTGGCCTAGGATTTATTTTGTTGCTTGTTTTTATTTTGCTGTTTTTCACATTGTAAATAGTGTAAATAAACTACCTTTTTGCTTTCACCTGCAACTGCTGTCTGGCTGTGCCTAAATTGTGTAGTGAACCCTTCCAGGGAGTCACACACACCCGCTGCCAAGCTAACCTCCTCACAGTGTGTGTATATATTATATATATACACACACATATACATACATACATACATACATACATACATACATACATACATACACATACACTACCTCACAAAAGTGAGTACACCCCTCACATTTTTGTAAATATTTTATTATATCTTTTCATGTGACAACACTGAAGAAATGACACTTTGATACAATGTAAAGTAGTGAGTGTACAGCTTGTATAACTGTAAATTTGCTGTCCCCTCAAAATAACTCAACACAGCCATTAATGTCTAAACCACTGGCCACAAAAGTGAGTACACCCCCAAGTGAAAATGTCCAAATAGGGCCCAAAGTGTCAATATTTTGTGGGACCACTATTATTTTCCAGCACTGCCCTAACCCTCTTGGGCATGGAGTTCACCAAAGCTTCACAGGTTGCCACTGGAGTCCTCTTCCAATCCTCCATGATGACATCACAGAGCTGGTGGATGTTAGAGACATTGTGCTCCTCCACCCTCCATTTTGGGTTGCCTCACAGATTCTCAATAGGGTTTAGGTCTGGAGACATGCTTGGCCAGTCCATCACCTTTACCCTCAACTTCTTTAGCAAGGCAGTGGTCATCGTGGAGGTGCGTTTGGGGTCATTATCATGTTGGAATACTGCCCTGCAGTCCAGTCTCTGAAGGGGGGGGAGCATGCTCTGCTTCAGTATGTCACAGTACATGTTGGCATTCATGGTATCCTCAAAGAACTATAGCTCCCCAGTGCTGACAGCACTCATGCAGCCCCAAACCATTACACTCCCACCACCATGCTTGACTGTAGGCAAGACACACTTGTCTTTGTACTCCTCACCTGGTTTTCGCTACACAAGCTTGACACCATCTGAAGCAAATAAGTTTATTTTTGTCTCATAAGATCACAGGACATGATTCCAGTAATCCATGTCCTTAGTCTGCTTGTCTTCAGCAAACTGTTTGTGGGCTTTCTTGTGCATCATCTTTAGAAGAGGCTTCCTTCTGGGATGACAGCCATATAGATGAATTTGATGCAGTGTGTGGTGTGTGGTCTGAGCACTGACAGGCTGACCCCCACCTCTTCAACCTCTGCAGCAATGCTGGCAGCACTGATTACATCTATTTCCCAAAGACAACCTCTGGATATGATGCTGAGCATGTGCACTCAACTTCTTTGGTCGACAATGGCGAGGCCTTTTCTGAGTGGAACCTGCCCTGTTAAATTGCTGTATGGTCTTGGCCACCATGCTACAGCTCAGTTTCAGGGTCAGGGTCTTGGCAATCTTATTATAGCCTAGGCCATTTTTATGTAGAGCAACAATTCTTTTTTTCAGATCCTCAGAGAGTTCTTTACCATGAGGTGCCATGTTGAACTTCCAGTGACCAGTGTGAGAGCGATAATACAAAAGTTAACACACCTGCTCCACATTCACACCTGAGACCTTGTAACACTAACGAGGGGAGGGAAAATGTCTAATTGGGCCCAATTTGGACATTTTCACTTAGGGGTGTACTCACTTTTGTTGCCAGTGGTTTAGACATTAATGGCTGTGTGTTAAGTTATTTTGAGGGGACAGCAAATTTACACTGTTATACAAGCTGTACACTCACTACTTTACATTGTAGCAAAGTGTCATTTCTTCAGTGTCGTCACACGAAAAGATATAATAAAATATTTACAAAAATATGAGGGGTGTACTCACTTTTGTGAGATACTGTGTATATATATATATTTATTTATTGTGACAGGGCGGTTCCCTGTAATGGGGTTCGTTCCCTAGGATTATCAACCAGGCAGGTTGACAGGCTCTAGGACTATTTGAAATGGAAGAATCCCTTTTGGGCAGTTTCTTCCAGGCTTGATAGATCCAGTTGGGAGCCTGGAGTTTGGAGATTTCTAAGTGATTTGAGAGGGACAAAATCTCCAATCCTGGGACCAGGATTTAGGGATAGCCAGCACGCCGATGGTACATGTGTGTTTGGGCCTGATAGGAGAGTCAGGACCATGGTTCTGGGCTCCACCCTCCCAAGGAGTCCAGGTTGCAAGGGAGTAGCCAGAGAGTGCCAGTGTGCACTGGGAGAAGCCAGAGACCCAAGCCTGAGGGTCAGAGCAGCAAGGAGCTGTTGTCTAGAGAAACAGTGCTGACAAGGGAATGGTCTGCAAGAGACAGACAAGAGCCTGAACTGGAATGCCATGCCCTCAAACAGAGATCCTGGCTGTCGTGAACTCACTCCAATCGCATCTACCATGAGAGCTAAACACCCCCATGCCACATATGGTGGAGGATGCGGGCACAAAACGGTAGAATCGGGTCCCTGCGCCACAGTAAGTTCATGTCATGTTGGACGTGTGTGGAAGTGCAGCCAGACGAACAGCATTTCGGAGGAGTGCTTTTGGACATGTAGCCATGTGCTCCCTCAAGAGTGGCTGATAGATGTGGTCCACTTTCCCGCTGCCCTCAATAACACGAATTCCATACACCCGGAGTCACTAAACAGGCCGGTACTTTGTTTTGTTGTTTTATTTAGGGGTTTGAACTTGGATAGGGATTAGGGATGACTATGGGATGCCCAGTAATTGAACATGGGGCCTACTATATACACCTCTGGTATATACACTTCTCCTCCAGCACACTACTTGCTGACTGTTACACTTGTTCACCTTGTCCAAAAGGAAATTTTTCAGACCTCCATGACACCTCCTCTTCACCACAGCTAGCACATGGTGAGGCCTGCTGCAGCCGTGGGCAAGGCCACAGAACCACCCATTGTGGGTAAGAATCGCAGGTTTCCTTCCCTGGAACTGTGGACCCTCTGTTGTGTAACTAAGTATGTTGGTGCTAGCTGGGCCCTGGATGAACTACTACTCCCAGCCCATCCTTCTTCCAGGCCCATCTGGCCTGTCCTGCGGTCTAATGGCTCTCCTTCCCCTCAATTGTGTCACGTACCTGATGGAAGAGTTTGACTTATGCAGTAGGCAACCTCCCTTACTACCCTGACTCAGGAACCCCTGGTAGAGCAGGCAGGTGGCTCAGGAGTGCAGGATGGCACGAGGGTCGGACTGGGTCACTGGTGTTGGCAGGAAGTCCATTGGTGCACTCGTGCACTTGAAGCGTGGTCGTACAGGCCAGGTCGTGAGACGGGCTGGCGGTACAGGGGGAGCAGACTGGTGGATGGTTGGGTCCAGGCAGGGTCGCCAACAGGCGTGCAGCAAAGGTACAAGAGGGTCAGGCAGGAGAGTGGTCGTAGACAAGCCGGGGGTCGGTGCAGGCAGAAATCAGCAGGGTTAGACAAACCGGGTCACAGGAACAGATAATCAGAGTACAGGTTGCTCAGGAACACACACTAAATGCTGTAGATCAGACAGCACTTGCTGCAGGGTGCACTCAGCTTAAATTGAGCCGTTTGGCGCAGGTTTTGGTGCACGCACGGGAGCGGGGTGTTCGGGGTGATTACTCCAGAAGGTCCTAACACGCTCCTTGGCATGGATGTGTTCCTCGGGGTTCCCAAGAGTTCTCTTCAGGTCCGTACCCCTTCCACTTAATCAAGAACTGCGTCACACCCCCTCTCACTCTGCAGTCGAGGATTGCCTCAATCTCATACTCTTCCTCACCATCCACTATAACTGGTGGGACCGTTCTCCTCCCAAGTGGTCCTGGGTTACTGGTTTCAACAGGGATACGTGAAACACCGGGTGTACCCGAAGAGAGGGAAGGAGGCTCAGCTCATACGCCACACTGTTGATTTTCTTCTTGACTGGGAATGGGCCAATGAACTTTGGTCCCAGCTTCTTTGATGGGCAGGACAGTTTTACGTTTTTAGGTGCTAACTAAGCTTGGTCGCCCGGCTGCAGGTCCAACTCCCCTCGTCTCCCTTTGTCGAAGGCTCGTTTGTTATATTGCTGCGACAGGGATAATGTCTCCCGCAGAAGCTTGTTGTTTTCCACCAGGAAGCCAGCCATGTCTTGAACAGCAGGCCCCGTACTTTCCGTTACCAGGTCAGGAAAGAAGGAGGGATGGTAGCCGAGATTCGCCCAGAATGGTGACTGATTTGTGGCTGAGTGAACCGCGTTGTTATAGGCAAATTCGGCTACTGGCAGCAGGGAGACCCAGTCGTCCTGAGAGAATGAGGAATAGCACCTGAGATACTGCTCATTAGTCTGGCCATTAGTCTGAGGGTGATAAGCAGAGGAGAGCGCCAGTTCAATTCCCAACAGAGAGCAGAAGCTTTCCAGACCCGAGACGTAAACTGAACTCCCCGATCAGATACAATGTTGGCCGGGATTCCGTGGAGGCGGACAATCTCCTTGATGAAAGTTTCTGCAGTTTGGGTAGCAGTAGGTGTGCCTTTCATGGGGATGAAATGTGCCATCTTGGTGAGACGGTCTACTGCTACAAAGATGGTGGAGAATCCAACAGACGGGTCAGTTCCACTATAAAGTCCATGGACACATGCGACCAGGGTGACAGGCAGCGGATTTAGCACCCCCAAGGCTTTGGTTCTGTTGACCTTGTTGCGAGCACAGGTGGGACAGGCCTTAACGTATTCTCTACAGTCCTTGTCAACCAGAGGCCACCAGAAGGAGCGTGCAAGTAGCTCCGCAGTCTTACGACCACCAAAATGTCCTGCTAATCTGTGGTCAGCCTTGGTCATGTCCAGTGCTGGGCTGTGAAATTCAGATCCAAGAAAAAACTGCAAGCCCCAGAGTCTATGATTGCCCGGACCAGAATGTCTCCATCGGGCAGCTGCAGAGTGATGAAGAGCGCCAAGTGGGTCTTAGGACTGGGCAAGGACAGAACCTCCTCCTTAATGGGATAGGAGCCCCTATCCCACTTGGCTGGGCAGGATCGCACCATGTGCCCGGGAGCTTCGCAGTATAGGCACAGGTCTTGGGTCACACACCTCTGTCTCTCCTCTGGGGTGAGGATCAGGCGCTGGGAGGTGACCAGTCTTTCAAAGCTGCGCTCCCGTAGGCGGCGATCGATCTGGATGGCCAGACCAATCAGAGCATCCAAGGTCAGGGGAACATCCACACGAGCTAACTCGTCCTTGAGTGGCTCGGACAGGCCCAACCGGAACTGGAAGCAGAGGGCTGTGGAGTTCCATGCAGTGTCGGCGATTCAGCACCGGAATTAAGCCACGTAGTCCTCCGCCGTGTGGCGGCCCTGCTGGAGCGCATGGAGCGCAGCTTCTGCTGTGGCTGCTTGGTGTGGGTCCTCATATAGACGTGCCATGGCCTGGAAGAAGTGTGCCAGACTGGTGGTTTTTGGGGTCTTCTGCTCAAGTAGCTGATGAGCCCAGGCCTGGGGCTCATCCTGGAGGAGTGAGATGACCAGTCCCACTTTGGTGGCTTCTTGGGAAAAGGTCCGGGGTTGGAGAGCAAAATACAATTCGCATGCGTTGCGGAACGCCTGGAATTTCTTACTGTCCCCTGTGAACTGTTTGGGTAGAGGTACCTCGGGTTCCGTAGGCAGAGTGATGAGGGTGTGATCAGGAAGCGGGTCGGACCCGGATGCGGGTGGTGCGGAGAGCTCCAGGGCTTGGCCTTCCAGCCGCACATAATCATCTTTGAGAGCCTTCACCGCCCGAGTAAGGCCGGCCAAGTGCATGCATAGTTCATTCGTTGGAGAGGGCCCCTGCGCAGACTCAGGCATGGCTGTCTGATACTGTCAGGGGCTGCCACTCACCGACTTTATGGTGGATTCTTTAACCACTTCAGCCCCCGGAAGGATTTCCCACTTTAGGACCAGAACACTTTTTGCGATTCGGCGCTGCGTCGCTTTAACTGACAATTGCGCGGTCGTGTGGCGTTGTACCCAAACAAGATTTGCGTCTTTTTTTCCCCACAAATAGAGCTTTCTTTTGGTGGTATTTGATCCCCTCTGCGTTGTTTCTGATTGCCGCTATAAACAAAAGAAGAGCGACAATTTTGCAAAAAAAAAAAACAAATTTATTACTTTTTGATAAAATACAAATCCAAAAATAATATCTAAAAAAACTTTTTTTTCCATTGGTTTTGGCCGATTTTATATTCTTCCTCATATTTTTGCGCAAAAGTTGCCACGTTTACGGATGATGAGAATTAATTTCTGGGGTTTTTATTTTTTTTTATTTTTTACTAGAAATGGCGGCGGTCTGCGATTTTTAGCGATACTGCGATATTGTAGCGGACATGTCGGACCATTTTGACACTTTTTTGGGACCATTGGCATTTATACAGCGATCAGTGCTATAAAAATGTACTGATTACTGTGTAAATGCCATTGGCAGTGAAGGGGTTAACCTGCAGGGGGCGCTCTAAGGGTTAACTGTGTTCGCTGGGCGTCTTCTAACTGTGTGTTGGCTGCCATGGCTGGGGAAAGGGGATGATCACAGCTTCCATATACAGGAAGGCTGTGATCATCGCCCTTCTCCCTTCAACAGAACGGAGATCCGTGTTTACAAACACGGACCTCCGTTCTTTCACTGCAGGGGAGCCATCGCGGGTAGCCGGCGGAGATCGAGTCTGCCCTACCCGCTCCCTGGCTCCCCCCGAACACAGTGAGCGCGCGAGCGCGCCTCCGGTGGCGTGCGCTCACAATGCTAATTATCGCGGCCGCCGTCCTGTGACGGCAGTTCGCGATAACAAGCCACCTTGCTGCCGTCACGCTGCGGCAGGTGGTCAGCAAGTGGTTAAAGAGTCTCCTTCCATGTAGACCTCAGCTGCTCTCCTGCTTCTCCTGTGCCACTCTAGGAGCCGACTCCTGCTCCTGGCTGCACCCAAGCCCCAGACCTCAGGTTCAACCCCCCAGACTGGGGGCTCCCCTCCCGGGCGAGGGCTGCTCCACAGCTCCAGCTACATCCTCATCTCTTCCACCCAGAACTCTCCTGACACCTGCTGGCAGATTGCTGTATTTAAGGAGGCCTGCCCCCTGACAATCTAGGAGGTGGATTGGTCAGGGCTCTGTGTCATACATCAGGAAGTGACACCTTCTCATCCACCCCCCTTCTAGAGCTTTCCCAGCTCAAGCGGAGGAAATCTCCAAGAAGTGTCCCTTCCCTCCATCTCCAGCCCTTCCTCTGAGCCACTCCCCAGCCCAGATCAAAACATTCAGGCCTGCACTTACAGTCAGGCCTGACTAGATTTTTCCTCTCCTACCAAAACTCTACAAAGTAAAAGCACATACACTATAGGGGCGCTACAGACACAATCCAGATCCTTGCAAAATGTAAGGTCAGCTGTAATATGAACTGTGTGACTCATGAAACATGAGACTGCACAATCTGTGTGTGCAGGTGAGTAGAACCTGCAAGAGGAAAGAGACTAGCCTTAAAGAGACAGTGTTCCATTTTTTGCTGAACTGTGCAAAAGGGTTGTGGAGTAACTGTGAAGATGGGGCAGTCAAAACAAAAAAAAAAAAAAGAAGCAAGGATGGGTGAGATGATAGACAGAGCTCTGTGGCTAGAGGGGTTGAACGAGCCCCATACATGCCTGAGTTTGCAAAGGAGAAAGGCTGCGGTTGCCCCTAGCAATGGTAGTGCAAAGAGTGCACGGGCGAATGTGGTTGCCCATGGCAACGAGGAAGTGATTTGTGTCACAGATTTTTGTAATCCTATGTCAGCCAAGGATGCTATTGTGGGCTATCTAGAAGACTTTGAATTCCGGGCTGTAGTTGAAGGCTGGCCTATAAGGTGCTGGGCTGAGTTGGTGCAGCCACTAATTACTGAGGAATACAGAAAAGTATACAGCGGGATGGTTTTTAGCAGAGGTGACTAGGACAACTATAAAGCCACAATCCTGGATAGAGAACGCTGGAAAATTCCATAAATAGTGAGCAACATGCTCACCAGAAGTTTGAGAGGAGCATGGTCACCCATAGCAACGCTGGTTACATAGTTAGCGAGGTTGAAAAAAGACACAAGTCCATCAAGTCCAACCGATGTGTGTGTTTTTATGTCAGTATTATTATATCCCTCAACGTTGTGGTCCCTTAGATGAGCATCTAATAGTTTTTTGAAATTATCCATACTCCCAGCAGAAACCACTGCTTGTGGAAGAGAATTCCACATCCTCACTGCCCTTACCATAAAGAACCCTCTATGCAGTTTAAGGTTAAACCGCCTTTCTTTTAGTTTTAGTGAATGGCCGCGTGTCTTTGTGTACTCCCTTGCACTGAATAGTTTTGTCCCTATTGTGGGGTCACCAGTACAGTATTTGTACATTGAAACCATATCCCTTCTCAAGCGTCTCTTCTCCAGAGAGAATAAGTTCAGTGTTTGTAATCTTTCCATACAACTAAGGTCCTCCAATCCTTTAATTAGCTTTGCTGCCCTTCTCTGAACACTTTCCAGTTCCAGGACATCCTTTCTGAGGACTGGCACCCAGAACTGGACAACATACTCCAGGTGCGGCCTCACTAGAGACTTGTATAGTGGAAGAATTATTGATTTATCCCTGGAGTTAATCTGTTTTCTGATGCATGCCAACATTTTGTTAGCTTTGCTTGCAGCAGCTTGGCATGGCATGCCACTGCTGAGCCTGTTCTCTACTAGGGCCCCTAGGTCCTTTTCCATCCTAGATTCCCCCTGAGGCTCTCCCCCTAGTGAGTAGTTTGCGTTCATGTTCCTGGTATCTAAATGCATTATTTTACATTTTTCTACATATTTCTATAATTTTCTATTTTTCTAAACCTCATTTGCCACTTGTCTGCCCACCCCATTAATTTGTTCAGACCTTCTTGCAAGGTTTCCACATCCTGTGGAGAAATTATTGCCCTGCTTAGCTTGGTATCATCCGCAGATATTGAGATTGAGCTGTTTATCGCATCCTCCAGATCTTTTATGAATAGATTGAATAGGATTGGTCCCAGGAGAGAACCTTGGGGAACCCCACTTTCCACACCCAGACCATTCCCTGTACTCCCCATTTGTCACCACCCTCTGGACTCTCCCCTGTAACCAGTTTTCAATCCAGGTACTCACCCTTTGATCTATGTTGAGAGACCTTAGTTTGTACAGTAAACGTTTGTGGGGAACTGTATCAAATGCTTTTGCAAAATCTAGATACACCACGTCTACAGGCCTTCCTTTGTCTTGATGGCAGCTCACCTCCTCATAGAAGGTTAATAGATTGGTTAGGCAAGAATGATTCTTCATGAAACCATGTTGATTACCACTAATGATACCGTTTTCATTACAATAATCTTGTATATAATCCCTTCTTATCCTTCCAAGAGCTTGCATGTTATTAATGTTAAGTTAACTAGCCTGTAGTTCCTATCTTGGTCCCTTTTTTATATATAATATTTTATTATATATTTTCATGTAATAACACTGAAGAAATGACACTTTGCTACAATGTAAAGTAGTGAGTGTAGAACTTGCATACAGTGTAAATTTGCTGTCCCCTCAAAATAAAACTCTACACACAGCCATTAATGTATAAACCGCTGGCAACAAAAGTGAGTACACCCCTAAATGAAATGTCCAAATTGGGCCCAAAGTGTCAATATGTTGTGTGGTCACCATTATTTTCCAGCATTGCCTTAACCCTCTTGGGCATGGAGTTCACCAGAGCTTCACAGGTTGCCACTGGAGTCCTAGTACACTCCTCCATGATGACATCACAGAGCTGGTGGATGTTAGAGACCTGGAACTCCTCCATCTGCCATTTGAGGATGCCCCACAGATGCTCCATAGGGTTTAGGTCTGGAGACATGCTTGGCCAGTCCATCAACTTTACCCTTAGCTTCTTTAGCAAGGCAGTGGTCATCTTGCAGGTGTGTTTGGGGTCGTTATGTTGGAATACTGCCCTGCAGCTCAGTCTCTGAAGGGAGGGGATCATGCTCTGCTTCAGTATGTCACAGTACATGTTGGCTTTCATGGTTTCCTCAATGAACTGTAGCTCTCCAGTGCCGGCAATCATGCAGCCCCACCAGCATGCTTTATTGTAGACGTTCTGCACTCCCACCACCATGCTTAACTCTAGGCAAGACACATTTGTCTTTATACTCCTCACCTGGTTGCCACCACACACCATCTGAACCAAATAAGTTTATCTTGGTCTCATCAGACCACAGGACATGGTCTAGTCCTTAGTCTGCTTGTCTTCAGCAAACTGTTTACGGGCTTTCTTGTGCATCATCTTTAGAAGAGGCTTCCTTTTGATACGACAGCCATGCAGACCAATTTGATGTAGTGTGCAGCATAGGGTCTGAGCACTGACAGGCTGACCCCCCCCCACCCCTTCAACCTCTACAACAATGCTGGCAGCACTCATACGTCTATTTTAACCTCTGGATATGACGCTGAGCACGTGCACTCAACTTCTTTGGTCGACCATGGCGAGGCCTTTTCTCAGAGGAACCGCTGTATGCAGCTGCAGCTCAGTTTCAGGGTCATGACAATCTTCTTATAACCTAGGCCATTATGTAGAGCAAACATTTTTTTTTTTCAGATCCTCAGAGTTCTTTGCCATTAGGTGCCATGTTGAACTTGTTGATAAATTTGATAACACCAAATTTAACACACCTGCTCCCCATTCACACCTGAGACTTGCGGTGCGACTTGTGTGCAGGGGATCTTGAAGGGGAACTCCCGCACAAACTTAAAAAACATTTTGAGTGGGGTCCCCCCCAAGAGGTACCAGACCCTTTGGTCTGGTATGGTTTTTAAGGGGGGGACCCCCACACCAAAAATAACGGCATAGGGTCCCCCCCAAGATCCATACCAGACCCTTATCTGAGCACGCAGGCCAGGAAAGGGGGTGAGGACGAGAGAGCAGGCCCCCCTCTTGGACCATACCAGGCTGCATGCCCTCACCATGGGGAGTATGGGTGCTTTGGGGCAGGGGGGCCCTGCGCCCCCACCCCAAAGCATCTTGTGCCCATGTTGATGAGGACAGAGCCTCTTTCAGACAACCCTGGCAGTTGGTTGTCCGGGTCTGCAGGCGGGGGCTTATCAGAATCTGGAAGCCCCCTTTAAGAAGGGGGCCCCAAGATCCCGGACCCCACCCCTGTGTAAATAAGTATGGGGTACATTGTACCCCTACCCATTCACCTGAAAAAAGTGTAAAAAAAAAAAAAAAAAAAAAAACACACTACACAGCTTTTTAAAATATTTTTATTAAATCAACTCCGGCTCTTCTCTACTTTTTGGCTCTTCTTTCTTCTGCTCTTTTGCTGGGTTTCTGTCTTCTGAGGGGTCTTCTGTCTTCTCCTGGGTCTCCTGTCTTCTGCTCTTTTGCCGCTGTCTTCTCCCTCTCTCTTCTAGAGATGAAGACAGAAACCCTGCAAAAAAGAGCAGAAGAAAGAAGACCCGGAGAGGGGAGAAGAGCCAGAGCTGATTTAATAAAATATTTTAAAAAGCTGTGTAGTGTGTTTTTTTTTTTTTGGACACTTTTTTTTTCATGTGAATGGGTAGGGGTACAATGTACCCCTAACTCATTCACACAGGGTGGGGGCCCAGGATCTGGGGGCCCCCCTTCTTAAAGGGGACTTCCAGATTCTGATAAGCCCCCCGCCCGCAGACCCCGACAACCAATGGCCACGGTTGTTGGGAAGAGGCTCCTCTTCCTCCTCATCAACATGGGGACAAGGTGCTTTGGGGTGGGGGGCGCAGGGCCCCCTGCCCCAAAGCACCCATACTGCCTATGTTGAGGGCATGCAGCCTGGTATGGTCCAGGAGTGGGGGCACTCGCTCATCCCCATCCCCTTTCCTGACCTGCCAGGCTGTGTGCTCGGATAAGGGTCTGGTTTGGATTTTGGGGGGACCCTATGCCGCTTTTTCGGCATGAGGGTTCCCCCTTAAAATCCATACCAGTCCGAAGGGTCTGGTACCTCTACGGGGGGAACCCCACGCAATTTTTTTTAAAATTTGTGTGGGATTTCCCCTTCAAGATCCTCTGCACACAAGTCGACTTGTGGTGCGACTTCTATTCAAATCAATGAGCCCCCATAGGGTACCATTGATTTTGAATAGAGGCAGAGAAACACCTGGCGAGGCTTAACGCTGTGTATACAACTTTAAGGCGCTTTTTTGATTGTTTTGCCGGCGCTCTAGCGCTGCAGCTTCAGAACGCGCGGGTCCTGGGTTCTTCTTACAGCTTAAGAATGCCGACGCCATCTACAGCTCAAAAATGTCAACGTGTATATAAGGTCATAGAATAACATTGTGCGGGATTCTTAAGCTGTAAAAACAGCTCAAAAATGTGGCGTCAATAACGCCCGTGTGTATGAGGCCTAACAAGTCACATGACACTGGGGAGGGAAAATGGCTAATTGGGCTCAATTTGGACATTTTCACTTAGGGGTTTACTCACTTTTGTTGCCAGCAGTTTAGATATTAATGGCTGTGTGTTGAGTTATTTTGAGGGGACAACAAATGTACAGTCAGATCCATAAATATTGGGACATCAACACAATTCTAATCTTTTTGGCTCTATACACCATCACAATGGATTTGAAATGAAACAAACAGAATTTCAGCTTTAATTTGAGGGTATATACATCCAAATCAGGTGACCAGTGTAGAAATTACAACAGTTTGTATATGTGCCTCCCACTTTTGAAGGGACCAAAAGTAATGGGACAATTGGCTGCTCAGCTGTTCCATGGCCAGGTGTGTGTTATTCCCTCATTATCCCATTTGCAAGGAGCAGATAAAAGGTCCAGAGTTAATTTCAAGTGTGCTATTTGCATTTGGCATCTGTTGCTGTCAACTCTCAATATGAGATCCAAAGAGCTGTCACTATCAGTGAAGCAAGCCATTATTAGGCTGAAAACACAAAACAAACCCATCAGAGAGATAGCAAAAACATTAGGTGTGGCCAAATCAACTGTTTGGAACATCCTTAAAATTAAAGAATGCACCGGAGAGCTCAGCAACACTAAAACACCTGCAAGACCACAGAAAACAACTGTGGTGGATGACCGAAGAATTCTTCCCCTGATGAAGAAAATACCCTTCGCAACAGTTGGCCAGATCAAGAACACTCTCCAGGAGGTAGGTGTATGTGTGTCAAAGTCAACAATCAAGAGAAGACTTCACCAGAGTGAATATAGAGGGTCCATCACAAGATGTAAACCATTGGTGAGCCTCAAAAACAGGAAGGCCAGATTAGAGTTTGAAAAACAACATCTAGAAAAGCCTTCACAGTTCTGGGACAACATCCTATGGACAGATGAGACCAAGATCAACTTGTACCAGAGTGATGGGAAGAGAAGAGTATGGAGAAGGAAAGGAACTGCTCATGATCCAAAGCATACTACCTCATCAGTGAAGCATGGTGGTGGTAGTATGGCGTGGGCATGTATTGCTACCAATGGAACTGGTTCTCTTGTATTTATTGATGATGTGACTGCTGACAAAAGCAGCAGGATTAATTCTGAAATGTTTCAGGCAATATTATCTGCTCATATTCAGCCAAATGCTTCAGAACTCATTGGACGGCGCTTCACAGGGCAGATGGACAATGACCCAAAGCATCCTGCGAAAGCAACCAAAGAGTTTTTAAGGGAAAGAAGTGGAATGTTATGCAATGGCCAAGTCAATCACCTGACCTGAATCCGATTGAGCATGCATTTCACTTGCTGAAGACAAAATTGAAGGGAAAATACCCCAAGAACAAGCAGGAACGGAAGACATTTGCAGTAGAGGCCTGGCAGAGCATCACCAGGGATGAAACCCAGTGCTTGGTGATGTCTATGCATTCCAGACTTCAGGCTGTAATTGACTGCAAGGGATTTGCAACCAAGTATTAAAGAGTGAAAGTTTGATTTATGATTGTTAATCTGTCCCATTACTTTTGGTCCCTTAAAAAGTGGGAGGCACATATACAAACTGTTGTAATTCCTATACCGTTCACCTGATTTGGATGTAAATACCCTCAAATTAAAGCTGAAAGTCTGCAGTTAAAGAACATCTTGTTCGTTTCATTTCAAATCCATTGTGGTAGTGTATAGAGCCAAAAAGATTAGAATTGTGTCAATGTCCCAATATTTATGCACCTGACTGTACACTGTTATTCAAGCTGTACACTCACTACTTTACATTGTAGCAAAGTGTCTTTCTTCAGTGTTGTCACATGAAAAGATATAATAAAATATTTACAAAAATGTGAGGGGTGTACTCACTTTTGTGAGATACTGTATATTTAATTTTAAATTTAATGTGAAGGATGTGCTTGCTTTCGAGAGCAAATCAGATTGAATCGAGGCTCCAAAGTCGACAAGCAAGCGTGCATTTCATTGTCAAGTTTAAGTTGGTTACAGAGGTTGGTACACAGATACAGGGCTCACGCTCTCAGAGTTTGAGAAAGGAAAAAGGAGCATTGCAACCTCTCTATGGAATATCACGCATGCTCTGAAAACGCGTTGTGTCATTTCCTCCTGGTGGTCCACTTTCCAGCGGGCGCTGCGTGTCATGCTGCGCTCCAACACTTGCAGACTGCCACCAAGCCCTCCTACCCTGACCCCATGGGTCTGATGGCCTGACCGCTGTTACAGTCTTTGCTGGTGGCTCCCCGAAATATCCCACAGCACATCTGCGGCACACAGGTTGAGAATCACTGCTTTAGAAGAAATTAAGCCTAAGTCTACCTTCACATGGTGCATACATAACCACATGCCTATGGAGGGCTGTATTTACCCATGCGTGGATGCACCGGTGCAGGCAGTCCTTTTGCTATCAATTGGGATGCAGTAGCTGCAAGAACACAGCTGCTGCTCCCAATGTGATGTATATGAAGGTGCATGGCCCCCAAAATACATCCAGGATCTTACCAAAAATATATCTATTACAGCAGAGGATGTCCAAAATCTTGTATCTTAGTGTAGACTTCTGAGAAAATTAATCACACAAGCAGGAAATTACATTTCTGAAGAAGCTCTGTACACCAACTGTGTACATAAGGTTTCTAGGTTGCCATATTGCATTGGATTTTGCAGAAAATGACAGCACCTACAAATTGAAAGGGAAAGGTAATTTTTAATAACAATAAATTACAATATGGCTAGTGCAGCAAATGTATATGCTATATTATTGTTTTATTTGCCATTTTTTCATGAAAGTGGAGTTAAACCTTTAAATATATGTGAACCTGGCATTTCACAAATATACGGGTGTAGGGCAAGCATAAACCATTAATACTCTGTAGGTTTTGTAATCAAAGCATTAAATTAAATACTTTTTTCACTTGCTTTTATAAGTGATTACATTGCTGTTATTTCAGAAAATGTGTCCCTGTGGGCCAGGGCTGTGGGAGTGGAGAAGCTCCCTGAGGTTGCTTTTGACATCACTAAAGCAAGAAGTCCCAGTCTCAGCTGCTAAATTATCAACACGGCTATCAGCAGCTGTTGAGTGCAGCAGATTTGATGAAAGTATAGTTGCCTGTAGTGCACAGATGAGGCTGACAATGCTTTCAAATCACTGGGAGCAAGTGTAATAGCTTTGAAATCCTATAAAGGCCTCATAGACCGCAGAAACTGGCAGGGTCTGCATGCTATCATATAAATATATAAGCCCTAAAGAGGGCTGAAACCCAGATTTTATGGAGCTGCCTGCAAAGGACTATGGACATTGCTGTGGAATGGCTCTCAGGTTGACGATCTTGTATACACCAGGACTGGCAACAACATAAAGCTGAGAGTAACAAGACAAAGTAGAGACAAGTAAAAGAGAAAGAGAAAGTAGTAAAAGATGATTTAAGGAGCCCCCAGTCTGGAGGGGTGACCTTGAGGCCTGGGGCTCGGGTGCTTCTAGGTGGATAGTGAGATCCTGGAGGAGAGGCACACGGGAACAGAAGAGCAACAGACAGTGCTAAGGAAGAAGCTCAGCAAGGAGTCCACCGGTGGTTGGCGAGTGGCACACACCCTGGAAAGCTGTAGAGGCATGCCAGAGCAGATTGGGAGTGAGAGACAGTCTGAAAAGATGCGGGAATCAGTACAGGACTGTGGTATTACCATGGTAGCGGTGAAGGCCGTCACAGCTGAAGTGGCTGGTAGGGCCTGGAAGAAGAGGATGGGCTAGGAGTAGTAGTCTATCGAGCCTGCTAGCAAAGTAGTAACTTTTTATTCTACACTATGGAGTCAAATGTTCCTACCTCAAATGGGTGGTCCGGGGCTTCTGCATACAATACTGCAGGCCTCACCATGTGCTAGCTGGGCTGAAGAAACGCTGCAGGTCTAGTAAATTTCCTTCTAGGCCTCATCTGGAGTAAATGAGAAGTGCAGGTGAGAGGAACAAGGAGATCATCTGGAGTAAAAGAGAAGTGCAGATAAGTGGAGATAAGTGGAGATAAGCGATGTGCTGGAGGAAGAGATATGTTGTATATACGGGAAGTGTATATAGACAGTCCCATGTTTTTTTAACTAATTCTTCTGGCATCCCACAACATCCCAACTCCCATCCAAGTTTAACCACTTGCCGACCGCCAACCGCAGGTTGACGGCGACAAAGCGGTGCGATATCGCAAATCGCCGTCATCTGACGGCTGCTGCGAGATCGCGCGCTCACTGTGTTCAGGGAGGGCCAGGGAGCGGGTGCGGTGGCTCGATCGCCGCCGGCTACCCGCGATGCCCCCCCCGGAGTGAAAGAATGGAGGTCCGTGTAAGTAAACACGGACCTCCGTTCTGTGAGAGGGGGGAAGTGCTGTGATCACAGCCTTCCTCTACACGGAAGCTGTGATCACTTCCCTTCCCCGGCAGTCCCCCCACAGTTAGAACACGCCCAGGGAACACAGTTAACCCTTAGAGCGCCCCCTGCAGGTTAACCCCTTCACTGCCAATCGCATTTACACAGTAATCAGTGCATTTTTATAGCACTGATCGCTGTATAAATGCCAATGGTCCCAAAAAAGTGTCAAAATGGTTCGACATGTCTGCCCCAATATCGCAGTACCGCTAAAAATCGCAGATCGCCGCCATTACTAATAAAAAATAAAAAAAACACCCAAAAATGAATTCTTATCATCCGTAAACGTGGCCACTTTTGCGCAAACCAATCAATAAACACCGATTGCGATTTTTTTTTATCGCAAATATGAGGAAGAATATAAATCGGTCAAAAACGGTGAAAAAAAATGTTTTTTTATATTTTTTTTTTGGATTTGTATTGTAGCAAAAGTAAGAAATGTGTTTTTTTTTTGCAAAATTGTCGCTTTTCTTTTGTTTATAGCGGCGATCAGAAAAGACGGAGCGATGATCAAATACCACCAAAAGAAAGCTCTGTTTGTGGGAAAAAAAGGACGCAAATTTTGTTTGGGTACAACGTCGCACGACCGCGCAATTGTCAGTTAAAGCGACGCAGCGCCGAATCGCAAAAAGGGCTCTGGTCCTAAAGTGGGAAATCCTTCCGGGGCTGAAGTGGTTAATTCCCCTAATAAAACAAAACAAACCAAAGTACCAGCCTGTTCTGTGACTCTGAAGCGGTATGGATGTGATTGAGGTGAACAGGTGTGTGAGCAGGTGAACCACAACAATCAGCCCCCACACCCCCCTGAGGGGGGCTTTGGCTACAGATATATTTATGGAATTTTTATTTATTTATTTTTTTTACTAATAATGGCGGCGATCAATGACTTATAGTGCGACTGCGACATTGCGCCGGCCATATCAGACACTAAGTGACCCTTTTGAGGGAACTAGTGACACTAGCAAAGTGATCAGTGCTAAAAATATGCACTGTCACTGTACTAATGACACTGGCTGGGAAGGGGTTAACATCAGGGGCGATCAAGGGGTTACCTGTGTGCCTAACCTGTGCTTGGTTAATGTATGGGAGGTGCTTGTGCTATGGGAAGGCAGAGATCCATGTTCCTGCTTTGCAGAAATGCAGGATCAGTACCTTCCCTACAGACAGAAGATACAAGAAAAAATCCTCCAAAAGGGACTTTGAGGCATAAACGGATCAAAAAATTTAAAGACCAATATAAAAAATCAATGTTTATTTAGATGAGCTGGCCTTTAAAGACCAGTACCAATAAAACCAATGAAAAAGTATAGGACACAAAGTGCATAAACATACAAATAACATGGGCTATATATACAGTATGCAGTGTACATAAACCTCCTAATGGATGGAAAAACTGTGAGAGCATCCAATGCGTTTGAGATACTCAAAATAGTTGAAAGATAGCAAGCTCTTCTTCAGATATGTTCACAGAGTATAAAGGAGGAATTTGTATTCAACGGAGCAAGATGGCAGAGCTCCAGCTGCATGGACTGAGCGCCACTCTGTAGCCATGGATGCTGCAGTTTTCTATCCTTTTACTACATCATTAGTGTATTAAGCCCTATCTGCCCACTTGCTGACATTGGATGGATGCACTTCCCCTCCTTTGGACTTACTCTACATGCCCTTGGTGGCTGTAGCTTGTGATATATATTTATATGTCCAGCTCTATTGCCCCTTCCTGGAGTCTACATATAGGAGGTCCGATGCTGTACCTGGAGTGAGCGTTTCCATTCCTTTTTGAAAAGACACCTAGTATCCTATTGAAAAAGCAAATGATGCAGACAACGATGGGTTCAGTAGGTCACAAATGGGCAAAATGTGTCTTCCACCTAAATATTAGAACAATAAAGTGTGACCTGGTGTACCCTATGGCACACCTCCATCCCTATTGAACATACAAATACAGAAATGTTGGCCCTTGGGACTTTGAATGAGGTGTGACACTGGAATTGGTGAAATTAAAAACAACAGATTTATTGGTTCACACAAGATCTAGCCACAAACAGATGTCCGGTATATAAACAGATTTGTAATGCTGTACACATAGTATTGCAGAAAAATGTGATTTTTCCATAACAAAGGTCCAAAACAAGTACAAAAATGCATCCTAGTGCCCATAGTTAGAAACTGTTGGAGGGAATACACATGCTCATATTCACTGGACTACCCCTGAAAATGTCAGTCCCGGGAGCTGTGAGTTTAAGATCCAAAAAGGCCAAACAGGGAAAATGCAGGCCCAAATTGAGACCTAAATGGAGCAGTATCTACTAAAAAGACAGACATCTCACCTCCGGTATCCTCTCCTGCTCAGCAGAGTGATTCGGGTGATAGAGATAAAGATCCAAATTGTCAGTGCCCTATTCACAAAAAAACTCACTCTCTAAAGAAATGTCGTAGGCTTAGGGCAAAGACTGTCCAAGAACGCAGGGAGATTCTCCAGAAACTTGGAATATGCTATAGGTGCTGTGTTTCTTATGACCATTTTGCTAAAAATTGTAAAGCTGTCATCAAGAGCACAGACTGCTGTAGTGACAAACATGTTACAGCTATGCATCCTGCTCCACTTCCACACAATCCACAGCAGCCATCTACATTGAACCCTGCATCAAATCATGGCGGGCAGCAAGAAAGTCATGCTCCAGCCACAACAAATGTTTCTTCTTCATGTACTGAAGTCTATGGAGAAGGATCAAGCCCCAAATGCTGTGCCAAGGTATGTCTAGTCAAAATATATCTAAAGGATCAACCTGAGAAAGCTACCAAGATGTATGCCATACTAGATGAGCAGAGCAACAGATCCCTGGTTAAACCTAAATTCTTTGTGATCTTTGAAATAAAGGGACATGCAACACCATATACTCTCAACACTTGTTCTGGTCATGTAGAAACCTCCGGCCAGGGCCGGATTAACCCCTCACAATCTTATAAATATTTTATTATACAGTATCTTTTCATGTGACAACACTGAAGAAATTACACTTTGCTACAGTGTAAAGTAGTGAGTGTACACCTTGTATTACAGTGTAAATTTGCTGTCCCCTCAAAATAACTCAACACACAGCCATTAATGTCTAAACCGATTGCAACAAAAGTGAGTACACCCCTAAGTGAAACTGTCCAAATTGGGCCCAATTAGCCATTTTCCCTCCCCGTTGTCATGTGACTCGCTAATGTTACAAGGTCTCAGGTGTGAATGGGGAGCAGGTGTGTTTAATTTGGTGTTATCACTGTCAGTCACTCATACTGGTCACTGGAAGTTCAACATGGTACCTCATGTCAAAGAACTCTCTGAGGGTCTGAAAAAAAAAAAAGAATTGTTGCCCTACATAAAGATGGCCTAGGCTATAAGAAGGCTATAAGAAGATTGCCAAGACCCTGAAACTGAGCTGCAGCATGATGGCCAAGACCATAAAGTGGTTTAACAGGACAGGTTACACTCAGAACATGCCTTGCCATGGTAGACCAAAGAAGTTGAGTGCACGTGCTCAGCATCATATCCAGAGGTTGTCTTTGGAAAATAGATGTATGAGTGCTGCCAGCATTGCTGCAGAGTTTGAAGGGGTGGGGGTCAGAGAGCTCAGACCATATGCCGCACACTGCATCAAATTGGTCTGCATGGCTGTCGTGCCAAGAAGGAAGCCTCTTATGAACATGATGCAAAAAAAAGCCTGCAAACAGTTTGCTGAAGAAAGGCAGACTAAGGACATGGATTATTGGAACCATGTCCTATGGTCTGATGAGACCAAGATAAAGTGTGTGGCGGCAACCAGGTGAGGAGTACAAAGACATGTGTGTCTTGCTTATGCCTACAGTCAAGCATGGTGGTGGGAGTGTCATGGTCTGGTGCTGCATGAGTGCTGCCAGCACTGGGGAGCTACAGTTCATTGAGGAAACCATGAATGCCAACATGTACTGTGACATACTGAAGCAGAGCATGATCCCCTCCCTTCAGAGACTGGGCCATTGGGCAGTATTCCAACATGAAAATGACCCCAAACACACCTCCAAGATGACCACTGCCTTGCTAAAGAAGCTGAGGGACTGGTCAAGCATGTCTCGGGGCCTAAACCCTATTGAGCATCTGTGAGGCATCCTCAAACGGAAGGTGGAGGAGCGCAAGGTCTTTAACATCCACCAGCTCCATGATGTCATCATGGAGGAGTGAGGACTCCAGTGGCAACCTGTGAAGCTCTGGTGAACTCCATGCACAAGAGGGTTAAGGCAGTGCTGGAAAATAATGGTGGCCACACAAAATATTGACACTTTGGGCCCAATTTGGACATTTTCACTTAGAGGTGTACTCACTTTTGTTGTCAGCGGTTTAGACATTAATGGCTGTGTGTAGAGTTATTTTGAGGGGACAGACAATTTCCCCTGTTATACAAGCTGTACACTAACTACTTTACATTGTAGCAAAGTGTAATTTCTTCAGTGTTGTTGCATGAAAAGATATAATAAACTATTTGCAAAAATGTGAGGGATGTACTCACTTTTGTGAGATACTGTATTAGTGCAGCTCATCAGTGCCACTAATCAGTTCTAGTGTCACCTATCAGTGCAGCTCATCAGTGCCCATCAGAGCAGCTCATCAGTGTGCTACTGCTGGGCTCACCTGCAGGTGGCACTATTGCTTTCTGCACCTAAGGGTGTAGTTCTGGTGTCCACCTGCGGGTGTCTCCCAGCAGGGGGGCACACAGATCATCAGGCTGCACCTGACTAGAGTTGAGCGAACCCATGGATGTTCGGGTTCGGTGGGTTCAGCCGAACTTTGGAAAAAAGTCCAGGTTCGGTACCGAACTTGACCCAAACTTTACCCTGAACCCCATTGAATTCAATGGGGACCCGAACTTTTCGGCACAAAAATGACTGTAAAAGAGTCCTGGAAAGTGCTAGAGGGCTGCAAAATGATTTTAGAACAATAATCTGTCCCTTACAGCAACAGCAGGAACCTGGCCCTATAGAACTAGAAGATGATTTTAGAACAATAATCTGTCCCTCTAAGCAGTATAATCTACCTAGTCCAGTCAGATCTTTCTGTAATGCAGGATGAGATCTGAAATCTGTCCCTAAAAGCAGTAGTAGTAGTAATCTCTACCTATCTATCTATCTATCTATCTGCAATCTGTCCCTAAAGCAGTAGTAGTAGTAATCTCTACCTATCTATCTGCAATCTGTCCCTCACTGCACGGGCAGCATCCTCTCCCTACACTACCCAGAGAGCATGTGACATGCAGCACTAAGTGACTCCAGCTTATAAAGAGGCTGGGTCACATGATGCACTGGCCAATCACAGCCATGCCATTAGTAGGCATGGCTGTGATGGCTTCTAAGGGCAAACCAGTGAAACGCTTGTTGATTGGCTGCCCTGCAGCTATTCAACATGCGTGATCAAATACCCAAACCCAGAACTCGAACCCAAACTTTTTTTCAAATGTCCGGGTTAGGGTCCAGGTCACGGACACCCCCCCAAAGTTTGGTACGAACCCGAACTTTACCGTTCGGGTTCACTCAACTCTACACCTGACATGTGCTGCGGAAAGTATAAGAGCCTGCCCTTCACTGGGGTTCAGGGCTTCAGTATTGCATCTGCTAGCCGTTGTTCCTGTCTGATCCTGTTCTGGAGTTCCATCCCTTGTTCCCTGTGCCCTGTTATTGCCTGACCCTTTTCCGGAGTCCTGTCCCTTGTCCCCTGTGACCTGCTTCCTGCTGGCTTTTGCTATTGCTGGCTTCTGTTCCTTATCTACTGACCTTGCTGGTATTCCCATGTGTGAACCTTATTTGTATATATTTAGTTAGCGTTTTTATTGGGGTTTCTTGCTTTATTACTTCCACCTTGTTTGTGTATATCATTGGTTCTGGTATTGGATGAATGTCACTTTCATTAACCACTTGCCGACCACCCGCCGCAGCATGACGGTGGCAAAGTGGTTCGTTATCGTGAAACGCCGACACATGATGGCTGCCGCTCACCGTGTTCCAGGGGGCCAGGGAGCAGGTAGGACGGACTCGAACGCCGCCAGCTACCCACGATGCCCCCCCGCAGTGAAAGAACGGAGGTCCGTGTATGTAAACGCGAATCTCCGTTCTCATAGAGGGGGAAGGGCTGTGATCACAGGCTTCCTGTATATGGAAGCCGTGATCGCTCCCCCTGCCAGCCCAGCCCCCATACAGTTAGAACACGCCTAGGGAACACATTTAACCCTTAGAGCGCCCCCTCCAGATTAACCCCTTCACTGCCAATGGCATTTACATAGTAATCAGTGCATTTTTATAGCACTGATTGCTGTATAAATGCCAATGGTCCCAAGAAAGTGTCAAAATGGTCCGACATGTCCGCTGCAATATCGCAATGCTGATAAAAATCGCAGATCACCGCCATTACTAGTAAAAAAAAATAAATGCATAAAAAAAACCCAAAAATTCTCATCATTCGTAAACGCGGCAACTTTTGCGCAAACCAGTCAATAAACACCGATTGTGATTTTTTTTAAACCAAAAATATGAGGGAGAATATAAATCAGCCAAAACCGATGAAAAAAGTTTTTTTATATTTTTTTTTGGATTTGTATTTTAGCAAAATGTAAGAAAAATTGTTTTTTTTGCAAAATCGTCGCTTATTTTTTGTTTATGGTGGCGATCAGAAATGATGCAGAGGTGATCAAATACCACCAAAAGAAAGCTCTATTTGTGGGAAAAAAAAGGACGCCAATTTTGTTTAGGTACAACGTCGCACGACCGCGCAATCATCAGTTAAAGCGATGCAGTGCCGAATCGCAAAAAGTGCTCTGGTCCTAAAGTGGGAAATCCTTCAAGGGCTGAAGTGGTTAATAAACATTTCTTTTTCACTTATCCCTATGGTCCTGATTTCTTGTGGCGCAGCCCATTGATCCGTTTACCCTTACTGGATGCTCTGCATCCTGACATAATACTGAAGCCATACTTTCAGATCGGCTGCACCTGGGAAATTAGGTTTTGGCATTTCTTAATTGGTGCAAGATGCAGGTGAAGGAGGTTGTGTATTTTGCTCTGCTTATAGAAGAAGACAGGGAATATTGCTGACAAATCTTGAAAGTCTGGACAATGGACTCCCGCAGTTTCTTGTGGTGTAGCCCATTGATCTGTTTACCCTTACTGGATGCTCTGCATCCTGACAATCAGTGCCACCTATCAGTGCAGCTCATCAGTGCCACCTATCAGTGCCCATTAGTGCAGCTCATCAGTGCAGCTCATCAGTACCCATCAGTGCCCCCTATCAGTGCCCATAAGTGCAGCTTATTAGCGCCCATTAGTGCAGCTTATCAGCGTCACCTATCCATGCCAGTGCCACCTATCAGTGCTGCCTATCGGTGCCCATCAGTGCAGCTCATCAGTGGCCATCAGTGCAGCTCATCAACACATTTAACCCTTAGAGCGCCCCCTCCAGATTAACCCCTTCACTGCCAATGGCATTTACACAGTAATTAGTGCATTTTTATAGCATTGGTCGCTGTATAACTGCCAATGGTCCCAAAAAAGTGTCAAAATGGTCCGACATGTCCGCTGCAATATCGCAGTACCGCTAAAAATCACAGATTGCCGCCATTACTAGTAAAAAAAAAAAAAACCCCAGAAATGAATTGTCATCATTCGTAAATGCGACAACTTTTGCTTAAACCAGTCAATAAACGCTGATTGCGATTTTTTTTTAACCAAAAATATGAAGAAGAATATAAATCGGTCAAAACCGATGAAAAAAACGTTTTTTTATTTTTTGTTTTGGATTTGTATTTCAGCAAAAAGCAAGACATTTTTTTTTTTTTTTTTGCAAAATCGTTGCTCATTTTTTGTTTATATCGACGATCAGAATTGACGCAGAGGTGATCAAATACCACCAAAAGAAAGCTCTATTTGTGGGAAAAAAAGGACGCCAATTTTGTTTGGGTACAATGTCGCACGACCGCGCAATTGTCAGTTAAAGCGATGCAGTACCGAATCACAAAAAGTGCTCTGGTCCTAAAGTGGGAAATGCTTCCGGGACTGAAGTGGTTAATAAATATTTCTTTTTCACTTATCCCTATGGTCCTGATTTCTTGTGACGCAGCCCATTGATCCGTTTACCCTTACTGGATGATCTGCATCTTGACATAATACTGAAGCTGTTCCGCTCTCAAAACACTGACTATGTGTGATTCTAAATAGACAGCTAAACACTTGTCAGAGACTCCAGTAAACGGAAGCCCAATGCTTGAATTGTCTACCGAAGGAATCCAACTTTATTTTAGTTTGATCTCTGATTTTATTTTATGAATTTATTTTTATCTGTGAAACTCCAATACAATACAATGACAAGGTATCAGTACACATATAATCACTAGTCTAACATAAATGACAGGTGACACAACAGAAAGGCACTTACAGATGATGATGTCTCAAGCCCCTTGAGAGAGAACGAACATGCTGCATCCATATAGCATGGCAATCTAAGATGTCTGAAATACTTCCTAAACCAAAGGTCACTTCCTGTCTAAGATATATACGTAACTATAGAAATAAACTGCTACATACTTTTGCCACTAGATGGCAGTGGTAAACTACACATTTAATATAATTAACTATAACTAAATTAGCCTGTAAAGGCAGCACACTCCCTGCCTGATATAATACATTATATCACTACCTATACATATCTACTGTACAGGAAAACATACACTAATAAGAAAATACGTTCTTGTCTAGAACTGGTAACATAAACTAAACATGAGTCCACAAGTCTCTAGGCTATGGTACTTCAAGCTGGTAGCCCACATGAAGAAATAGTTTTGTCCATAAACCCATCTTCGGATTGGAGAAGCCGCACTAGGTCAAACTATCTTCAATGCCAATTGTAATCCACAGGATGGATTTTAACTCATGGCTAGTGTTGAGCGAACCCGGACTGTAACGTTCGGGTCCGTACCGAACTTTAGGGTGTCCGTGGCACGGACCCGGACCCGGACATTTCAAAAATCGTTCGGGTTCAAGATTCCCGTTTGGTCACTTTGCGAACAACTAACCGACGGGACGTCGAAGAGTTGTGCACCTCATTTTATCGTCTTGGGGCCTGGCTTGGGCTTGCTAAAAACTTTACAGGCCCAGGCCCAGGCACGGTGCCTGTGGGATTTCAAGCCATGCCTGGGCTTGCAATGTCAGGCCCAAGCGAGTTGTGATCGGTACTCAATTTTAGGTAGGACACCTAATGTTAACCGTAACTTCTATCAAACTGGATCACGCCGAAGAGGTTAGGCTTCTACCCAAATACCTGTTTTGATAAAGAAGTACACCCGATGGTCGAACTTCATGGTATCGGATCTCTGAACACCTGAGTACAAATCAAATACAATGGTCAAGATCTGTTCTTGCATAAAAGAATAATCACATACAAAAGGACATGTCATCTATACATATCCATCACTATATTACA
>BLSH010008958.1:190309-203119 GCA_018402905.1 Glandirana rugosa | reverse complement strand
TTTACGGATGATGAGAATTAATTTTTGGGGTTTTTTTTTTTTTTTTTATTTTTTACTAATAATGGCGGCGATCTGCGATTTTTAGCGGTACTGCGATATTTCAGCGGACATGTCGGAACATTTTGACACTTTTTTGGGACCATTGGCATTTATACAGCGATCAGTGCTATAAAAATGCACTGATTACTGTGTAAATGCCATTGGCAGTGAAGGGGTTAACCTGCAGGGGGCGCTCTAAGGGTTAACTATGTTCCCTGGGTGTGTTCTAACTGTATGGGGACTGCCCTAACAGGGGAAGGGAAGTGGTCACAGCCTTCACGTACAGGAAGGCTGTGATCACAGCCCTTCCCCCTCACACAGAGCGGAGGTCCGTGTTTACTTACACGGACCTCCGTTCCTTCACTCCGGGGGGGCATCGCGGGTGGCTGGCGGCAATCGAAGCCGCCGCACCCGCTCCCTGGCCCTCCCCAGACACTGTGCGTGATCTGGAGGCCGCCGTTGTATGACGGCGTTTTGCCTTACAGAGCCACTTTGCCGCCGTCAGATGCCGAACGGCGGTCGGCAAGTGGTTAATAAGTTTGCGTTCTCTTTGTCCCCAGTCACGCACTCTTGGTTATTTTGTAAAGGGCCTACATGCTCAGACCTGACATTTTTACTATTAATATATTTGAAGAATTTTTGGGGGTTTGTCCGACTATCTTTCGCATTCTGTCGTTTGTTTTGAATTTTTGCGTCCTTGATTTCCTTTATACATATTCTGTTATATTATTTGTAACATTTAAAAGATGATAGTGTTCCCTCATTTTTATATTTTTTAAATGCTCTTTTCTTATCATTTATAACTTTTTTAACTTTGGCCGTGAGTCACATAGGTTTTATTTTTAGCCTTTTAAACTTATTTCCCATGGGGATACACTTTACAGTGAGTTTGCATACAGTTTTTTTTTCTGTTCTGTGTTCATCGATGCCAATATTCTCTCCCAGTCTAAGTCCTGGAGAACAGCCCTCATCCTTGTAAAATTTGCTCTCTTAAAATTAAGTGTTTTTATCTTTCCTGTATGTGTTTGTTGCTAGCAGCTTACATTAAATGAAATCATGTTATGGTCACTGTTACCCAGATGTTCTTTTATATGAATATTGGTAATAAGCTCTGCATGGTTTGAGATTACCAGGTCCAGCAAAGCATCATTCCTAATTGGGGCCTCAATAAACTGGACCATAAATTTGTCCTGTAATAGGTTTATACAATTTTGCCCTTTAACTGTCCCAGCAGTGCCATTACTCCAGTTAATTTACGGGTATTTAAAATCCCCCATTATTATCACTGTCCCAGCCCTTGCAGCTCTTTCCATCTGTGCAAGGAGCATAGTCTCCACCTCTTCTTTAACACTGGGAGGTCTATAACAAACTCCAATGATCACCTTTGTAGTGTGCACACCCATATGCAGATCTACCCATAATGCTTCAGACTCATCACCCTCTCCATCAACTAGGTTCTCATTCACACTCGCTTTGAGATCACTTCTCACATAGAGAGAGACACCACCACCCTTCCGTTTTACCCTGTCTTTTCGAAAGAGGGCATAGCCAGGAATATTAATAGCCCAGTCATGTGAAGAATGAAGCCAAGATTCAGCTATACCAATCAAATCATAATTCTCCTCATGCACCAGAGCTTCCAACTCACCTATTTTGCTTGGCAGACTCCTGGCATTGGTGAACAAACACTTTAATTCACTGTCAAATTTGGCACATGTATGTTGCACATTTTTAATTTTAGTACAAACAGTACCATTTCCAATGGTTGATTGTAACATGGGAACCTTTATATCATCTTCCATAGCCCTCCCCCATCTTTTCCTACTCCACCCACCAATAAGGGCTGACCCCTGTCTGACCTGTCTACCCCATTATAATCTAATGCACCCTCCCTCCTCAATCCTAGTTGAAATACTCCTCCAGCCTTCCCGTTACGATCAGCCCCCTAACCGCAGACTCCAACAACCACGGTTGTCGGGAAGAGGCCCTTGTCCCCATCAACATGGGAACAAGGTGCTTTGGGGTGGGGGGGCTCAGATCCCCCCCACTCCAAAGCACCCCCCCATGTTAAAGGCATGTGGCCTGGTTTGGTCCAGGAGGGGGGGCTCGCTTGTCCTGACCTCAAGGCAGCATGCTCAGAAAGGGTCTGGCATTGATTTTGGGGGGATGCCCTGCCATTTTGTAAAAAAAATTGGCCTGGACTTCCTCTTAAAATCCATCCCTGATCTAAAGGGCTTGGTATGGATTGGGGGGACAATATATTATAGCCGCAAGCAAGTTGAAATTACAGTTTTGATCAATGTAGGGGAGGATGTGGAAGCTATATTTGGTGTGGGTGGGGTTCATTGATTTGTTTATTTGGCGTCACCACACAATTGCTTCCAGCCCATGTGCACACAGCACTTCCTGTTTACAGCTACATTACACTTCCTACTGATGTAGATCTGTAAGGACTGTGCAAATATAAATGAGAAGATGACTTATCAGTGCTGGTTCACACTATTGCGATGTGGGAACCCTGTGAATCCACTGCGGGTTCCCGCATCGCACCCGACTTACAGGCAGTTCACACCGCCATATGAAAACTGCTGGGAGTGTCAATAGAAAGCTAATGACACCCCCCAAATCAGTTTGCAGATCGCACTGTGAACTGAAAATTTGGACAAGTATCAGATTTCATGGATGTGAACACCCATGTGATCTGATTTTGCCGCTTAACAAAAAAGGGTCCTGTGCGAGTTTGGTCGGGATGCAATGCTAATTCAGCCATACTATCTGTATGGCTGAATTAGCATTGCACAAATTGCATGTGATTTGCACTGCAGTGCGAATCACATCCGATCTCGGACACTGCAGCAGTGTGAACCGGCCCTAAGGAAGGTAATCCATTTCCCCAAAACCACCACCCCTCAAAATGAATTTAAAAAGTTACAAAAGAGTACAACAACAAGCAAAATCAATTTCCTTTTATTTTGCCAGCAGAAACACAACAAGTAGTTACAGCATATATACATTTAGCAAAACAGTTAGCAATTGGGTTCTAAGGGCCCTGCTCATAGGAGCTTACAATCTAAAATTGGACTAAACCTTACAGTGGACACAGCTTTACTTTCACAGTGTATAACAGCCCACACTTTTCATAGAACGACTAAACACCCACATGACATTATTAGCGGCAAAATTACAGAAAGATACTTAACAGTCATTCTAACAAAGCTTTACAACATAATATTTAAAAAGGCACATATTAAAACAATAACACCCACCACCTCCTACATTCTACACACATACATTGGTGAGTATTTTTTTCCCCCGAGAAGAATGCATGGTAAGACAAACAATACAAAACCCAATTGGATAGCATGGTCAAATCAAGACACTTTTGATGGTCAAAATGCTCAATAATTTCAGCAAACGAACAGCTCTAGTGAGGCATTTGTCATTATACGCAATATCATTCCTTATCCCACAAAAACCACAGCAACAAACCTGGCCTCTCATCAGGCCAAACCAACCCCCCTACTGAAGTCCCTTATATAAACTAGCACACTGGCACAAGCCCAATAGAAATACATGCCGACCGGTATCTTTCAATCTGTCTTTTCAAATTGCTTTCACCTGAGGGGCTGCTATATCTAATACTATTTGCTGTGTTAACCCCTGGCTTTGTTCATCAGATCAGTATAACTCCAGGACAAAATTCTAAGTCAGTGGTTCTCAACCCTGTCCTCAATTCCCCCATCATGTCATGTTTTCAGGCTTGCCATTATTTTGCACAAGTGATTTGATCAGTTTCACCGCCTTAATAATTACCACAGCTGTTTCATCTGAGGTAAATCCTGAAAGCATGACCTGTTGGGGGCGCCTTGAGGACTGGAGTTAGAAAACTGTTGATTGGATCAGTGTTTATCAACCAGATGTACCTGTGCAGTGTAAACCCTACAATTTGAAATGTCCAAGTCCTTGGCTGTAATGAGCTTCCAATTTAAAGTCCCAAAATAACTTTCTTACATTATAGACTATTTGGACAAGAGACAAATAAAACCCCAGCCTGTCTTTGGATTGTGTTGAGAAACCCACACAGGGGGAACATATACACTTCAACACAAGCATTAGCATATCGAGGACGTGAACTAGCAACCTTTTGGGTGCCAGGTGGATTTGCTACCCACTTAGCTAGTGAGCACGTCTTGTCCATCACTGTGGTCCATAGCCATGCTCAGGATCACAAGTAATATACAATATATTGTGAGAGTATGCACCGCTCTTGGCTAGTCTGACTCCCATTACCTGCACTCAGGCTCCAGAACACAGGTGCAGCTTTGCATACAAGATGAATGTAGAAGAAATTTGCTGGACAACCGCACTCCATTTAACACCTTTATTGTAGTTAGCATAAAATCCAAAGAAAGACACCAACATACAGGAACACAGATGATCAAGGCAGCTTACGCGTTTCACACCATGAAAGTGGGGTGCTTAATCATAGCCTGGGTCTCATGGCCGAAAATCCCCATATTTATGGGCATGTGAGAAGTATGTAGCCTGACTCACAATAATTAGCCATTATGCAGACCCACTGAGTAGCCACATCAATTGATGAGCAGAAACACCTGCAGCCGTGTAAAAAGGAACAAAACATTGGCTGCCGTACATTGTAAGATCATAATCGAGTGTGCCAATACCAATTTCTACTAAAAAACCTTAAAAAGCAATAGCAAAAAAATAGTAGTAATAGACAAAAAGCAAAAAACAATCAATGATACATATGTGCAGTCTTATACAACAACATTTTTCAATGAGAAAATATATATACGTATACATCCTTGTGTGCTCAGAGATAAAACACTTATTCATCATATAAATAAACAAATAATCAGATGAATAGAGGCTCCAGCCTAATACCATATAGAAATAATCTAAAACTATATATATCCACGTGGTTTAATAAAAACCTTTTATAAACACATGTAATGTGATCGTGGAAAATAGAGAAGAAAAGTGAAAAAAAGTAAAAAAGTAAAAAGGGCATTCAACATTATGTGCAACCTGGTAACCTTAAATATCCCAAAAGATTTATATATGAAAAATTCCATGATGTTGGATCATATACGAATGAATAATGTTGAGTAACATAGGATAACAGGAACCAAAATTATGAAAACCCATACATATGTTAGTCTAGGCTAAGAGCAGCATCTGCATATATGTATCAAAAATCAGTAGAAACTTGAGAGGTTAAAACCAGTAGAACCCTGACCGCAAAATTGAAAACTGAACTGACAGTCATGTCATCTAAATGTAAATACGCACCTGCCTGTGTCTGTATTAGGATAAATATAGATGCATGTTTTCGTGTCATATCAGAACAAACAAAACAAAAATTGAATAATAATGATGTGTAAATGAAACTATGTAGCCAAATATATCTCAAATAGCCACAGCTCACTGAGATAGAAACAATTATATACTTCAGAATGTTACATGATACAGTGGCAAAGGGCATGGATATCTGATGGGTCAAAAAAGAAAAAAAAATATATAAATGAAGAATGAATAATAATTAAGAG
This sequence comes from Glandirana rugosa, assembly GCA_018402905.1. Lineage (NCBI taxonomy): Eukaryota > Metazoa > Chordata > Amphibia > Anura > Ranidae > Glandirana > Glandirana rugosa. Next base: position 197,510 of record BLSH010008958.1, on the reverse strand, counting down.
AATCCTTTGGCAAACAGACCAGCGTCTAAGGGCAGTGAACGGAATGTAGGATAGAAAGGTTGACACCCCGACATGGAGGAGAAGGTGCTAAAAGAGCAAACAAAAAACAAAAAGACAGAGGAATTTTATATGCAGACAAAAACAAATATGTCACTAGCCAAACTACATGGCAAGACTCTCCCCCCACATAAGACCTATAGACCATGGGTGTGTGTAAAATACACACACAACGAGCATAGAAAATAGCTGAAAATTATATGTTTGCGTCCTCTAGATATATATTCACGTTATACCTGTCAATTAAATAAACAAAACTGACACCAATAAAGAACTTTCTATATGTGGTATTGGTTGTAAAAGTGTGTATCTAAAATGGCTGTAAAATCGCTTCCATGGGTATAGGAAAAAGACATATGGTAGAATGTCGGCAGGTGTATGTCCAACAAATCGGGCGCTCCTCTGAAGTGTCTAATCTCCGAGTGAGAAGAAGACTGCATATGAATGGGATGTCAAAGAAATATATACATAAGAGATCAAAAACAAAATATCGTATTACTTATTCATAAAAATGAGAGACGTCCCATTCAAAGTTTAGTCCTGCGGGAATTCTCATGTCTAAGGAAAATATCCAAAAGACTTCCCTTTTACACAGAGTCTTAAACGTATCACCTTCTCTGATAGTGCTGCTGATCTTTTCCATATCTTGTTTAACAAGGGAAGAAACATTTTTTCAGTGGCAATTAATCCAATAACGTGCCACGTTGGTTGGGCGATCCTTATCGATATCACGCAAGTGATCTTGCAATTGGTCCCTCAACCTGTGGGTGGTCCTACCTACATATTGAGTGTTGCAACTTTTACATGATATGACATATACTAGGTATCTGGTGTTACAATTAAGAAAGGATCTAATGGGAAAAGATTTATTGTTAGAAGCAGACACTACAGATTCACCTTTTTTGACAAAATGGCATTTCAAGCAGGTTTGAGAGCCACATCCAAATATTCCTTTAAAAGAGAGCTAGTTAGATGTTGGACCAGAACGTATGAACAAACTAGGGGATAGTCATTGACCAAGGGTAGGTACTCTCCTGGGAATGTAACGTATACCCCTAGCTACAATATGGGAGTAAATTGGATCATTCGATAAAACCCGGAGATATTTGGTAATAATCTTTTTTATTTTATCGAACTCCAAACAGTATGGAGTAGAGAAGACTAATGTATTAGTTCCCAGTACTCCTTTATGTGGACACCGATTTTTGTGTTCCAGTAATTTGAACCTGGGGTTTTTTAAAGCCCTAGAAAGGGCTCTATGAATATCCACTTCAGAATATCCCCTTTCTCTAAATCTTGTTGCCATAAGAGAAGCCTCCTCCTGGAAGTCTGTGTCAATACTACATATACGTCTGAGCCTCAAGAATTGGCCCATGGGGATACCCCTAATAATGTGGGCAGGGTGATGTCACGTACCTGGTGGATGAGTCTGACTTATGCAGGAGTAACCTCTCTTGCGACCCTGATTCATGAACCCCTGGTAGAGCAAACAGGAGGCTCAGGAGTGAGGATGGCACGAGGGTTGAGATGGTCACCGGTGACAAGTTGTTGAATATAGTGGTGGTACAGGCCGGGTCGGTAGCTATCTGGCGGTGCAGTACAGAAGGGACAGGCAGAAGAATGGTCAGGCGCAGGCAGAGTTCGTTAACGTGCTGGCAGCAAAGGTACAAGGGAGCAGGCAGGAGAGTGGTCGTGGATAGCCGAGGTCGGTGCAGGCGGAGATCAGAGCAGGGTTGAGACAAGCCGGGTCACAGGAACAGGAATCAGACAGGTTTCTCTTAAACACACACTAAACGCTGTAGAACAGACAGCACTTTCTGCAAGGTGTTTCCGGTTGAAATAGAGCCGTTTGGCGCCGTTTCCGGCACGTGAATGTGCGGGAGCGCGCGAATAGCGCTAAATAGTCCATGGAAACAGGATTTCTCCTAACATTCCCCCCCCCAGGGGCAGACTCCGGATGCCCAGCCGGGCCAGTTTAGCAGGATTCCTATCCTTGAAGCACTGAATAAGTTCATCCGTGTGGATTTTGGCTTCAGGCTCCCAGGAGCTTTCTTCCATTTTACGAGGTACTGAACCCCACCTCCCCTTTTCCTGCAGTCCAGGATGGATTCAACTTCAAATTCCTCCTCCCCATCCACTAACATTGGCCCAGGTGGGTCTAGGTTCCGTCCAGGAAAAGGGTTTGGGGTTACGGGTTTTAACAGGGACATGTGGAAGACAGGGTGGACCCGCAAGGAGGGCGGGAGTTCCAACTCATGAGCCACTTGGTTGACTTTTTTCTTCACCCGGAAGGGCCCAATGAACCTGGGACCCAATTTCCTTGACGGGCAGGCCAGCTTGAGATTCTTTGTGGCAACCCAGGCTTGCTCTCCGGGCTGCAAGTCCACCTCTCCCCATCTCCCTTTGTCAAAAGTCTCCTTGTTATACTGGGTCTGGGCCAGGGTTTCTTGTAAGAGTTTATTATTTTTATTTTCCTCCAAGAATTTTCCTGGGCTGCGGGTACTATGTTTTCCGGGTTGCCTGTGGGCATAAAGGTTGGGTGAAAGCCATAGTTAGCCATGAAGGGGGATTGTTTGGTGGCAGAGTGCATGGTATTGTTAAAGGCAAATCCTGCCATTGGTAGCAGAGAGACCCAGTTGTCCTGTGAGAATGAAGAGAAACAGCGCAGGTACTGCTCAAGTGTCTGATTGGTTCTCTCCATCTGGCCATTAGTCTGTGGATGGTAGGCCGAGGAGAGGGCGAGTTCGACGTCCAAGGTGGCACACAGGGCTTTCCAAAATTTGGACGTAAATTGAACTCCGTGATCGGAGACAATACTCAAGGGAACTCCATGGAGTCTGACTATATCCCGGATGAAGACTTCAGCCGTTTCGGCCGCAGATGGTGTACCCTTCATGGGTAAGAAGTGGGCTATTTTGGTCAATCGATCTATGACCACAAAGATGGTTGTATACCCCTGGGATGGGGGCAACTCCACGATGAAGTCCATGGCGATCATAGACCAGGCCCGTTCAGGTACAGGAAGTGGCCTTGCAGTCCCCAAGCTTTGGCCTTACTGCTCTTGTGTTGAGCGCAGGTGGGGCAGGAGCTAACATACTTCCGACAGTCCTCCTCTACTTGGGGCCACCAGAAGGAGCGGAGCAGGAGCTCAGCGGTCTTGTGGGCTCCAAAATGACCTGCTAGCTTATGGTCGTGGCAGGAGTTTAGAACAGATAGGCGCTGCCCCTCTGGTACAAAAAGCCTGTTCTTATGCCATAGCAGTCCGTCTCTTGCTACCAGGTTAGAGTCTGTTGGTTCGGGGGTCTTGGCCAGAGACTGCCTGATACGGCACAATAAGTCCCCCTGTGTCAATAGGAAGTTCCTGGGGTGAAGCACCGAGTCCAGAGTCATAGGATCCCCGGGTTTACAGAACATCCGGGACAAGGCATCCAGTTTGGTGTTCTTCAACCCGGGCCTGTACGTGACGTGGAATAGAAATCGTGAAAAGAAAAGTGCCCATCGGGCCTGACTGGGTTTCAGCCTCCTGGCTGACCTGAGATATTCGAGGTTCTTGTGGTCTGTCAGGATCAGAATAGGGTGCTTAGCTCCTTAGAATAAATAGCGCCACTCCTCCAGAGCCGCTTTGATGGTCAGTAGCTCGCGGTCTCCGACTTCATAGTTCCATTCCGGAGATGACAACTTCCTGGAGAAGAACGCCACCGGGTGGAGGACCGATTTGACTCCTTGTCTCTGTGACAGGATGGCCTCCACAGCGACCTTGAAGTGTCTACTTCTAAGCCAAATGGCAAGGCCGGGTCAGGGTGTCTCAAGACGGGTGCAGACGTGAAAAGGCTCTTCAGGGTTTCAAAGGCTTTCTGGGCTTCCTCGGACCACACAAACCGTGTGTGCAGCTTAGTTAGGTTGGTGATCAGGGCGATGATAGCTGAAAATCCCTTTATGAATTTTCTATAAAAATTGGCGAAGCCAATAAAACGTTGGACTCCTTTCTTGTCCGTGGGGGCAGGCCATTCCAAAATAGCAGAGACTTTCTGGGGGTCCATAGTAATGTCGGTGACTGAAATCATGAGTCCTAAGAAGGAGATGCTAATTTGTTCAAACTCGCGCTTTTCAGCCTTGGCGTACAGACCATGCTGTCGAAGGCGGCTCAGAACACAGGCCACATGTTTGCGATGCTCTTCCAACGTGGGGGAGAATATCAATGTATTGTCTAAGTAGACAATCACAAAGAGGTCCAGGTAGTCTTTGAACACATCGTTCACAAAATGCTGGAACGTAGCTGGGGCATTACACAGTCCAAAAGACATCACTAAATATTCGAAGTGTCCGAACCGGGTGCGGAAGGAGGTCTTCCATTCATCGCCCTCCCGGATTCGGACCAGGTTATAAGCCCCTCGGAGGTCCAGCTTGGTGAACACTGTGGCCATTCCAAGTCTCTGAAAAAGCTTCGGGACCAGGGGCAAGGGGTAACGGTTTTTCACCGTTTATTTTATTCAGTTCCCGATAGTCTATACATGGTATCAGGGTGTGGTCTTTCTTTTCAACAAAGAAAATTCCTGCTCCTGCTGGGGACGTAGAGGCCCGAATAAAGCCCTTTTTCAGGTTCTTATCAATGTAGGCCTTGAGAGCCACAAGCTCCAATTTGGTCAGGGAATTCGGAGGGAAGATCCTTCCAAAGGGAACCTCAGCTCCGGGAAGGAGCACAATAGACAGTCATATGACCTATGGGATGGCAGTTGTTCAGCCCCCTTCTTGCTGAATACGTCCAGAAAGGCGTGGTAGACTGGAGGGACTGATAAGCAGGTTTCCGGATCAGGGTCCTTATCCAGACTGAGCAGAGAAGAGTTAGGCACCTCAGTTCCCGGGAAGCTGGCAGCAGTAGGATGACAAGAATTGGGTCTCGCCGGTAGTCCAGTTGATACTGGGACTGTGGGCCTGCAGCCAGGGTAGTCCGAGGATAACCGGAAAAAGGGGAGATGCAATGAAGTCCAAAAGCAGGAGTTCCCGATGCCCATCAGGGGTAGAGGCAGGTATGGGTAAAGTCTCCTGTGTGAAGATACCTGACTTGATAGGCATGCCGTCCATCCCGTGGGATTTGGGTAGCAGCGGGATCAGATGTTGGGCTGCAAAAGTCCAATCGATGAATCCGCTGCAGGCACCAGAGTTGATTATGGCGGTCACTAGAATGCTCCTGTCGGGAAGCTGCAGGGAGAGCGGAAAGGTGAGGTAAGAGGGGGTGTTTGGGGTGGCTGATGCGGTGCCACAGAAAACTGATGGCGGTCACTGAGCAGGCGTTTCCTTTCTTCCATCGAAAGAGATGGCCGGTGGAGACCACCCTGCATGGGACCAATCTGAGCGGGTGTCATTGACTTCTCAGCCAGGCGCTCTCTGAGGACACACCGCCAAGGTACAGTCCAATGGTAGGCTACTTCCAGGAGCCCGGGCTCCAGCGAACTCGAGCACCCGTTCCTCCAGTCGGGTATAGTCATCCTGCAGGGTTGTGATGGCCCAGGTCAGGCCAGCCAGATGCAAACAGAGATCGTCCAAGGGCGAGGCCTCCTGCACAGACTCAGGCATGGCTGTCTGATACTGTCACGTACCTGGTGGATGAGTCTGACTTATGCAGGAGTAACCTCTCTTGCGACCCTGATTCGTGAACCCCTGGTAGAGCAGACAGGAGGCTCAGGAGTGAGGATGGCATGAGGCTTGAGATGGTCACAGGTGACAACTGAAGAGGTGCTTCCGGTCTTGTGCTAGTTTAATACAGTGGTGGTACAGGCCGGGTCGGTTGCTAGCTGGCGGTGCAGTACAGAAGGGACAGGCAGAAGAATAGTCGGGCACAGGCAGAGTTCGTTAACGGGGTGGCAGCATAGGTACAAGGGAGCAGGCAGGAGAGTGGTTGTGGATAGCCAAGGTCATTGCAGGCGGAGATCAGAGCAGGGTCGAGACAAGCCGGGTCACAGGAACAGGAATCAGACAACAGGTTGCTCAGGAACACACACTAAACGCTGTAGATCAGACAGCACTTGCTGCAAGGTGTTTCCGGTTGAATTAGAACCGTTTGGAATCCGCCCTGAACAGGGTATTACCAGCAGAGGGTTTTCTAAAAAGGGTAGACACTATTTGATTTCCCTCCCACTTGATTTGACATCCAGAAAATTGATGGACAACAGGTCAGTATGTCCTGTGAACAGTGTTGAGCAAACCCGGACTGTAAAGTTCGGGTCCATACCAAACTTTTGGGTGTGTGGGACCTGGACCCGAACATGGACATTTCAAAAAACGTTCGGGTTCGGGTTCTGGGTTCTGGTAGTTGATCACGCATGTTGAATAGCTGCAGGGCAGCCAATCAACAAACGTTTCACTGGTTTGCCCTTAGAAGCCATCACAGCCATGCCTACTAATGTGACCCAGCCTCTTTATAAGCTGGAGTCACAGTGCTGCATGTCACATGCTCTTGGGTTAGTGTAGGGAGAGGAAGTTGCCAGCCTGAGGAAGAGATTACAGACATTTTAACATCTGATCCTGCATCCTGAGATTACTACTGCTGTGCTGTTGCTCTGAGGGACAGATAGCAGAAATTTGAGATTTCACATACCGCTGCTTTGAGTTGCAGATCAAACTCTGCATAAAACAACGTTCGCTACGATCGTGCACAAAAATCAGATTGTTGGAGTAATTTGAGATTTCAAATACTGCTGCTTTGGGTTGCAGATTGCAGATCAAACTCTGCATAAAACAACGATCGCTACAATCGTGCACAACGATCAGATTGTTGGAGTAATTTGAGATTTCAAATACTGCTGCTTTGAGTTGCAGTTTAATGAGGTTGTTAGACTAGCAACACGTGCTAACATCGCTAGCAACAAAATACGTCTCAAACTAGACGTTAGACGTTGGGTTTCGTCGTCATAAACTTTAGAGTTTAATGAGGTTGTTAGACTAAAAACACGTGCTAGCATCGCTTGCAACAAAATACGTCTCAAACTAGACGTTGAGTTTCGTCGCCATACACTTTAGAGTTTAAAGACGATAGACAGGGAGTCTCGTTGTCGTGTCGTCATCATTAGAGTCCTACGTCCTAGTCTACAATTTTACAGACATTAGAGAAGGAGTCCGACCGTTGAAGGAGAGGGATGTGATTGGG
>BLSH010008958.1:152178-187428 GCA_018402905.1 Glandirana rugosa | reverse complement strand
CCCTCACTGGAGCGTGAGAGGAAGATACGTGACTACAAGCGCACACTGGTAGAGGCGCTGCTGAGGGCATTCTCAAATGACACCGGGGGCTCAGCAGAAGCACAAGGCGAAGGCAGAGGAGGAGGAGGAGGAAGAGGCCACCAACGCAGCTGTGCCACCGCCAGCACCTCTGAAGGCAGGGTTAGCATGGCCGAAATGTGGCAAAGCTTTGTCAGCAGCCCGCCACAACAAACAGCACCACCAGCCGATAGACAACGTCTTAGCAGGAGTCAGCATTTCAGCAACATGGTGCAAGAGTATGTGTGCACACGCCTACACGTACTGACTGATGGGTCTGCCCCATTCAACTTCTGGGTCTCCAAATTGGCCACATGACCTGAGCTTGCCGTTTATGCCTTGGAGGTGCTGGCCTGCCCTGCAGCCAGTGTATTGTCGGAACGTGTGTTTAGCACGGCAGGGAGCGTTATCACAGACAAGCGGAGCCGTTTGTCCACAGCCAACGTGGACAAGCTAACATTTATTAAAATGAATCAGGCATGGATCCCACAAGACTTGTCTGTACCTTGTGCAGAATAAACATTTAGACCGGACTCACACAGCCATTCATATACTTGTTTTTTTGAATTGGCCTCAATATTTTGGGGGCTACCCCAATTATAAACAAACAAAAAAAAAATACCATGTTGGCTACCTCCTTCTCCTCCTCGACCACCGCCACTTCCACCTACACTGCCATGGTCATGGCCTAGTCAACCTCTAGGCTCCTACTCCACATCCACCCCCCTTCCCATTTTTTTATTTAATTTTAAATTATTTTGCCTATCCCCATGTTTTTGTAGGGCACTTGCCCTACTCTTACCCCCATTTTACTTCCTTTTGCAGCCCTCTAGCACTTGCCAGGACATTGTTACAGCCATTTTTGTGCCTAAAAGTTCAGGTCCCCATTGACTTCAATGGGGTCCGGTGTCCGGGATAACTTTCGGGCAACGTTCGGTGCCGAACCCGGACTTTTTCCCAAAGTTCGTACGGACCCTCCGAACCCGAACATCCAGGTGTTCGCTCAACTCTATCTGTGAAGTGTAAATTTAAAGAATTGTCATTTAGGAAATTCAGCCATTCCTGGAGATCAAACTGATCATCTGAAACGATGAACAACAGGTCATCTATGTAATGACCAAAGAAAATCGCATCTTTTCGACGGGGACTACAACATTCAAAAATGCGGAACCTTTCCCACCACCCCATGTACAAATTTGCTAGGGATGGTGAGAACTTAGCCCCCATAGAGGCCCCGCATAGCTGGAGGTAGTAGTCCCCGTCGAACATAAATAAATTATGCGTCAATAGGTATTCAAGGGACATCAGAATGAACTCCTGTAATTCAACAGAGAAAGAACAAGACCTTTTAAGAAAGTAAGAAACCACCTCTAAACCTGGATGATGGGGGGTGGATGAGTACAAGCTGGAGACATCACATGTTACCCATCAGTAGCTTTCATGCCATTTTAAATTTTGTAAGCTAGACAATAAGTGTGTGGTATCCTTAATATAGTCTGGCAGTTCAGATACTAAGGGTTGAAGTTGTTGGTCCACCCTTTGACCCAATTTTTCTTTGGGGGACCCTATGCCGGCCACAATGGGTCTACCTGTCAAAGGGGACAACCCCTTGTGAACTTTAGGGAGATGATGAAAGACAGATGTAATGGGGAATTCCAGGATAAACATGTCCCTCTCTTATGCTGAAAGAATACCCACGGCTACTGCTCTATCAGGAAGTATAAGGAGTTCAGTTTTAAACAGGCCGGTAGTGTTACCCTTTCATTTTTTATATGTATTAGAGTCCACCAATTGGCAAAATGCCTCATTGGCATAGTTATCTGAATTGAGTACTACCACCGAACCCCCCTTATCTGCATTCCTGATAACTATGGACCTATCTGCAGAAAGATCATGGAGGGAGACAAGCTCAGCCTCAGTGAGATTCTCCAATGTACCAGTCCCAGTTCGAGAATGGGCAAGGTGGGTCAGATCCCTCTCTACCAATCTTTGGAATAAATCCAGATGTGCAGGTTGCACATAATGATCAATGCCCGGTTTACTTTTTTCATTTTTTTCAATTTTCTTCTCTATAATCCATGATCACACTACATGTGTTTATAAAAGGTTTTTATTAAACCACGTGGATATATAGTTTTAGATTATTTCTATATGGTATTAAGCTTGAGCCTCTATTCATCTGATTATTTGTTTATTTATATGATGAATAAGTGTTTTATCTCTGGGCACACAAGGATGTATATGTGTATATATATTTTCTGATGAAAATGTTGTTGTATAAGGCTGCACATATGTATCATTGATTGTTTTTTGCTTTTTGTCTACTACTACTTTTTTTTGCTATTGCTTTTTAAGGTTTTATTAGTAGAAATTGGTATGGCCACAATGGATTATGATCTTGCAATGTATGGCAGCCAATGTTTTGTTCCTTTTCACACGGCTGCAGGTGTTGCTGCTCATCAATTGATGTGGCTACTCAGTGGGTCTGCATTATGGCTAATTATTGTGAGTCAGGCTACATACTTCTCACACGCCCATATATATGGGGATTTTCGGCCATGAGACCCAGGCTATGATTAAGCACCCCACTTTCATGGTGTGAAACACATAAGTCAAGCTGCCTTGATCATCTGTGTTCCTGTATGTTGGTGTCTTTCTTTGGATTTTATGCTAACTACAATAAAGGTGTTAAATGGAGTGCGGCTGTCCAGCAAATTTCTTCTACATTCATAATATACAATGTATTGTCCTAAGTATTGGGAAATGTGCCTTTACTCACACAGCCCAGGCAGCCCAGGGTTCATTATAGAGTTGGGCCACCATTTGCAGCTATAACAGCTTCAACTCTTCTGGGAAGGCTGTCCATAAGGTTTAGGGATGTGTCTATGGGAATGTTTGGCCATTCTTCCAGAAGTGCATTTGTGAGGTCAGGCACTGATTTTGGATGAGAAGGTCTGGCTTGCAGTCTCTGCTCTAATTCAGCCAAAAGGTGTTCTATCGGGTTGAGGTCAGGACTCTGTGCAGACTAGTCAAGTTCTTCCACACCAACCTCCCTCACCCATGTCTTTATGGACTTTGCTTTGTGCACTGGTGTGCAGTCATGTTGGAACAGAAAGGGACCATTCCCAAACTGTTCCCACAAAGTTAAGAGCATGAAATTGCCCAAAACGTCTTGCTGATGCCAAGCCCAAACTCTGAAAAACAACCCCACATCATAACCCCCCCTCCACCAAATGATTTGGACCAGTGCACAAAGCAAGATCCATAAAGACATGGATGAGCGAGTTTGGGGTGGAGGAACTTAACTGGCCTGCACAACCAGATAGGACAGCTTTTGGCTGAATTAGAGTGGAGACTGTGAGCCAGGCCTTCTCATCCAACATCAGTGCCTGACTTCACAAATGCACTTCTGGAAGAATGGCCAAATACTCCCATGGACAAAAATCCTAAACCTTATGGACAGCCTTCCCAGAAGAGTTAAAGCTGTTATAGCTGCAAAGGGTGGGCCAACTCAATATTGAATCCTACGGACTAAGACTGGGATGCCATTAAAGTTCATGTGCATGTAAAGGCAGGCGTCCCAATTGCCTAGCTAGTGTAATGGCCAAGATTTGCAATGGTGGTGGAACCCTCCTACACATAAATACTACATTTAGACATAATTTAGGTAAGGCCCTGAGTCAGGAGTTATGTTTAACAACATCTCTACATGAAGTGACATGCTTGGGAATCGAACTCAGGACATCTGCAATGGTAGACAGAATTGCTACCTTTTAAACCACGGGGCTACTGCATGTCAAGTCCTTCTATACATAAATACACAGATACTGCATTTCTAGGACTATATAAGAAATACATTAGTCAGGAGTTAATCTTCTAAATTTATTCTGTAATTGTTGGTGTTTCTTGCTGTGTGAGTGTAGAATAGTAATGTTATTCTCTGATTTTTGGTAATGACTTTTTTATTTCTGATGTTGGTACACATATCACATTTTTGGGCTCAAATTAGGATCATTTGGAAAGAATAAAAAATTAAAAAAATTGGACCAATTTTAAATTTGCATAAGCAATGGTATTGTTTGTGGTTTGTAAAGACACCTGTGAAAGTGACAGAGAAAAAATATTTTACCAAAACATGAAAAGATTATTCTAGCATTCTTAATAACAAAATAGATTATCAAAATTGCAACACTGTTGCAAGGACAATTTCTTTGAGAAAAAAATACATTTCATCTCAACATGAAAAGGATTTATTTGGGGGAAATAACAATTGTACCATTAGAATGAATGGCTGAAAATTACTTTGGGCTACATAACTCTCATCTTCATTCCTAAAAAAAGTTGTGTAAAACAACTCTCATTTTCGTATTTACTATGCACTTAAAGACTTACTCCACGAGAGTTAAAAACTGAGTTGTTTTGTGTCTGAGCATGCTCAGTTGTGCTCTGGTACAAGTTGATCTTGGTCTCATCTGTCCATAGGATGTTGTTCCAGAACTGTGAAGGCTTTTTTAGATGTTGTTTGGCAAACGCTAATCTGGCCTTCCTGTTTTTGAGGCTCACCAATGGTTTACATCTTGTGGTGAACCTTCTGTATTCACTCTGGTGAAGTCTTCTCTTGATTGTTGACTTTGACACACATACACCTACCTCCTGGAGAGTGTTCTTGATCTGGCCAACTGTTGTGAAGGGTGTTTTCTTCACCAGGGAAAGAATTCTTCAGTCATCCACCATAGTTGTTTTCCATGGTCTTCTGGGTCTTTTGGTGTTGCTGAGCTCACCGGTGCATTCTTTCTTTTTAAGGATGTTCCAAACAGTTGATTTGGCCACACCTAATATTTTTGCTATCTCTCTGATGGGTTTTTGTTTTTTAGCCTAATGATGGCTTGCTTCACTGATAGTGACATCTCTTTGGATCTCATATTGAGAGTTGACAGCAACCGATTCCAAATGCAAATAGCACACTTGAAATTAACTCTGGACTTTTTATCTGCTCCTTGTAAATGGGATAATGAGGGTATAACACACACCTGGCCATGGAACAGCTGAGCAGCCAATTGTCCCATTAGTTTTGGTCCCTTAAAAAGTGGGAGGCACATATACAAACTGTTGTAATTCCTACACCGTTCACCTGATTTGGATGTAAATACCCTCAAATTAAAGCTGAAAGTCTGCAATTAAAGCACATCTTGTTTGTTTCATTTGAAATCCATTGTGGTGGTGTATAGAGCCAAAAAGATTAGAATTGTGTCAATGTCCCAATATTTATGGACCTGACTGTAAATGTAAAGAGACAGGGAATTTATCTCTTCTCAGACTTTTTAAGATATTTCAGGGTAGAAATCACTTTTTCACACAGTTTAAAGCAAAATATCTTTAAACAATATACTGCATATTTTAGTACAATTTAGGGGATCAGATCATGCTCTAAACATTATTTCTATTTGCACTACTCCAGGTCCTGACTAGAGTAAAGATTTGGGTGTTATCTGTGACCTAGGAGCATTCCATTTTGGGAGTAATTTGCCGCCAGAATACCGTCTTAGTGCTATTTACCGTGAATCACAGTAATTTTACCGCGAATCGTGGTAATTTTGCCACTATTTTGCAGCAACGCTATAGTAAACGACTCCCCAAGTGTCAGTGATGATTTAGACAAGTGCAATGTAATATGCAATGCAAGCGTAAGTCTTTTGCACAGTGGATAAAGACGAAAAAAAGTCTGTCTGTGAAGATATAGTGCTCTCTAGCCTCTCACCTCACTGCTGTGGGATAACAGCATAATGAAGGAAGTCCTTTAGAGGTTGGTGTGTGTTCGCCTGCCTCTAGATATCCTGGTGGGAGTAGTCAAGCTAGGGAACCTCTATGATAAATGGTCTTCCTCAATGGTGCTCCAGGGAGGGTCTTTGCCAGTACCTCAGTATGGATGTTAACCACTTGCCGACCGCCGATCGGCATCTGACAGCGGCAAAGTGGCTCGTTCCCGCAAATCGCCGTCATACGACGGCGGCTGCGGGAACGAGTTTAGTGAGCGCGCGCGCCGCCGGAGGCGCGCCCACATGCTCACTGTGTTCGGGGAGGGCCAGGGAGCGGGTGCTCGATTGCCGTCGGCTACCCGCGATGGCCCCCCCGGAGCGAAGGAACGGAGGTCCGTGTATGTAAACACGGACCTCCGCTCTGTGTGAGGGGGAAGGGCTGTGATCACAGCCTTCCTGTACATGAAGGCTGTGACCACTTCCCTTCCCCAGCTAGGGCAGTCCCCACACAGTTAGAACACGCCCAGGGAACATAGTTAACCCTTAGAGCGCCCCCTGCAGGTTAACCCCTTCACTGCCAATGGCATTTACACAGTAATCAGTGCATTTTTATAGCACTGATCGCTGTATAAATGCCAATGGTCCCAAAAAAGTGTCAAAATGGTCCGACATGTCCGCTGAAATATCGCAGTACCGCAAAAAATCGCAGATCGCCGCCATTATTAGCAAAAAATAAAAAAAAAATAAAAACCCCAAAAATGAATTCTCATCATCCGTAAACGCAACCACTTTTGCGCAAACCAATCAATAAACGCCAATTGAGATTTTTTTTATCGCAAATATGAGGAAGATTATAAATCGGCCAAAAAAGGTGAAAAAAAAATGTTTTTTTATATTTTTTTTTTGGATTTGTATTTTAGGAAAAAGTAAGAAATTTGGGTTTTTTTGCAAAATTGTTGCTCTTCTTTTGTTTATAGCGGCGATCAGAAATGACACAGAGGTGATCAAATACCACCAAAAGAAAGCTCTATTTGTGGGAAAAAAAGGACGCAAATTTTGTTTGGGTACAACGTCGCACGACCGCGCAATTGTCAGTTAAAGCGACGCAGCGCCGAATCGCAAAAAGGGCTCCGGTCCTAAAGCTGGAAATCCTTCCAGGGCTGAAGTGGTTAAATGAAAGAGGAGTTGCCCATAGTGTGATGTCGTTTAAAATATCAATTTATTAAACAAAGCAGCTCATTACACTCACTTTTTTTTGGTTAAAAACACATATATGAATCCACAAGCATCACTTCCGGTCTCTGTCTGTAGCTCAAAACTTGACGCATATCGTCCTTCATGATCACATGACTTCATTGTGGGCTACAGGTTGAAAGAGTGTCCTTAAATAGGGTAAATATAAATTGGTGCATTGGTGGCAATTTTCCCGGAGACCTGTATGGGGAAATGGTGGAGCGGCCATTTTCTGTTAATCCAGCAATAGGAAAACATAGTCAAGCCATTTTGCTGGAGGTTGGCTAGATCTAATGCTTTACTATGAGCATGTAATTACTTTGGTAAATGGGAACGTGTTGGAACATCCGAATTTACTCCTCAAATTATGTGTATAACGTTATGAGAGTGGCCTTCATACGACGTTAAACCTATTGTTTAATAAATGCAATAATTAGAGTGTGATTTGGCCCATTTATTTAGAGATGATGTGGCAGCCATTTTCTCAGAGACTGAGGGACAATCTAATCCTATTTGTCCAATTAGCTATGTATGGGGCCGGGACAAGCGACTAATTATATAAGTAGGTTGTTGAAGTAATTTCGGAGTTTATAAAATAAAGAAATACTACCAGATATACTGGTATATATATACAGTATTTCACAAAAGTGAATACACCCCTCACATTTTTGTAAATATTTTGATACTTTTTTTTTTTACCCAACACTGAAGAAATGACACTTAGCTACAATGTAAAGTAGGGATTGTACAGCTTGTATAATAGTGTAAATTTGCTGTCCCCTCAAAATATCTCAACACACAGCCATTAATGTTTAAACCACTGGCAACAAAAGTGAGTACATTAAACATTAATGGCTGTGTGTTGAGTTATTTTTAGGGGACAGCAACTTTACACTGTTATACAAGCTGTACTCTCACTACTTTACATTGTAGCAAAGTGTCATTTCTTCAGTGTTGTCACATGAAAAGATAAAATATTTACAAAAATGTGAAGGGTGTACTCACTTTGTGAGATAATGTACATGTAGCCAATGGCCCCCTTAGGGGTGGCTGGTAGTAGTGGTTCACCTGCTCATCCCTGACCTCAATCACATCCTTCACACAACTGGAGTCATCAATCAGGCCATTTTTGTTTTTTTGTTTTTATTTAGGTGATTGAACTTGGGTAGGGTAGGGGTGACCTTGGGATGCCCCAGGAATTAACAGTTATTGAACGGGACCAATATACACTTGCAGTGTATACACTCCAAACTTCCTCCAGCACACCTTTTGCTGACTTCACTTCTCCAGTTCCACTCTCCTGTACAACACTTGGTTTCCTTTCACAGAGGCCTAGAAGGAAATTTACTAGCCTCCTCACAGAATCTTCCGGCCTAGCTGGTGCGGCAAGGCCTGCTGTGTGTTAGCAGCGCCTCCGATACGACTTTAACAAGCAGGGGCCGTGTTTCCCCACATGTGTAGCAAACACTCTCTATGCACCAGCTAGCCTGATGAACTACAGCTCCCACCCCATCCTCCTCAGGTCTCCCCAGCTCAAACTGGCTGCACTGCCTGAACACCATTGACACACTGTAGGCCCAGTCTCTTCCTGCATCTGATTCCAGCTCACACCTCTCCCAGCTCCTGCAGCTTGCATCTCCTCTTCCCTGGGCTGTGTCACTCACTGCATCGGTGATCTTTCTCCTGGAGTCTCCACTGGCAGTACACTCTTGCTGTCTCTCCTGCTCTCTCGTGCCTCTCCTCCAGGACGTTCCCTTCTGGACTGTACCCAAGCCCCATGACTGAGTTCACCCCCCCCAAGACTGATGGCTTGCTCCTGTCCTCCAACAGCCTCCGCACTCCATACTCCAGACTTCTACCCAAACTACTCCTCCCAGACTGGGCGGACCAAAGGTATTTAAGGAGATCTGCTCCACCCAAACCAGAGTTGAGGATTGGTCAGGACTCCTTACCACATCCTCTCCTCATTCCCCTTTTCCAGCACCTTCTGGAACAGGGCAGGAGCTACCAAGGGGAGTCTCTTCCTTTCAGTCCCCCCACCTACAGTCAGGCCTGACTAAATTTACCTCACCTAACACACAAAAACCTATACCTAAGCACCTACCTAAAGTAGAGAGCGATACACTCACCCCTCACCAAAAACCAGCTGGTCGCCAGCTAGGAAATTTGAAAAAAATGCTTCTAGGTTCAGAAATAGGGATGGTGTTCGAGTTCGGATCGAACATACATCGGGTGTTGGCTTATTCGGGCAACGACTTTGCGCGCCCCATAATGTTTTAAAATGGTGGCGGAATGCCGCCTGCTGATTGGCCAAAGCATGCACATGACCTGCATGCTTTGGCCAATCAGCCAAATCATATATATATACGTATACATACACACACAGTCTAATATATATATATATATATATATATATATATATATATATATTTAAATATATGTATATACGCACGGTGTGCTATATATCAGTGTATCCTGTACATACGGTATATAGTCCACTTGAAGTGGTGTATAAAAATATATACAGCCTGGTGTGTATATATATGTATATATATATATACACACACAGAGCATTGAGCATGCACTATATATCTGTACCTAAGGTATATAGTCCACTTGACGTGGTGTATAAAAATATATACAGCCTGGTATATATATATATGTGTATGTATATATATATATATATATATATATATATATATATATATATATATATAAATAACGAATAGCAGGTGAGGTGCACTCAGGTATAAGGCAGCGCATGCAATCAATCCTTCCCACAGGCCATATGTAGCAAAGGATATAGTTAGGATTGCTGCATTTAAAATTTATTGGACTTCAAAAATCCAAAATATTACAAATATAGTCCATAGTTACAGTCCATGGTATGCTGGCAGTTTCCGGCTAGTCCGTTAGCACCCTTATTCAAACCAGAATACATACCCATTTAAAGACCCACATATATAGTAGTACTATCAAGATGTTAACAATGTAACAACAACAGGTGAAACTTAATGCATTTACCAAGTCAAATCTATTAAATCAATGGGATATTGAAGCAGTGTGGACACAAGAAGCGATCAGATCTCCTGGTACTTTTAAACATGTCATCAGAACATCTTAATGGGGAAATATTAAGAAATACTTTACTTGTAGATCTAGTTATGTAATTTACATCATTAAATGCCCATGTGGCCTCATATATGTGGGTGAGTCCACCCAGAAAGTCAAGGAGCGTATAGCGCGCCTTAAATATTCGATCAGAGACAAATTGCCATTAGCCAGGCATTTTGTAGAGAAAGGGCATTCTGTAGCACAACTAAAATACATGGTGATTGACAGTAATTAACATAATAGACGGGGAGGCAACAGAGAATTACAACTTAGGAAACGTGAGGTCTATTGGATAAATTGTCTTGATACTATTTGGCCGAGGGGACTCAGTTCTGATTTTGATTTGTATTCATTTTTATAAATTTGATTGGTACAGCTGTGGCTTTCCATTATTGGGACGCATGTATGTGTTATAGAAAATAACATCCTTAATATTTAGAATTTGGTCTCATATATACATACCCTTTGGTATGGATGTGTTCTCTCATATATGTACATGTGCTTTATACATTTTGTATAAACATGTTGTGTAGCCACAACATGCAGATGAGTTGGTGGAGTGGATAACAAAGCCGTCCTCATCCTCCTCATACTCTGTCACCCAGGCTCCTACAAGTTTGCCTTCCAACGCATCTGGCAAAGCGGCCTATTCCACTGGATCCTTGTCCACAGTTACTCCTTCTGTAGCCCCACCATCATGCACGGAGGAGTCACCTGAATTGTTCGACCATAGTGTCAGTTACATGCTTATGGAGGATGAGCAGCAGTTTGAAGGCTCCGATGTTGGTTCCCAGATTGAGGAAGGGAGTAGCGTGAGCCTAGAGACAGGGGGTTCTGCAAAAGGACAAGAAACTAGCAGTCATGTTCCCCCAGCTGCAGCATACTGCCAAATTTGCTCCAGTGACGGAGAGGGAAGTGATGATGAGGACACGGACTGTACTTGGGTGCCTGAGAGAAGAGAGGAGGAAAGTGAGGAGGAGGAGGAGGCCCAACTCCAACAAGGCAGGATGTCCTCCAGGGGCCAGCTTCAGGGCAGCCACCCAATTGCATCAGCCCACAGAGCTCCACAGGTGCAGGGCGCTGCTGCCTCCCCACTGACTTCCATAATTTCTTTGTTGTGAGCATTTTTCAGCACATGTGCAGTAGATCGCACCGTTGCCATTTGCAATCAATGTCTGAAGCGGGTCAAGCACGGCCAGGACTCCAGCCGCTTGGGCACTACTGTCTTGACAAGACATATGATGACCAGCCATGCAGTCCATTGGCAAGAGTACCTGAAGAACCCACACCAGAAAACAAGGCGGACTCCTCCTTGCTCCTCATCTGGCATCTCAACCCCTACTATACTTGCAGTCCTCTCCAAAACCTGCACTGAGAGAAATGAAGGTGTAGCAATGCATGCCACAACTAGTACTTGCAGCCAGCAATCTGCTAGCAATACACCACCAGGTGAATTCAGCAGGCAAATATCCCTACTCCAGTTGCTGAACCGTAAAAAGAAATACAGTCCCAGCCATCCACATGCTCAGCGCCTTAATGCTAGCTTGGCCAAATTGCTAGCACTCCAACTGCTGCCTTTTCAGCTGGTAGACTCTGCCCCCTTTCGTGAATTTGTGGAATGGGCTGTCCCACAGTGGCATGTTCCCAAAAGAGATTTCTTTTTACGTAAGGCCAATTTAGCTCTCTACCGTCATGTGGAAGGCAATGTTTTGGCCTCATTGAACAGTGCCGTCAGCAGCAGGGTTCATATTGCCGCTGACTCATGGTCCAGCAGGCACGGTCAGGGACGTTGCCTTTCCTTCACGGTGCACTGGGTAACTCTGCTGGCAGCTGGGAAGGATGCAGTACAGGGTTCAGTTTTGGAAATAGTTCTGCCACTGCGCCTCCAAAAAGCTGGTGGTGATTTGTCCACATCCGCCTCCTCCTCCACCCCATCCTCTTCTTCTACCTCTGGGGCCTCTTCTGCAGAATTGTCCTCTGAACCTGCAGTGCTTCCTAAGCATTCAAGGGGCTATGCAAGCAGTCAGGCTAAAATATGCCATGTGGTGCTTGAGTTAGTTTGTCTTGGGGGCAGGAGCCACACTGGGGAAGAGATTCTTTCAGCTCTGCGGGGGCAGGCTCAGAGGTGTTTGACGCTGCCGCAGCTTGAGCCAGGAATGGTTGTATGCGACAATGGCACCAACCTTCTCTCTGCCCTCCGACTGGGACAATTGACACATGTTCCATGCTTGGCACACGTCTTGAATTTGGTGGTGCAGCATTTCTTGACCAGGTACCCAGGCTTATCAGATATCCTGAGGCAGGCCAGAAAAGTCTGTGGTCATTTCCAGCGTTCATACAATGCCAGTGCCCGGCTGGCTGACATCCAGCTGGAATTCAACCTGCCCAACAACCGCCTCATTTGTGACATGCCCACCAGGTGGAACTCAACATTGGCAATGCTGTAGCGACTCCACGCACAGCAGAGGGCCATCAATGAGTACCTGTGTGAGCATGGCACCAGGATAGGCTCAGGGGAGCTTGTATCTTTTTCGCCACATCAGTGACACTGATCCGTAAAAGACTAAACAGCTGGGACTTCAGGTTTGAGGAAGCACACCCTGGGACGTACCCACTTCCAGAAGAGTGAACACCAACACAACAAGGAAAAGGAACCCACCCGGCAAGTATCAAAGACCACAGGACCAGAACCCCAGGAAAAAAACAAAGATAGGCACGCCGCCCCTGCAGGGGCAGTGCCCTCTGGTAAGGAGGGAACCCAAAGGGGGAGCACGAGTGAATACACACCTCATGTCACAAATAATACAGGAAGAAAACAACCTCACTGAATAAGCACTTGAAGTCACGGATTTGATGATATGAACTATGTTATTATATGGTGTAGTCTATAATCTAAGTATAAATACCTAATTTGTTAGGATCTTCTAACGGACTAATTAATCAAGAAGGAGTAAATATAAGATTCATGTACATTGATTATACTGGGTTGACTATGAATATCTGCAAAAGAATATGTTAATATAGACCAAGGTTACTGCATTGTATGACTATTAACACAAACAAAACAACACACACATTGGTGAATTTATATTTTATTTTGGAATACTAGCACATCAGCACTAGCACATGCACATCAAAATAAATGCCACACAACCTTGAAATCTTGTAACACCTAACTAAGTAAAAAGCAGCACTTTGTATGCACTGGCACTCATTTTACTGTCATTTTACGTTTATAATTTTATACTTTATTAACTAGTTATAATTTTAAATAAGGATTTTACAAAAATATGGCACTTAAAATGAATGGCACGTATACACTTTACTAAGCAATTGGAAATAGTATATAATCAGAACATATGACCACAGGACAGCAGGGATACATTTACCTCCCTGTACTTAGACAGCGCCATCTCCAAGCACCACCTTTATCAATGCATCAGTGACACTGTCCCACTAATATTCCTTCTGGAGCACACGCTTCGTGGAATCACAGACAGGGCACTTGAGACAGAACAGAGGGAGGAAGAGGAGGACTTCCTTTCCTCTCAAGGCCCCCTTTATGCAGAGAGCATTCCTGCAGAGCCGCCAAACACACGGGAGGAGGAGGAGGAAGATTGTGTCAGCATGGATGTGTAGTATAATATGCAGCAGTCTTTAAGGGATCATGGCTTTCGGGCCCCAGAAACCCAAGGAGTTGTACGTGGCTGGGAGGAGGGAGTTGGTGATAATGTCATCCTCAGTGACCCAGAGGACACTCATGCCTCCTCACACTTATGCTGCATGGGCTCTCTGATTCTGAAAAGCCTGCAAAAAGACCCTAGGATTCGTTGTATCAAGGAGAGGGATCATTATTGGCTGGCAACCCTTCTTGATGCACGTTACAAGGGTAAAGTTGCAGAATTCATTCTGCCTGCGCAGAGGCTGCAGAAGATGAAACATCTTCAGGATACCTTAAAGAAAAGTTTGTGCAATGCCTTTCCAGACCCTGGGAGTTTACCATGTCCTGCTGCTGGCCCTGGACAACGTGTTTCTGATGCTTCGGTCATTCAGAGGCAGAGTGGTGGAGAAGGTGGCCAGCTGAGCGATGCCTTTAAACACTTTTTCAGTCCTCAGTACCCAGGCCTGATAGGTTCTAGCAACCATCGTCAGCGTCTGCATTATATGGGGCAGGAATATATAGGGGCAAGAGCAGACTTAAAGACCTTTAAAACTGAGCATCCACTTAGTTACTAGGTCTTGAGGATGGGCCACTGGCCAGAACTTGCTCAATATGTAATTGAGCTACTGGCCTTTCCTGCATTCAGCGTGCTTTCTGAATGGACATTTAGTGCTGCGGGAGGGTTCGTAACTGATCAAAGAGTGCGCCTGTCCACAGACTTGGTTAATAGGCTCACATTTATAAAAATGAATCAGTCCTGGATCAGCAGCTATCAAGAGGCTCTGAGGAAGAGACTGTGGCATCGAAACGCCTTAGCCAGCTTGCCCAGGACACCATCAGTACACGGTGGATTGGATGTGTAGCCGTTTGATGCTTGAAATGCCTGTTATTTGAACATGTTTGTGAGTATGTTTTTATGATTTTTTAATAAACCCTAATTTACTGAGGATAATGCGCAAGGCCAGTGCGCCCCTGTGTGCTTTTTTGTGTTTCCAGTGTGTCGGGACTTCCCCAGTCCATCAAGAGGCAGCACGGCAGCGCATTACCCGGTGTTCATACAAGCAGATATCCCCTGTGCACCATTGTGGAGAAGCCTCCTCTGCTTGAGCGCAGGAATGATCCAATATTTGGCTGTACAGCAGCTATCAAGCCCCTGATGCTGATGCAACTGATTAAATTTGCTAGGGATCTGGGATCCCTTGAAGACTGCCACTGCTCCTATTCCTCCTGTCCATAAATCTAGAATTATATGTTGTATTTAGGGCACCACCAACACCCAAGGCCCAATGTTTCTGCACCTGATTTACAGGGGCATGCCATAACACTTTTTAAAATAATTTACAACATCAGGCCCAGTTCCTCCATCCAACAAGAGTAACTGCAAGGGGTTACAGTGTTCTGGCACCTCCAACACACAGGGCCCAATTTTTGGCCACCTGTTTGACTGGTGGCTTTCATCAAAATTTGTAAACTAATTTACAACTTCAGGCCCAGTTCCTCCATCCAACAAGAGTAACTACAAGAGGTTACAGTGTTCTGGCACCGCCAACACACAAGGCCCAATTTTTGGCCACCTGTTTGGTGGCTTTCATCACAATTTGTAAACTAATTTACAACTTCAGGCCCAGTTCCTCCGTCCAACAAGAATAACTGCAAGGGGTTACAGTGTTCTGGCACCGCCAACACACAGGGCCCAATTTTTGGCCCCCAGTTTGACTGGTGCTTTCGTCACAATTTGTAAAGGAATTTACAACTTCAGGCCCAGTTCCTCCGTCCAACAAGAGTAACTGCAAGGGGTTACAGTGTTCTGACACCGTCAACACACAAGGCACAATTTTTCGTAACCTGTTTGAGTGGGGGCTTTCGTCACAATTTGTAAATTTATTTACAACTTCAGGCCCAGTTCCTCTGTCCAACAAGAGTAACTGCAAGTGGTTACAGTGTTTTGGCACCGCCAGCACCCAAGGCCCAATTTTCCGCCATCTGTTTGACTGGGGGCTTTCGTCACAATTTGTAAACAAATTCACAACTTCAGGCCCAGTTCCTGCGTCCAACAAGAGTAACTGCAAGGGGTTACAGTATTTTGGCACTGCCAGCACCCAAGGCCCAATTTTTCACCACCTGTTTGACTGGGGGCTTTCGTCACAATTTGTAAACTAATTTACAACATCAGGCCCAGTTCATCCATCCAACAAGAGTAACTGCATGGGGTTACAATGTTTTGGCACCGCCAGCACCCAAGGCCCAATTTTTCGCCACCTGTTTGACTGGGGGATTTTATCACAATTTTTTAACTAATTTACAACAGCAGGGCCAGCGCCACAATAAACAAAGAAATGACGCGCGGTTCCCTCCAAAATCCAAACCAGGCCTTTCAGATCTGGTATGAAATTTAAGGGGAACCCCTTGCCAAATTTTAAAAAAAATGCCGGGGGTCCCCCCAAAATCCAAACCAAACCCCTATCCGAGCACGCAGCCCTGGCATGGCAGACGCGAGCGCCCCCCCTCTGAAACATACCAGGTCACATGCCCTCAAAATGGGGAGGTTGCCCCCAAAGCACCTTGTTCGCATGTTGATGGAGAGAAGGGCTTCATCCCCACAACCCTGGCCGGTGGTTGTGGGGGTCTGTGGGCAGGGGGCTTATCAGAATCTGGAAGCCCCCTTTAATAAGGGGGCCTCCAGATCCCAACCCCCCCATGTACCCCTACCCATTCACCAAAAAGAGTGTAGTTTAAAAAAAAAACAATAGGCAGTTCTTGACAAGTCCTTTATTTTGTAAAATTGTTTTTTTCTTTCTTCTTTCTTCCTCCATCTTCTCCTGGCCCGGTCCTTCTTCTGATCTTCTTCTTCTTTTAGTCTTTTGCTTCCTCTCTTCATCTTCAATCTTCATCTTCATTTTCTTTCTTCTTTCCCCGCTGCCGCTCTCTTCTCTTCTGCAGTCCGGCCCCTGAGCGTCTTGCCGAATGAGCGGTCTTCACGATGACAGTACTTTTATAAGAAGGCGGGTGACATAACTGAGTGAACCCGCCCCCTTTTGACATCATGTGATGTCAGAGGGGGCGGGTCACCCATTTACGTCACGGAAGGCCCCGCCCCTTCTTATAAAAGAACTGTCATCGTGAAGACCGCCCATTCGGCAAGACACATAGGGGCCGGACTGCAGCAGAGGAGAGCGCGGTGGTGGGGAAAGAAGATGTTGATTGAAGACGAAGAAAGGAAGCAAGAAGACTATAAGAAGACCAGAAGAAGGACCAGGCCAGAAGAAGATGGAGGAAGAAAGTAGAAAGAAGAAAGAGCTATTTTACAAAGTAAAGGACTTGTCAAAAACTGCCTATTGTTTTTTTTTACACTACACTCCTTTTTTGGGGAATGGGTAGGGGTACAATGATCCCCAAACCTATTTACATGGAAGGGCAGGATCTGGGGGCTCCCTTATTAAAGGGGGCTTCCAGATTCCGATAAGCACCCTCTCCCACAGACCCCCACAAGCACTGGCCAGGCTTGTGGGGAAGAGGCTCTTGTACTCATCAACATGGGGACAAGGTGCTTTGAGGTGGGGGGGCAGAGCCCCCCTCCCCCAAAGCACCCATATTCCCCATGTTGAGGGCATGTAGCCTGGTATAGTTAAGGGGGGGTGCGCTTGCTCGTCACCCCCCATCCTAACTGGCCAGGGCTGCATGCTCAGATAAGGGTCTGGTTTGGATTTTAGGGGGACCCCCACATCAATATTTTTTTGAATTTGGCGTGGGATTCCCCTTAATAACTAAACCAGAACCGAAGAGCCTGGTTTGGACTGGGGGTGTGGGGGCCACACGCACTTTTTTTCAGCATTTTTTTTTTTGTATATTGCCGGGAACCAGCAATACATTACAGCCATGATTTTAAATGACAATTTTTCCTATAGAAATGTCATTTTGCTCTGGCTATGTTCTACACCTCACAGAGGTAGGATTGTTTGGTTATATATAATTTCATTTTGGGTTGAACTAGATGGACTCTTTTTTCAAATATGTAACTATGTAAGAGAGATGCGCCCTTTTACACACAGACTAAGGACACCCCCTAGGCAAAATATTTAAAGGATTTTTTAATTTTTTTTTCACTTTAAGCATTATTAAAATCTCTGCTCCTGAAAAAACGATTGATTTAAAAACATTTTTCTTCATTGATACATGTCTCCTAGGGCAAGGCCCGGGCCCCCATACACTTTTTAGGGCAATAACATTGCATATAACCCTTTAAAATGAGCAATTTTAATTTTTCATGTTCGCATCCCATAGACTTTAATGGTGTTCGGATGTTCGCCCTGAACTTTTTGTCTGTTCGCATGTTCTGGTGTGAACCGAATCGGGGGGGTGTTTTGCTCATCCCTATTCAGAAGCAAGGGCATCCCAAAATCTAAAATGTAAGGGGAATAACTTGGAAGGGGAACTTACAAATAATTTACATACAAAAATATATTTCACATCTGTAAATTATTTACACCTGTACATTGCAGTTAGTATTCTCCTAACTACCATCCCTGTCACTAATGATAACAGTATATGACCGAACCAGAGCACCACTCAAAAAAGAGGGATGCTCCATTCGCAAATAGGCATTATCTTGACTCTTGATGGACCAAATGAACAGCCATCACACCACTTGCATCCTAAGAAAAGATAAAAGAAACTACAACTACTTACTAAACATCACACCGTCTGCTGAAAGGGATCCACACACCTGCCTGTTCTGCCAGTGAGGGGTTATATCCCACTGGCAGAGAGAGTAAACAAAAAAAAACACACAGCAAAGAACATTTGCATAGAAAAAAAATATTTTTTTCTGGTAGTTTTAATGGGAGTTCTTAATGGGAGGAGCCCCTCCCCGGATAACAGACAAGAAACAAAATATCAAAAGAGAGTCAGTTCAAGGGATAACAACTGGCAGCCTTACACGAGACAGGTGAATCCCCCTTAGGTGTGGCTGGTAGTAGTGGTTCACCTGCTCATTCCTGCCCTCAATAACATCATTCACACATCCGGAGTCATCAATCAGGCCAGTTCTTTGTTTTTATTTAGGGGATTGAACTTGGATAGGGTAGGATTGACCTTGGGATGCCTCAGGAATTAACAGTTCTTGAACGGGACCAATATGCACTTGCAGTATATACATTCCAAACTTCCTCCAGCACAACTCTTGCTGACTTCACTTCTCCAGTTCCACTCTCCTGCACAACACTTGGTTTCCTTTCACAGAGGTCTAGAAGGAAATTTACTAGCCTCCTCACAGAATCTTCCAGCCTAGCTGGTGCGGCGAGGCCTGCTGTCTGTTAGCAGAACCTCCAATCCAACTTTAACAAGCAGGGGCTGTGTTTCCTCACATGTGTAGCAAACAATCTCTATGCACCACCTAGCCTCATGGAGTACTGCTCCCTGCCCATCCTCCTCAGGCTTCCCAGCCCAAACCGGCTGCACTGTCTGAACACTGCCCTTGACACACTGTAGGCCCAGTCTCTTCCTGCATCTGCTTCCAGCTCCTCTTCCCTGGGCTGTGTTATTCACCACACCGGTGATCTTTCTCCTGGAGTCTCCACTAGCAGTACACTCTTGCTGTCTCTTCCGCTCCCTTGTGACTCTCCACCAGGACGTTCCTTCCTGGACTGCACCTGAGCGACAGGACCGAGTTCACCCCCCAGACTGGGGGCTTGCTCCTGTCCTCCATTAACCTCAACACTCCATACTACAGACTTCCACCCGAACTTCTCCTCCCAGACTAGGTGGACCAAAGGTATTTAAGGAGACCTGCTCCACCCAAGGAGTTGAGGATTGGTCAGGACTCCTTACCATAACAAGAAAGCTCCATCTCCTCTCCTCATTCCCCTTTTCCAGCACCTTCTGGAAGAGGGGAGGAGTTACCAAGGGGTTCTCTTTCTTTCAGAAGAGGGGAGGAGTTACCAAGGGGTGTCTCTTTCTTTCAGTCCCCCATTCCTCCCTAGGCCACTTCCATGCCCAGGATCTAAACAACCAGGCCTGCACCTATATATAGGTACAATAACTACTGTACTTATTCAGGTGATGTTGTATCACTGTGATGGCCAAATGATGCGGAATAGACGAATAAATGTCCACAACAACAACTTGATTTGCCCGTTGGATATTTTCCATTTGAGATAAAACATGACCCGTGTCCTGAATGTAACCCGGAAGCCTCTGTACAAGTGGTTACAAATGTAAATCCACCCATAAACTAAGGGGTTTTAAAAGGGAACCTATACCCGCTACAATGGGGCATCCCTGTATAGGTACAGAGGGTTTGTGAATCTTAGGTGGGTGATGGAACACCGGAGAAAGTGGGTCCTTGAATACCAAATATTCTACAGTTGTACCCCTCAAAACATCCATTGACCTACCATCTGTATCTGCAAAATGCTTTCTAAGTAATATATTTCTAACAAATATGTTGATGTCCAATAGTGTGGAAAATAAATTAAAATGAAAAGTGGAGGAAAAGGATAGACCCCAGGACAATAAGGACATGTCTGCATCTGCCTGAAGCCTGAAATGTTAACCACATATGAAACTTGGGAAGTACTATTTATTTCTTCTGCACTATTTGCCATACAGGGTATCTCTTTTCTTTCCTCTCCTGCTTCCCCGTCGTTTCTTTTTTCCTTTTGCCCTTTTTTCTGTTTGGCTAAATAGAAATAACTCTGGGGATTTTCATTTTTGGCGTTGCCTGCTATTCTCCTCACGGGAAAAAAAATGTATTGGCTGAACTTCTAGAGTCTGAAAGGGGTCTACATAATTCCTGGTCTGATAGCTCAGACTGTATCAGATGCTTCTGGTGAGCTGAAGCTGACATTCCTTTGATTACCATTTCTCCTATATTTATATTATCTCCTCTTTTTCAAAATTGAACGAGGAGTGGAAGTAGCATTCTGATCCAATCTACCCCATTCATAGACACAATCACTCTGATAGTCCTTTACATCACGCACATACTTGGATCGTTTAGTGTTCATGATTTCCTTCTCCAAATTGTCCACCATATCTTGTAATTTTTTATAGGTAAATGTGTATATTCATCAAAAGTGGCTCCACACCGCTGTACTTCTAAAGTTGCTGCCATATGTTATGATTAATTTAATTAATTCCAAAGAGCAGTCTGATAAAATATTGTTCCATTCCTTTACAAAAAAATCTGAATCAACAGTGGATGGTGTTGTTTTCTACCTTAAGCCACAAGGGATCATTTTCTCATGAACATACTGTTTACTGCTAGCATGAAGTAACTACTTAAACTCCACAGTGCAAGCAGTGTCAGAGGGGATCATGTTCATATCCCTGTTTAAAACTTGTAACATTTTTGCTTGGCGCTCCTCACTCATGGTCCTGCTCAGGGATGGATCAGCCAATTGCACTTGTGCTGAAGCAGAGTATACATGCTTGCATCCATATTACTCGAATCCTGGGTGTCTGACATGATTAGTATATGCAAATGTTTGAAGGTAAAATCTTCACAGAAGGGAGTGTCCAGCCAGCAAACATCCAGGGAAAACAGGCGTATAGGCGCTGCAACCTTCCCACATAAACATTCCGTGCGCTGCTCAGACCTTGAGGCTGGGTTCACACCTATGTGAATTGGATGCGGCTTAAACCGCATCCAATTCGCAAGACACTTGAAAACACATTGTTTTCAATGTGTCCGGTTCACATATGTCCGGCGCATTCGCACGCCGCATTGCACAAAAAAAGTGTGCGTTTTTTGTGCAATGGCAATGCGGTGCGAATTCCCAGCCCGTTGTGTTCAATGGGAGTGCATCTAACACGGAGATGCACTCCGCACTGAATGGGGATATTTTCCCTGCTCGTGGCCCCTCCCTCCCCCCGCAGCTGCTGCGCTGTGGGAACGGACAGGAGCGCCGAACGGCTGCTCCGCCCCTTCCCGGCAGCAGACAGGCTGGAATTCGCACCGGACTGGTGTGATCCAGCCTGAGGCTACTGACACCTCCAACGTACCAAAGTAAGGAAAAGGGATGGTCGACGCCCAAGATAACATCCAAAATGTTATTTCTTTATTAAATGCATGTACAGAGCTGTGAAACAGCCTATGCGTTTCGGACGTTAGTCCTTAGTCATGGCTGATAAAAAGCAAAATAAGTAACACTTAACCACTTCCGTACCGCCGGGCCTTATATGACGTCCTTGGGTTTGAGTGGTGATATCTGAATGATGCCTGCAGCTGCAGGCACCATTCAGATACCGTTTTTTTCTGCTGGCGATTCTGAACAAGATAAAAGTGGTCTTAGTGGTGGATTCACTGCAAGATCACTTTTATCAGTGGCGGGAGAGGTGCCCCCCTCCCGCCGCTTTCCCATCATCTCTGCCGCTTACCAGACCCGCCGGCAGCGGTGGAGATGATCGTATCCGTCCCCCCCAGTGTCCGTGAGCCGAGTGAGCGGCTGAAGCTGCTCACTCGGCTCCATAGTACAGCAGGGCGAAAATGATGTCAGAAGTCACGTCCGCCCAACGGTCTTAAAGGGCCCATTTTTTTTTTTGGGCTGTCATTTTTTTCAAATATTTTTTCTCCTACGTTCACTGACAGACGCAGCTCTCCATTGACTTGTGGGGTTATATGCAAGTCCTATTAGGAGTTAACTAGGCAAAGAAGAAAGCAAGCTGGCCTCTCTTCCCATATAATCCCCCTACTTTGCTCATTACATTAGTTTTAACATGCCTAGTGCAAGGAGTTGACCTGGCTCCCTTATGGGACCTGCGGATAGGATTTTTGCCTCTGCTTTTTTATTTTTTTCAAGCTAATTAAAGACTACTATCAAGAAGCCGGCTGGGGCATAGAGGGTTCCTATAAAAACCCTGTACTTTCCCCAGCACGGCCATCCGATGCGAGCCAGTCCCAGGATGTTAGTGGGTCCCGCCGCATCGTGCCCGTTCCGTGCGGGCGGCCAGTGGGTGATCCCCACTTGTGCCCAGTGTCCGGATTCAGTCTGGTCCAGGGGCCTGTGGCCAGCAGCATCCCTCCCCAGCTGGGGAAAAAAGTCTGCGGCCGGGTGGCTACCCGCTGCGCCCGCCAGGAGTGGTGAGTGAGCCCTCCTCTGCCCCCCTAGGGGCGCTGGGGGGCCGCAGGGCGATTTGTGACTTTCTGCATGTGGTAGCCGCCGGTAGAGGCGGGTCACTGGGGCTCTCCTGGGTCCTTTCACTCCTTCCTCTCCCCCCCACCCCCACCTCCCCCCGCTCTGCACCCCGCTTGCACTGTGTGTGCAATGGATCGCCGCCATTTTGCCGTAGCCGCGGCCATTTTCCCTGGGTTTTTTCAGTACCATGCTGTGGCGGACATTTTGCCGGAGCCTCTGTGTTCAGCAGCCCTTGGCCCTCTAGTGGATGTCCACGGCAGCCATATTGGAATCTTTCCAGGCTGTGAAAAACGTGCTGCTGCCATTTTTCTTCCTTTCACTTTGCTGGGACAGTGTGCTGGCTGCTGCTGATGGCGCAGGCTCTCTTGGCGTTCCACAGGACGTTTTCTTGGCAAACAAACAGCAAGTATAGCTTGCTTCCTGGGGGTGCTGGTAGCGGTGGGTGTAGTCCTCTTGGGTTTCCCTGGCGTTCTGAGGGGCAGTGGTGTATTTGACTGTGTGGGGGTGCCGATTGTGGTTGTTCTCACTGTGTGGCTCAATCTGTGGGTGGATGTCCCTGCAGGGCCCTCTGAGGAGGATTTAGAAGCAGCGCAACCTGTGTCGATGTCCCTGGTGTCCTTAGAACAGCTGCTGGCGGTGTTTGGGGAATTCTTTCCCCGGGGGGCCAAGCAAGGCCCCCGGGGGCCCCTAAAAAGCGCCCCCTTGTTCTTCAAGGGAGGATTCCGAACCGGATGTGGCGTCGGGGTCACAGGGACCCCGTGGAGCTTTCTGAGGGTGAACTTTGTCCCTCAGATGAGGAGGCAGAAGACCAGGGTGCTAAGGCAGCGCGCAAAAAAGCACTGGTGTCTGCAATAATTTCTGGCATCCGTGCGTCTTTGTGACTGAACCAGACATCTACTTATGTATGCCAAGCCCCCTAGAGCTTACCCCTATGATACATTTTTTTTTATCATTTGATCTATCAGGAATGGCAGCCCCCGCAGCCTTCCTTAACCATACCTAAGCATTTCGCTATCCAGTATCCTTTTGAGGATAGTTTTATAAAAAAGTGGGCGTCCCCTTTGGTGGACCCCCCGGTGGCGCGACTAAACAAGGCAACGACTATCCCCCTGGAGGGGTCGCTGTCGTTTAAGGATCCTGCCGATAGGAGGACAGAGGCAGTATCTGAAGCACTTTTCATTTTGGCTGGTTCGGCTTTGCGACCGGCCCTGGCATCTCTCTGGATGCACAGCGGAGCTGCAGAATAATTTGGACTGCGGCATAACGCTTCAAGCATTGCAGAAAGCAGAACATGTATATCATGGTATTAAATACCTGTGTGATGCAGCTCTAGACCTGCTCCCTATGTTTAAAAAATGTCTGTTTTTTACAGTCATTATTAGACGGGTCCTCTGGTTGCATTCGTGGTCGGGTAATCACGCCTCCAAAAAAGGTTTAGCCTTTCAGGGTGGCCGTCTCTTTGGTCCTCAGTTGGACGAAATCATTAAGGATTTTACGGGCGGGAAGAGTACCTTCCTTCCGGAGCACAGGCGGCGAGAATTTCGCCGCAAACATGGACTTGTCTCTTCGGGTCAGAAGAGGTTTTTTTTGGGCCCCTGGCGCAGCGGGCAAGGGCCCGTGAGCCGGTAAGGCTGCTGCAGGGGCCGGTAAGAGGCTCTGGCAATATAAAAACGAAAAGACAGAGGATAAGCCCTCCTCTGCATGATGGGTTGCCCCCACCCGGCGCTCGGGTGGGGGGACGTCTTCTGGGGTTCGCAGACAGGTGGACTGCCCGCATTTCCGACCGGTGGGTGCAGGAAGTGGTGTCCTCCGGGTACAGGATAGAGTTCAGCACTCTACCCCCAGACAGGCTCTTACCATCGAACTTAAGACTCCCGCGTCAATGTCGGGAGGCCCTTTTTGGGCGGTTCAGGCACTATCGGAACAGGGGTAAGGCCAGTGTTGGACCTGAAGGTGCTAAACTTTTATTTAAAAGCGCGAACATTTCGGATAGAATCGGTCCGCTCGGTCATGGCCGCCCAGCATCAGGGGGACTTCCTGGCATCCCTGGACATCAGGGACAGGTATCTCCATGTTCCCATTTGTCTCCGACACCAGCGCTTTCTGTGCTTTGCAGTGGGAGATCTCCATTACCAATTTGTGGCTCTGCCCTTCGGTCTGGCCTCGGCTCCTCGGGTCTTTACCAAGTGGTGGCCCCAGTGCTGGCCCTGTTGAGGCAGAGGGGTATCGTGGTGGTGGCTTACCTGGACGACTTGCTTCTGAGAGCGGAGTTTGCCTCTGCCCTGGAGGAGAGCGTGTCCATCACCATGGCCTCGTTAAAGGACTTCGGCTGGCTGATCAACCCACAGAAGTCGTCGTTAACCCCGTCCTTTCCCCTGGAATGTCTGGGTCTGATTCTGGACACGGAACAGGCGAAGGTGTTCTGGAGCTCAGAGCGATCAGACTCTGTCTATCCCAGTGGACAGTGAGGCTACAAGGGCTCCCGATTCGGGTCCAGTCGGACAATGCCATGGCGGTGGCATATGTGTACCATCAAACTAATACGAGAAGTGCGGCAGCGGCCGCGGAAGCATCTCTCATTCTGCGTTGGGCAGAACTGCACGTTCCTGCAATCAACGCCATCTACATTCCAGGCGTAGAAAATTGGCAGGCGGACTTCCTCAGTCGCCAGGCGCTGGATCAGGGAGAATGATCTCTCATCCAGAAGTGTTCAGCCAGATTTCCCACAAGTGGGGCACGCCAGACGTGTACCTCATGGCGTCTTGGTTCAACCACAAGGTAAAGTCCTTTGTGTGCAGGACAAGAGACCCCTTGGCAGTGGCCACAGACGCACTCATGGCACCTTGGAGTCGGTATCGTCTTCTGTATGCCTATCCTCCCATCAAAATGCTCCCGCGCCTACTGCGCAGGGTGGAAGCGGAGGGAATTCCAATAATCCTGGTGGCTCCGGACTGGCCTCGGCGTCCGTGGTACGCCGATGTAGTGAGAATGGTGGCAGATGTTCCCTGGCGTCTCTCCCGCTGCGAGACGATCTGCTGTCTCAGGGAACCATATTGCACCCTGCTTTACCCTCGCTGGCTTTGACGGCCTGGTTATTGAATCCCAGGTGTTGAGGGATTGGGGTGTCGACGACTCAGTGGTCCCTACCATGCTAAAGGTGCGCAAGTGTACTTCGCGCAACATCTATCATAGAACCTGGAAGGCCTACATTACCTGGTGTGAGGCGGGGTTGGAACCCTCGCTCCTATGTGGTGTCTAGGGTCCTGACTTTTTTACAACAGGGCCTGAATAAAAAATTGGCCTTGAGTACTCCCAAGGGCGATTCTTTTCCAATGACCTCTGGGTCGCATTCCTTGATTCATACATTTGTACAAGGTGTGTGCCATGTGGCTCCTCAGGCACGGTCGCCTTTGGCACCATGGGATTTGAATCTGGTGCAGAAGCCACCATATGAGAAGATCAGGGATATTCCCTTACATTTGTTGTCACAAAAAGTGGCTTTCTTGGTGGCCATTACATCCACTAGGCGGGAGTCTGAATTGGCAGCATTGTCCTGCAGGTCTCCTTACTTGGTCCTGCATAGGGATAGGCGGTCTTGCGCCCGCCACCTTCTTTTTTACCGAAGGTGGTTTCTTCTTTTCATATTAACGAAGATATTGTTCTTCCTTCGTTGTGCCCGCACCCTTCACATCCTAAGGAGATTGAGTTACATTCCTTGGATGTCGCACGGGCATTGCGGGTGTATTTGGCGGCTACAGACTCTTTCGGATGCTGTTTTTTGGCCGTAAAGTTTTACAGGCGGCAATGTGTAGGCGCGTCTGTCGCCTCTTCAGAGGTTCTGTTGGGTACCTCTTATTGACACAGCTTTGGGACATCCCCACAAGTCAATGGAGAGCTGCGTCTGTCAGTGAACATAGGAGAAAAAGGCATTTTATTAAAACTTACCGTAAAATCCTTTTCTCTGAGTTCACTGACAGACGCAGCACCCACCCCTCTGCGTTTTTTTCGGTACGGCTTTTTACGAACTAATGTACTGAGCAGAGTAGGAGGATTATATGGGAAGAGAGGACAGCCCCCTGGGAGGGGCCAGCTTGCTTTCTTCTTTGCCTAGTTAACTCCTAATAGGACTTGCATATAACCCCACAAGTCAATGGAGAGCTGCGTCTGTCAGTGAACTCAGAGAAAAGGATTTTATGGTAAGTTTTAATAAAATCCCTTTTTTTTTTGCATATGAGATCTGAGGTCTTTTTGACCCCAGATCTCATATTTAAGAGGTCCTGGCACGCTTTTTTCTATTACAAGGAATGTTTACATTTCTTGTAATAGGGCTAAAAGTGATAATTTTTTTAAAGAACAGTGTAAAAATAAAAAGTAAACAAAATAAATAATTATAAAAAAATGTAAAGCGCCCCGTCCCCGCGAGCTCGCGTGCAGAAGTGTACGCATACATAAGTCCCGTCCACATATGAAAACGGTGTTCAAACCACACACGTGAGGTATCGCTGCGATCGGTAGAGCGAGAGTAATAATTCTAGCACTAGACCTCCTCTGTAACTCAAAACTGCTAACCTGTAGAATTTTTTAAACGTCGCCAATGGAGATTTTTAAGTTGCAAAGTTTGTCGCCATTCCACAAGCGGACGCAATTTTGAAGCATGACATATTGGGTGTCATTTTACTCTGCGTAACATTATCTTTCACAATATGGAAAAAATGGCCTAACTTTACTGTTTTCTTATTTTTTTAACTAAAAAAATGAATTTATTAAAAAAAAGCACGCTTGAAAGACCGCTGCGCAAATACGGTGTGACATAAAGTTTTGCAATGACCGCCATTTTATTCTCTAGGGTGTTAGTAAATATATATATAATGTTTGGGGGTTCTAAGTAATTTTATAGCAAAAAAAAAATGTTTTTAGCTCGTAACCACCGAACCCAAAAAATAGGCTTGGTTTGGAAGTGGTTAAATAGTATATACAAAGAATCACATGATTAACCATCACAGGGGAATTAAAAATGTAAAGCTGTCATTGATGTTAAAGGGTGCAATACACGGTATTAAGAACTGGGGTATGTAAACTTTTGATTAGGGTAATTTGGGTAGTTCCCGTTGTCATTATGATTTAAAAAGAGTAAACACAGTTGATTGATAATAAGTGGCTTCAGTCAAACACTAACCATGAGTGAAAGAATGTTTTTGTATTCTCATTCATATTCTCTGAAAAATGGCCAAGAAATCATAAATTCTGCCACGGTATGTAAACTTATGAGCACAACTGTACATGACCTACCATTGGATAGTATTTTCTTTCTAGTTTTATTTGAACTCATCACAATATAAATGCATGAACAGTAATGTGTATAAGTGAAAGTGTATTCATTTTCTGCAGGTGTGTACAAACATGTTGAGAACCCAAGAATTGGAATATTGAGCACTCCACATCTATCTGACATTTCCTGTAAGTAACCCCATATACTTTTATTTATCCTTTATGTCCAACTTACATTGATGTGTTGTCTTTATGACCCTGTTTCTGACAATTTCCTTAAATTTTATTGTGCCCATTATGGAATTTCTGAGTGGATAAGAAAATTCAGAGTCATACCAGTATGTTTTAGTTCACTGGTATTGCCTCTATCGCCTCCTGGCTGGAAAGTGACATTCTGTAGCATTTTCATCGATGTGGGAGGCTAATTTTTATTGTAAATGTTAGCCATTTTGATAATTGCAAGTTATCACCAGAATAACAAGTATGACAAGGATCTAAATGTCAAAGTTCTCACAGAGAACCACCACTCGCACTCCCAGACTCCTGGGTCCCCTCACTGGTGCAAGTACCTGTTCCCAATCCCAGGAGCCCGCCCATACTCCATGATCACAAGTGTGATATAGACCTAGTAGTAGCATCAATTACAGCCTCAAGTCTTTTTGAGTATGATGCTACAAGCTTGGCACACCTATTTTTGGGCAGTTTCTCCCATTCTCCTTTGCAAGACCTCTCAAGCTCCATCAGGTTGGACGGGGAGTGTCGCTCAAGCTTAGACATTGGTTTGCCTCTTCACTGGAGAACAATTTTTTCGCCATACTGGTGACAAACTACTGCGATAGGGACACTGGGACAGATGTAGCTGCACTGATTGGTGCTGATGAGGCTGGTCTAATGAGGCTGCACTACTGGGTTCTGATGAAGGTGCACTGCTGGGTTCTGATGAAAGTGCACTGATGGGTGCTGATGAGGGTGCACTGATGTGCACTGATGAGGTTGCACTGATGTGCAATAATGCACTGCACTGAGGCTGCACTGATTAATTTGCACTGATGTGCACTGATACGGCGCTGATGAAGATCCCCCCGATAGGTTTCACTGATGAGCACTCACTGATAGACACTGATGCGCACTATTAATGATCACTAATAGGGCACGGTAGCGGCACTGATGAGCACTGTAGTGGCACTAATGAGCACTAATAGGGCACTGTAGTGGCACTGATGAGCACTGTAGTGGCACTGATTAGCACTTACTGATGGCACTGATGTGCGCTGTAGGGCACTCACTGAAGGCACTGATAAGCACTCACTGATGTAGGGCACTGATGGCACTATAGGGAATTGATGAGCACTGTAGTGGCCCTATAGGGCATTGATGAGCACTGTAGTGGCACCGTAGGGCACTGATGAGCACTGTAGTGGCGCTGATGAGCACTGCATTGGCATCGTAGGGCACTGTTGAGCACTGTAGTGGCACCGTAGGGTACTGATGAGCACTGTAGTGGCAATGTAGGGCACTGTAGTGGCACTGATGGCACTGGTGAGCACTGTATTGGCACTGATGGGCACTGTAGTGGCACTGTAGTAGCACTGATGGGCACTGTAGTGGCACCAATGTCACTGTATTGACACTTTGGGGCACCAATGAGCACTGTAATGGCACTTTAGGGCACTGTAGTGGCACTTTAGGGCACTGCAGTGGCACTGATGAGCACTGTAGTGGCACTGATGAGCACTGTAGTGGCACTGATGAGCACTGTAGGGCGCTGATGAGCACTGTATTGGCACTGATGGCACTGTAGTGGCACCAATGTCACTGTAGTGGCACTGTTAGGACACTGATCAGCACTGTAGAGTACATAAAAATCAATCCAACTCACGCTGGTGCGGATGAGCTCTCTCCTCTCCTCACACGCTGTATCGGCATGAGGTGAGGAGAGGAGAGGTGAACTGGGCATGACCCTGGTTTTACAAAGTGATTGCTTTGTTATTGGATGGAGCGATCACGTGGTAAAGGGCCGCTGTGATTGGCCCTTTACCCTGATCCATCCATGGGACCCAGCGATCATGGACACTTCTGGACGCGTGCCCCAGGGGGTGTGCGATAAGCATGAGCATGGGAAGCCGTCATATGATGGCCTCTCAGAACTAGCTGGCCACGCTGTAACACAGTAGGCAAGTGGTTAAACAAATGCCCCACCCTCCAAATAAAAATACATACTCTGGCTTTCTATACACACAAAAAAGGTGTCCCTAAAATGTTTTTTGCAATGTTGTCAACTATGTACATCACAAGGATTTAATATATTTTATTGTAGGGTTTTGATTAAAAACCTGGTAGATATTCCTGTCTTGGATGCACCTCATCTTTGTCTCTTTTTAGTACATATTCCCCTTCAGATGCAGGTGAGCACTCGTGTTTCCTTTCATACATGTGCTACAAAAATGACCCATTGTATTACCATGCTTGAGAAGCTGCAAATGAATACGGTGTGATCTGCAGCATGTTTTAAAACATGCCCACACAGCTGAGCCCTGGGGAGTGGATTAGGGGATAACAGTGGCCTGCAACCATGGAGCTCTGCTATCGGGTGGAATAAGGCTGCTGCAACCTCCACTCATCTGCGAACTGCCCCTGGATGACATGCTGACCCACTAATATTGTGCGCTCCCTCGTTTTGCTTCTCTACTGTAACTGGCATCCAGTTATGGTTGGAGACCTCATCATCATCCACCCCAACTTGACAGTAAGATACAGGAACAACAGTTCCAAATGGTTCTGTTGCCCCCTCTGTTTATTTTTCTAATGCACTCCTTCTCAACTTCCGTTGCAATTAATTGCATCCCCATGCTGTGCATCCCCATGAAGCAGGTGTCTAACACTTGAACAAATAATTTAGCTGTATCCTCTGTGACAGTATGTAGAGCAAAGGCAAGAGTAGCTATGAATGAGGAGGAAGAACAGGGCACTTTTGCAGCTGCTGTTGATGCCAAGCTCATCAAGGATAATGAAAAGTTTGGTTAGCCACTCAAACCACCTCTTCTGTGTGCTCTGGATGTTATGGTATGTGTTGGAAATTCTATATATAGCCCTACAGAACAGACAGACCGTGTACAGTAGACTGCAGACAGGAAAATAAATATATATATATATATATATATATATATATATATATATATTTGTAAAGGTAGGCACTGTTCTTACACTCTGTGTTAATAAACCCAAAATGCATTATCTGAAATATGTGAAAACCCAGGTCAGGTAGGTGGCATGTCAATACTCTGTGGAGAGCGGTGATGCGGTTCTCATTACAGGTCAATTAAAGCGCATACATTTTGTGTGCATTAGAATTATTGTTTTTAATAAACGTACTGCACTATGAATAGAATCATTTTTTGGGTCTGTGATTCCTATTGAATGGGGGAGAGGAGCAGCAGAGATCAATGTAAGTGCATACATTTCGTGTGCATTGTATAATTGTTTTTAATAAACGTATTGCGGTATGAATAGTAAATTTTTTGGGAGTCCGTGATTCCTAT
This sequence comes from Glandirana rugosa, assembly GCA_018402905.1. Taxonomy (NCBI): domain Eukaryota; kingdom Metazoa; phylum Chordata; class Amphibia; order Anura; family Ranidae; genus Glandirana; species Glandirana rugosa. The sequence continues at coordinate 155,666 of BLSH010008958.1, read as the reverse complement.
TGAATGGTGGAGAGGAGCAATAGAGGAGTGCATGACAGATGCTAAGCCCAGGCTGACCTCCTTGGCATGATCTACAGGCTGAACAGGTCTTTATGACTAGTGGGTGGATAATCTTATCACACATGGTGGAGCACTTTATTCTGGATTGGAGAATTTTATATATATTATATAGGCACTGTGTTTGGGAATAAACACACATTTAATGGGCACTATTTGCATTAATATTGTGTATATGTATATACAGTATCTCACAAAAGTGAATACACCCCTCACATTTTTGTAAATATTTTATTCTATCTTTTCAACACTGAAGAAATGACACTTTGCTACAATGTAAAGTAGTGAGTGTACAGCTTGTATAATAGTGTACATTTGCTGTCCCTTCAAAATAACTCAACACACAGCCATTAATGTCTAAACCACTGGCAACAAAAGTGAGTACATCCCTAAGTGAAAATGTCCAAATTGGGGCAAAGTGTCAATATTGTTTGTGGCCACCATTATTTTCAAGCACTGCCTTAACCCTCTTGGGCATGGAGTTCACCAGAGCTTGATACAAAAAAGAGAGGGGCGCACCGACCTTGTGCAACACCATAAAACCATTTATTTAAAATTTAAAATCCAGCATAAAATATACTCACAAGCGGAGCAGTGTCAAAGGCACGTAAGTAATATACAGTGACATCAGTCTATCACCACCACAGCTATGGAGGATCCAGATGGCATCATTCGCAAGACTAACGCTTTTCCAGGGCGAACCCTCTTCCTCAGAGCCTAGCAATCAACTAAGCTGTCCCTCTTAAATACCCGAGTGTGAGTGACTCAGGACCCTCCCCCTTAGATGGGTGGGACCCTGGGGGGGAGGGTCAAGGAGGGGAAACGAAAAGATGGGAGGGGGAAGGGAGGAGCCTCATCCAGCAATAGATGGTGAAGCCCATGTTGCACCCTCCTGTTATACTGACCACCCACAGTCGGGTACATGACTCCTAGTAGTATTAATGATGTTACAATAACCGGTATATACTAGGAATATATACACATAAATATATCACAGATGAGAAGTCAATGCACAGTAAGTGGATACATATATAAATACAAATGCACATATGTACGCAAATGCGCCGCTTCAGACTCGCACCAGCAAGCATTTGGGACACACTAGCGCATGTCGACCCTTTTATTATCAGACAAAAATATGCCAGTAATCATTTGCTGCTTTGAAAATCAAAAAGTGCAAGACAAATTCTAATGTCAAATTAATTGCGGCATACCTCTTTAAACTCGTCACAGAGGTGCAGCGACGAGATGACCTTTCTGTCGGCTCCCATAGCCTGACACTGTATGTGGAGCGAGGGGGAAGAGGAGAGCTGGCGTTCACACGTTCGTGGAACGCAAGCCAGCTCAGTGACCCGGAGATAGACCAGGGGTCATCCACAGCCTATATCGGTGGACCGATGTCACGCCGAAGGGGGGGAGGGAGCCACTGCGGAGGGACGAGCCACGCCCCCAACTGAGGCGCAGCCAATCAGGCTTCCAGCTGACGCTCAGCCATTCATGCTGAGCACTGCCGGCTGCCTGCTAGTGTCAAACCTTTGCTGACACTGGGGGAGCCCAGCGGCACATACGTACAGATGTGGAGGGACAGCTTATCGAGATCGGACTTACATTTTAAAAGATGAAACATCCAAACGATTACCGTATATACTCGAGTATAAGCCGCCTCGAATATAAGCCGAGGCACCTAATTTTACCACAAAAACTGGGAAAAGTTATTGACCCTAGTATAAGCCTAGGGTGGCAAATGCAGCAGCCAGAACACAGGAATTGCAGCCAGAACACAGGGACAGTGAGCCAGAACACAGGAATTGTAGCCAGAACACAGGGACAGGGAGCCAGAACACAGCTATTGTAGCCAGGACACAGGGATTTTAGCCAGGACACAGACTGTAGCCAGAACACAGGTATTGTAGCCAGGACACAGGGATTTTATCCAGGACACAGACTGTAGCCAGAACACATAAGGGATGAGTAAGGTAGATTCACATTAAACAGAGCTGTGCTGCTTCTAAGAGCCGTTCTGTGCTTTATAAGTGTGATTAAACACATTGGAATGCAAAAAATGCTAAGAGAGAGCTGCAGCTCTTCACTGAGATCAGGAGGTGGGAGGGACTGAACAGCTAACATCAGCTTGTCCCGCCCACCTCCCCCCACCTCCCGACATCAAGCTGAGAATCTGACACCTCTCTCAGCATTCTCTGCATTCCAATGTGTTTAGTCACACTTACAAAGCACAGAACGGCTCTTAGAAACAGCACGGCTCTGTTTAATGTGAATCTACTCATCACCCACAGACACTGACTCGAGTATAAGCCGAGGGGGGTCTTTTTCAGCACAAAAAATGTGCTGAAAAACTCGGCTTATACTCGAGTATATACGGTAATTTGGGGAGATAGCGGGCTTCAATGGTGGAATTACAATCATTAAATACCAAACATATGAGCAATTTGAAACGCATACCAATATCCATAAAAATAATAAAAATAATATATATATAATAACAATAATAGTGCTAAAAGTACCAAACCACAGAGTCTAAACCCGTGTGTACATAGGCTCACTATATAGACCCCAAGGGGAATATCTAATATTAAATATTAATATCAATATTAGTATCTTCAGTATTTCGATGGCCGGCAAGTGCTGTACCCATAAATACGATGATGATCTAATTTTCCAGTAACAGAACAAGTAGCCGCGTTGAGAGGGGGGAGGGGGAGAAAAGTGCGGGTCCAGATGAGGTCAAAGCCACCTGATGCAATGGATGACAGAGGCTAGAAGGATGGAATGGCATAGGAAGAATAGCCCAAGGGTCCAGACAGGTAGTGTTTGACTGGGGTGTCTCGTGAAGAGACCTGAAGGGAGAAAGGGGGTATATCGCATATGATGACCACTTGACACCAACAGAGGAAGAGGAACGGGGGCCAGCCTAGGAGTGCTCGGCCCTAGGGGTCATCATATGCGATATACCCCTACTACACCGTGCTGCAGCTCAGTTTCAGGGTTTTGGCAATCTTCTTATAGGCTAGGCTATCTGTAGAGCAGCAATTGTTTTTTTCAGATGCTCAGAGAGTTCTTTGTCATGAGGTGTTGAACTTCCAGTGACCAGTATGAAAGAGTGAGAGCGAAAACACCACATTTAACACACCTGCTCCCCATTCACACCTGAGACCTTGTAACCATAACAAGTCACATGACACCGGGGGGTGTGGCTAATTGGGCCCAATTTGGACATTTTACTTAGGGGTGTACTCACTTTTGTTGCCAGCGGTTTAGACATTAATGGCTGTGTGTTGAGTTATTTTGAGGGGGCAGCAAATTTACACTGTTATACAAGCTGTACACTAACGGTTTTGGGACTTTGACTCGACGTCGTGCCACATCATCCCCATATAGCGTATACTACTGGGGATCCCGGCTCGTGAGGATCC
>BLSH010008958.1:123437-139022 GCA_018402905.1 Glandirana rugosa | reverse complement strand
ATGTGGTTTTCAGCCTGTCCTCTGGCGGCCCCCAGTGGTCGTTTTTGGTACTACACACGTGTCATAGGAAGTATTTTAAAAACGGAAGTGGTACTTCCGGTTTCACTTGGACAACGTGGCTGACGCTCGGATCCAGGCTCTTGAAGTGCAGTGGGTTGTTTGGCATTGCTCATTCCGGTCACAGTGCTGAGGCATCTAAAACAGCAAGTATAGCTGGCTCTCCCTGGGTGCTGGTAGCGGTGGGTGCAATCCTCCCGGGTCTCCCTGGCTGATTGGTGGGGTAGAGGTGGTGATCACACAGTGGGGGTGCCGGAATGCTGGGATGTCAGAGGCCAGCAATGCTATGGCAGGGGTACCTGTGGATCAACAATCCACTCCAGGAACCTTGGTGTCCTTGGAACAGCTGAGGGTGGTATTTGGGGAATTCTTTCCCCAGGCGGGGGACCCGGTTCTGGGGGGCCCCAAGAAACGCCCACCCCCCCCCCTCAGTCCTCAGGGGAGGATTCGGATCCAGAAAGCACCTCGGTGGTCACACCTGTGGTCCTATCAGAGGGTGAACTGCCCTCAGACGGCGAAGGAGATCAGGAGGCTCCTTTTTCGCGTGATAAAGCGATAGTGGCCGCTCTGATCGCTGATATCCGCGACTCCATGCGGCTTGACCAAGCAGGGGAGTCGCATGAGTCCACATATATTTGTGGACCACTTAAACCCCCTCGGTCCCCTAGGGCTTATCCTTATGATCAGGTGTTTGAACAGGCGGTGTTCAAGGAATGGCTACGGCCACCAAATTCCTTTGCCTTTCCTAAGGGCTTTGCTGTTCGCTAAAGGATAGCTTTACTAAGAGATGGGCGTCCCCAACGGTGGACCCCCCCCCCCCCCGTGGCCTGTCTGAATAAGGCAACGACCATTCCCTTGGAGGGGTCCCCGTCTTTTAGGGAGGCGGCCGATCGCCGCACGGAGGCAGTGTCTAAGGCACTGTTCTTGTTGGCTGGGTCAGCCATGCGGCTCCTGACACTTCAGGCGGCAGTGCGAACCCTTTTATCATGCCAGTGGTCCTCCTTACGGTTCTGTATGCGAGTGTTGGGGCTCATGGTGTCGACTTTCGCAGCGATACCTTATGCCCAGAATCACACTCGGCTCTTGCAGAAGGCGATTTTGTCGCAATGGGACAAATCTCCCCTATCCCTAAATAGACTGATCAGGTTGGATCATCAGTCCCGAGGATCCTTGATTTGGTGGATTCGGGCTCCGGCCCTAAAGTTGGGGAAATGTTTTCTCCCCCTCAATTGGTCGATAGTAACGGCGGATGCCAGCCTATTGGGCTGGGGAGCGGTCCTGGGTCAGTTCTCTGCCCAGGGTCATTGGTCAGTGCAGGAAGCTTGTCTTCCAATAAATGTACTGGAACTGAGAGTGATCAGACTTTGTCTGTCCCGTTGGTCAGAAAGGCTGCGAGGCCTCTCTGTCCGGGTTCAGTCAGACAATGCCACGGCTGTGGCATATGTGAACCATCAGGGCGGAGCAAGAAGCTCGGCAGCAGCCGCGGAGGCAGCTCTGATCCTTCGGTGGGCAGAACTTCACGTGCCAGCTCTCTCTGCAATCTACATCCCAGGTGTGGAAAATTGGCAGGCAGACTTTCTGAGCCGCCGGACTCTGGATCAAGGGGAAAGGTACCTACATCCAGAAGTGTTCCGCCAGATTTGCCTCAAGTGGGGCACACCAGAGGTGGACCTCATGGCCTCCAGGTTCAATCACAAGTTACAGACCTTTGTGTGCAGAACAAAAGATCCGTTTGCGGTCGTCTCAGACGCACTGGTAGCGCCCTGGGGTCAGTATCGGCTACTGTACATCTTTCCTCCTCTAAAGCTTCTACCGCGGGTTCTGCACAGGATAGAAGCAGAGGGAATCCCGACAATCCTCGTAGCTCCGGATTGGCCTCGGCATCCTTGGTACGCCGACGTAGTACGGATGGTGGCAGATGTTCCGTGGTGTCTTCCACTTCGCAAAGATCTACTGTCTCAGGGGCCCATCTTGCACCCTGCTTTACCCTCGCTGGCTTTGACGGCTTGGCTATTGAGTCCCAGGTGTTAAGGGATAGGGGTGTCTCAGACTCCGTGATCCCTACTATGATTGAAGCACGTAAAGGTACATCACGTTATATTTATCATAGGACCTGGAAGGCCTATATTACCTGGTGCGAGGCAGATGGTTGGAACCCCCGCTTAAGGGTCAGATTTCGGTCCTGGCGGTTCTTTTTCAACGGCCCTTGGCGTCTCATTCATTGATCCATACATTTGTACAGGGGATACGTCATGTGGCTCCTCGGATACGGTCGCCTCTGGCACCGTGGGATTTGAATCTGGTGCTTTCTGTGCTGCAGAAACCACCATATAAAAAGATTAGGGACATTCCCTTGTGACTGTTGTCGCAGAAAGTGGCTTTTCTAGTTGCTGTCACATCCGCTAGGCGGGTGTCTGAGTTAGCAGCGTTATCCTGCAAGTCACCTTACTTGGTCCTTCACAAGGACAAGGCGGTTTTGCGACCTTCCCCTTTGTTTCTTCCGAAGGTGGTTTCTTCTTTTCATTTAAATGAGGATATTGTTCTTCCCTCATTGTGCCCACACCCGTCGCATCCCAAAGAAGTTGAACTGCATTCTTTGGATGTGGTGAGGGCTTTGCGGGTGTATTTGTTTTCTACAACTTCTTTTCAGAAGTCTGATTCTTTATTTGTGCTGACGGAAGGGTCGCGCAAAGGCATGGCGGCCTCGTCAGCTACCATTTCTCGTTGGATAAGGAAGGCCGTGACTCATGCATATGAGATTCGGGTCAAGGTTCCCCCGTTCCCCCAGTCACGGCTCATTCCACCAGGGCAGTTAGTACTTCCTGGGCGTTTAGACACCAAGCCTCGGTGTCTCAGGTGTGCAAAGCGGCCACTTGGGCCTCAGTGCACACGTTTACTAAGTTTTACAAAATTGATGTTTCAGCATCTTCGGATGCTGCTTTTGGCCGCAAGGTATTACAAGCGGCAGTGTAGGCGCGATTAGCGCCGCCTGAGAGGGCGTTTTTCTGTTGGTTACAGTTGTTATAGTTTGCCCATCCCTCTTGATTGGCACAGCTTTGGGACGTCCCCACGTGTCATAAGAAGGCTGCGTCTGTCAGTGAACGGAAGAGTAAAGGGTATTTTATTATAACTTACCGTAAAATCCTTTTCTCTGAGTTCACTGACAGACACAGCACCCACCCCTCTGTGTTGAGTTTGTATGGCTTGTTACAAACTGATGTGCTATGCAGAGCAGGGGGATTATATGCTAAGGTGAGGACAGCCCCCTGGGAGGGGCCAAGCTATGCTTTTGTTTTATTTTTGCCTAGTCTACTCCAAGTTATATGAGCATAACCCACGTGTCATAAGAAGGCTGCGTCTGTCAGTGAACTCAGAGAAAAGGATTTTACGATAAGTTATAATAAAATCCCTTTTTTACACAAAGCTGTCAATTTATAAGATATTTCCAACACATAGCATGTACAGAGCAAAAATGACACCCCAAAGCACATTCTGCTACTCCTCCTGAGTATAGCAATACCACATATGTGAGACTTTTACACCGCCTGGCCACATACACAGACCCAACATTGAAGTAGCACCTTTAGGCGTTCTACGAGCATAAATTACACATCTCATTTCTCAACCACCTATTACACTTTTGAAGGACCTGGAGCACCAGGATAGTGGAATTACCCACAAAATGACCCAATTTTGGAAAGCAAACACCCCAATGTATATTCTATGAGGCATTATGAGTCTTTTGTACAGTTCATTTTTTTCCACAAGTCTTCGGAAAACGTGGAAAGAAAAGGAAAACTGATTTTTTTTTTTACACAAAGTTGTCAATTTATATGATATTTCTAACACACAGCAAAAATGCCCCCCCCCCCCAAAAAAAATATATTCTGCTACTCGTCCCGAGTATGGCGATACAACATGGGTGAGACTTTTACACAGCCCGGCCACATAGAGAGGTCCAGCATTGAAGTAGTACCTTCAGGCGTTCTAGGAGCATAAATTACACATCTAATTTCATGTCTACTTATCACACTTTTGAAGGTCCTGGAGCACCAGGACAGTGGAATTACCAACAAAATTACCCATTTTGGAACGCAAACACCCCAATGTATATTTTATGAGGCATGGGCTGCAGATAGGTACTCGGGTACTCTTATGGGCTGCAGGTAGGTACTTGGGTACTCTGATGGTCTGGTGCCAGGTATTTGGGTACTCAGATGGGCTGGTGACAGGTACTCGGGTACTCAGATGGGCTAGTGACAGGCACTCGGGTACTCAGATGGGCTAGTGACAGGTACTAAGGTACTCAGATGGGCTAGTGACAGGTACTCGGGTACTGAGATGGGCTAGTGACAGGTACTCAGGTGGACTGGGGACAGGTACTCGTGTACTCTTATGGGTTGGTGACAGGTACTCGGGTACTCTGACGGGCTGGTGACAGGGACTCGGGTACTCTGATGGGCTGGTGAAAGGAACTTGTGTACTCAGGAGGGTTGGTGACAGGTACTCGGGTACTCTGATGGGTTGGTGACAGGTACTCGGGTACTCTGATGGGTTGGTGAAGGTACTCGGGTAATCTGATGGGTTGGCGACAGGTACTCGGGAACTCAGATGGGCTGGTGACAGGTACTCAGATGGGCTAGTGACAGATACTTGGATACACAGATGGGCTAGTGACAGGTACTAGGGTACTCAGATGGGCTAGTGACAGGTACTAGGGAACTCAGATGGGCTAGTGACAGGTACTCAGATGGACTGGTGACAGGCACTCGGGTACTATGATGGGCTGGTGACAGGTACCTGGATGGGCTGGTGACAGGTACTCGGGTAGTCTGATGGGCTGGTGACAGGTACTCGTGTACTCAGAAGGGTTGATATTCGGGTGCTTTGATGGGTTGGTAACAGGTACTTGGGTACTCTGATGAGATGGTGACAGGTGCTCGGGTACTCTGATGGTCTGGTGGCAGGTACTCGGGTACTCAGATGGGCTGGTGACAAGTACTTGGGTACTCTCATGGGCTGGTGACATGTACTCGGGTACTCAGATGGGTTGATGACAGGTACTCGGGTACTGTGATGGGATGGTGACAGGTACTCGGGTACTCAGATAGGTTGGTGACAGGTATTCGGGTACTCTGATGGGCTGGTGACAGGTAATCGTGTACTCAGAAGGGTTGATATTCGGGTGCTTTGATGGGTTGGTAACAGGTACTCGGGTACTCTGATGAGATGGTGACAGGTGCTCGGCTACTCTGATGGTCTGGTGGCAGGTACTCGGATACTCAGATGGGCTGGTGACAAGTACTTGGGTACTCTCATGGGCTGGTGACATGTACTCGGGTACTCAGATGGGTTGATGACAGGTACTCGGGTACTGTGATGGGATGGTGACAGGTACTCGGGTACTCAGATAGGTTGGTGACAGGTATTCGGGTACTCTGATGGGCTGGTGACAGGTAATCGTGTACTCAGAAGGGTTGATATTCGGGTGCTTTGATGGGTTGGTAACAGGTACTCGGGTACTCTGATGAGATGGTGACAGGTGCTCGGCTACTCTGATGGTCTGGTGGCAGGTACTCGGATACTCAGATGGGCTGGTGACAAGTACTTGGGTACTCTCATGGGCTGGTGACATGTACTCGGGTACTCAGATGGGTTGATGACAGGTACTCGGGTACTGTGATGGGATGGTGACAGGTACTCGGGTACTCAGATGCGTTGGAGACAGGTATTCGGGTACTCAGATGGGCTGGTGACAAGTACTTGGGTACTCTCATGGGCTGGTGACAGGCATTCGGGTACTCAGATGGGTTGATGACAGGTACTCGGGTACTCTGATGGGTTGATGACAGATACTCCGGTACTCTAATGAGTTGATGACAGGTACTCGGGTACTCTGATGGGCTGGTGACAGGTACTCGGGTACTTTGATGTGCTGGTGACAAGTACTCGGGTAATCTGATGGGTTGGCGACAGGTACTCGGGTACTCAGATGGGTTGATGACAGGTACTCGGGTACTTTGATGGGCAGGTGACATGTACTCTGGTACTTTGATGGGCAGGTGAGAGGTACTCGGGTACTCTGATGGGCTGGTGACAGGTACTCAGGTACTCTGATGGGCAGGTGACAGGTACTTGGGTACTTTGATAGGCAGGTGACAGGTACTCTGATGGGCTATCACAGGTACTTTGATGGCGTGATGACAGGTACTCTTTACTACTGGGGTGGAATCAGTGTGATTGGTGCACACAGTAAGTGCTAATGAGCTGTTACCGCTATCTCCTCCTCACACACGATCGGTGTGTGAAAAAGAGAACCGGGTAACAGCTCGTTACTGCGGTTTGTTGTCATTCTGTGACCGGCTGTGATTGGACACAGCCAGTCACGTGGTAAAAAGCCAATTTCATTGGCTCTTTACCCTGATCAGGGTTGGGCTTTGTCCAAGGGACAAGCCTGAACCCTGATCGCCGCGCTGCCCGCCCCTGGGGGCGCGCATGAGTGGCGTGCACGACGCCACTTTGTTATGGTCAGAAGTAACCGGCTGTGATAGGACACTTTCTTAATAAATGTTTATGCTAAATTACTACACTATGGAGTCCCCCTTTACTCTTGCATATGACCCCAGGGGTGGAGGAGAGAGATTGAGAACTAGATTGATTCGTATTGGAGGTGAAAGAAGTGGGAGGTTCTGGTGATCTCATCTGTTAAGTCCACGAAATCATTCAGGCCTACTCTTACACTCAGGCCTGACTAAATTTTACCTCACCTAGCAAAACCCTGCTAGAAAAATGCATCTAAACTATGGGGGGGTGCCACACATAATTAAATGTGACATTACAGTATACAGTCTCTAGTTTCATGTTTCAAAAACTACAAACCTTTCCCTGGCTATATTACAAACTCTCTTTGCTTACTCTGTTGTTAGTTTCAGCAAGCTAACACAATTCCTTAATTTCCATCTTAAATTATCCTCCTAATGTCATACCATACCAAATGATAACCACACTGTGCGGTTATGCAAAGACGTTGGTAAATGTAAAGGTTTTCTTTAGTTTAACAATGCACTTACAAAGAAAAAAAATACATAATTTCGCAATCCACACATTCTGCTTTGGATTTCAAAAACAAAAATAAATAAACCAAAAAATATTCACAATGTGTATATAAAAAATAGAAAAATCATTTGCTAGATCAAAAACTTTAAAGCAGCTTGGCTGCAGGTGACAGGGTGTGTGGACTTGACATGATGGATCTATCATATTTTAATTTTATTTATTTCTCTCATATCATGGACTGTTAGTATCAGACCTTAGTTTTCATTTTTTTGTAGAAAAAGTTCCCATTTATTCCATTAATTTAGGCTTTAAGTATTATGACAGTAATACTTTAAAATAACAACCGCATACTAATCTAAAGTAACTCCATATTACAAATTTCCTAATAACCTGTATTTCATTTCCAACCAAAGGAAAATTGTTCATCATATCAGATATTAATACTCAAGTGATAATCTCAATATCACACCCTAATTCCAATAACAATAATAATAATAATAACACATATATTTCTGATTAATGGAGGACACTTTACTAAATTTCCCTTTTTTTTAAAATGCACTGTTTCCACTGTCAAAGAATAAAGTTATTTTGTGTAATATATACCAAGTACATTTTTAATTGGAAACTTAATTTTACCATGCCTGGGAAACAGATTCAAAATAATTGTGATCACATTGTTTATCATTAGAGTAATTAAGGCGGCACATATTGTTATGGCAATATATGTTATGGGAGTATAACAATATCATGTTTTAAACCATCCTCTACTACAAATGTGTGACCCTGCCAGCTATCACATCCTAGTACATTCCTTTCATGAGAAAGAGAAAAGAAAGAAGGGGGCAAAGGAGTGGTTACATAGTTAAGATGACACAGACAATAAGTAGAACGAAGAGTTCCAGCATTCACACACATACACGATTATCTCTTTAAAATTATTTACATTTTTTCCATTTATTTAAGACAACACATGCTCTCACTTTCTTTTAACCGTCTTTAAAATTACCCATTTATTCTTACCATTCTAAAATCTGCTTCCCTTATTCTGTGTTCGAATATCCCTTTCATGCCATTTACTGTAATAAACTTAACTTTAGCTCCTATAATTAGACGGGCACCCATAATGCTCATCCCATCTTCCTTCTCTAACAACATATAACGGGCAGCACAGTGGTGTAGTGGTTAGCATTTTCCCATAGCAGCAAAAGGGTCGCTGGTTCGAATCCCAACCACCACACTACCTGCATGAACGCCGGTTCCCTCCCACAATCTAAAGACATGCTGGTAGGTTAATTGGATCCTGTCTAAATTGGCCCTAGTTTGTGTATGTATGAATGTGAGTTAGGGACCTTAAATTGTAAGCTCCTTGAGGGTAGGGACTGATGTTAATGTACAATGTATATGTAAAGTGCTGCGTAAACTGACGGCGCTGTATAAGTACCTGAAATAAATAAAAATATAAAGTATTTTGTTTGGGCCAGGGCCATAAATGATGTCATTCCTACACAGTTTGATCCTCATTTCTCTATTTTTGCTTTCTCATGTTTTTAAATGTATTAGCTGTAGTGCCTGAACCTAAATTCAAATAAACTACTTAACACTTCCCTTTATGTCTAGTATTTTTTTTTTCTGTCACCCTTGATCCATCCTGCTCACATATAGTTAGCTGTTTCTCTAATTATTTAATATGCATTATTCTCAGTCCCTGTGGACTTTGGTAGCGCTGTTACCCATAGTGGGTACCTGTACCTGTGCACTTTAACCACTATCTAGGGACTCAGTATAGGTGGAACTGAACCGCCGCTTCATACTGTACATGTACTGTAACTATATCCTCTTGTCTCTAAACTACTATTATAGCAAATGTGTGCCTCATACAACCTGTTAACAGCACTATTCTTTCTTTTCTTACCTAGAACACTCCAATGGACAGTAGACAGTGACAACATAACCTAACATAACATATAAACCCCAATCAATACAGTTGGAATAAGGAGAATAAAATAGGACCCTTTGTCCCGAAAATGCTTTATCATTCAAGGAAGTCTGATAACTCAATGTAAGCAAAAAGCATACCTCAGCCGGCTAATTATCAGAAATTCCCAGAACGTCTCAAGCTTCTCATCTGGGATTCTTAGGGTCACATTAATACATCTACCGAACATTTTACCATTTGCATGTGTACTCATAAGCAGCTATCACTTTAAGCAGTTACATGAGCAGTACACAAACTGAGCTAAGCTAACTTTCCAATTTCACAAAATTGTTTAACCACTTAAATACCAGGCACTTACCCCCTTCCCGCCCAGACCAATTTTCAGCTTTCAGTGCTATTGCATTTTGAATGACAATTGCGCGGTCATGCTACACTGTACCCAAACACATTTTTTATCATTTTGTTCCCACAAATAGAGCTTTCTTTTGGCAGTATTTGATAATTCCTCTGGATCAACTGTGGGTGAAGGATTGTATATGGGATTATTTGGTTGTATGTGTATGTGTATATATATATATATGTTTTTTTTTGGTTGAACGGGATGGACTTGTGTCTTTTTTCAACCTGTCTAACTAGGTAACTATGGAGATTAGCGAAAAGGTGGGAGGAGGAGCCTGAACATGGCGCTGACTTGAGAGCAGCGAGCAGGACCCGGACCCTATATCCCTGAGCGATGAGGCAGGGAAGTGGAAAATCGCTCTGATCTCTACCGCCTTCACCACCGCAGATGCTGCTACCTCCCCTGGATCCTGTAAAACTCTCTCCTTGACTGGAATTACCGGAGGACCCTCCAGAAGCTATCAGCTCCGTCAGTTCCGCTGGCTCTGCTATTGGTCGCGGCACGGGTGGCCGGCTGTTGCCGGGAGGCAGGCCGCTCGTCTGTCGGTCAGTTTGTCAGCCTGCCTGGGTATCTCAGCGATCCGGCATCCCGCGTGTGCGGCGTGCCGGGGACTGCGGAGGTCTCAGACGCCGGAGTAGAGCTGGGTCTGGCCCGTGGTGTGGCAGATGCCGCGGGCTCGGACCGTCTCCTCCGGCGGGGGCTGGAGTGTGGGCAGGCGGCGGACGGACGGACGGCTGATGGACAGCCAGACCAGAGGTTAAAAGCAGGATTGGAGAGGGAAGAGAATAGAGGGAATGACAGAGGCGAAACATATGGTGGAGTATTAGAGGATAGCAGGCTGATAAAACCACAGATACATCCTGATAACAACAAGAGGTATGTTTTGCCTATCCCCTCTTTCAGTCAGCGGGTATACGAACTGGTCACAACTGTGGTAAGTCATCAATCCTCTTTAAAACAGTTTGAATATGCTGTTTATGGTGGCGTAGGCACTCCGAAACAACTTTGTGATAACCCTGCGACATTTAAAAATATTCACAATAATCGGTCTACCTGTCTACCTGTCTGTCCCCTCTCTCTCTGTGAAGATAACTGTGAAAATAACTGGTTTGTCTGTCTACCTCCCCCATTTTTTCTAGCTTACTCAGGGGTACTTAAGCTATTTATAAGAAAGCTGTCTATTCTCAATAAAAGGACGTTGATTTGTGTGGTGTAGGCGGCTGACCCTACATAAATTGAAAAGCTGAATAGCAGTGGAGGAATAGACACTTAAACTAGTATACTTAAACCAGTGTAAATCCTGCAATATAAACTTACCTTCTGTTGAAGTCCCCCCCTTTGGGTGTTTTTTTTTGTGGAGGTATAAGACAGAGGGAGTGTAATAAACAAAGGGGTGAAAACAAGAGGAACAGAAATAAAGGAACAGAGTAAGAGAAGAAGGAGGAGAGAGGGGAAGAAGAGGATAGAAAATGAAGGGGAAAACAACTAAAACAAATCCGCAGACAAAGTCACCGAGAACCAGTACAAGCCCTGGGGCGATAAAGAAATATGTGACACAGAGCGGGACACTGGATAAATCAAGCTCCCTTAAACAAGACATAGCAACATTGCATGAGGATTTGGGTTACCTGGGGGGCCGAGTTGAAAGTGCAGAAAATCAACTAGAAGTGCACGCACAGTATATAGAGGACCTAAGGAGTGAAATTAAAGATATGCAAATTGTGCAAAGAAATACAGCATACAAATTAGAAGACCAAGAAAATCGGATCTGGAGGAAGAACTTAAGAATACGGGGGGTCCCGGAAACAACACAGAAGGAGGACCTAACTGCAATAATTAGGGACATCTTCAATCCATTCTTGGAGGGCCAAACAACAGACATTACAACTGATATCACTATGAAGTTGGAGAGAGTACATAAGATCAGAAGACCAAAGGGAATCTCAATGGACCTCCCAAGAGACATTATAGTAAGGTTTCACCATTATGAAGTTAAAGCTCAGATCTGGAAGAATCTTAAAAATAGAACGCCAATAAAATATAATGGGAGAGACCTACAGATATTCGCTGATTTGTCACAGGAAACGCTGAGGAGAAGAAGGATACTGAAACCACTGCTGGAAGAGATGAAAAAACAAAATATACAATATTCATGGGGCTATCCGGCATGTCTGATAGGTACCAAAGATGGACGCTCAGTAAATTTAAGATTCCCAGAAGATCTCCAGGAGTTTTGTGACAAATTAGAGATTGAAGTCCCGAAGATACTGGGGTGGTCCGCTATGAGAGCGAATGACCCCCAAAAAGAAGGAAAATGGTACCAGATGAAAAAAGGGAAAGGGGAGAAAGGAAAGTAAAACAACTATATTGGAGAGACATTGAAAATATTGGTACATAAAGTTTAATGTAGGAGTAGGGTGGGGGAAGGGGAAAGGGAACAAAGGGAATGAAGAAGGTTAAGGGATCAGATCCTTGGGGATCTGAAGGGGACGGGTCTAGCCGCTGTGGCTCGGGTAAGGCGCCGACCGGAGCATCACCCCAAAAAAGGAGAAGTAGTAAGGTCAATAGACCTGAAAGGAGGAGAAGTTACTACTCAAGATGTAGGTCAACCTTATAGGGGAAACTGTTGTTAACCCCTAAAAGGAACTCCCGTAGGAGGGATGGAGGGAAAAGGGGGGGATAGAGGGGGAGGGGGATGGGAGGTGGGGAGGGGAAGGGGGAGAGGGAAAGGGTACACCAGGATCCCAAAATATCAGGTAAAAGATAGACCCGTACGGATGGACCACCTTAAATTGAGAAAGATGATGAAACCCCTAGGAGACAGCCAATGTTAATAGAAAATAAAGTGAAAATATTGTCATACAACGTAAAAGGGTTAAATACCCCGGGAAAAAGATACAAGGTCTTAAATGAGATCAGGCGATATGGAGCAGGAATAGTGTTTTTGCAGGAGACCCATCTGGCGCAGGACACCAACGTAAAGCTTCTGTCGAGACACTATTCAAATTGGCTCTATGGGGACTCTCCAACTAAAAGAGCAAAAGGAGTGGCGATTGGATTCGCACGAGAGATTCAGTTCCAAGAAGAAAAGAGACAAGTAGATCAGGAGGGACGCTATATATTAGTGAAAGGGACAGTATCAGTAATAAACTATACGTTAGCTAATGTATATTGTCCAAATAAAAACCCTATACGATATCTCATTGGAATATTAAATAAATTGGATGAATTCAAGAAAGGTAGGGTAATATCGGCAGGAGATTTTAACTTTAGTCTGGACCAGAGAGACAGTACGTCGCGTGCACCCAGGACTGGAGGACGACAAATAGAGAAGATAAAGAAAAAACTATTCCAACATCAATTGATAGATGTATGGAGAGTTCAACATCCGGAGACAAATGATTACACCTTCTACTCCACGGTGCATGGGACGTATTCAAGACTAGATTCTATAATGGTGGAACATAGAATGTTGGAAGCAGTAGGAAGATCATCAATTGAGATACAGACATTATCGGACCATGCTCCAACGATAGTAGAGCTCAAGTTGGGAGAAATTAGGGACGGAACAGGTGGGTGGAGGTTGAACGAAGACCTACTGCAGGATAAAATGGTGGAGGAAGAAATAAAGAAGGCATTACAATTGTTATTTCCAGACACCAGGGATCATGAGTAGTACGATCTGGGAAGCGCATAAGGCGTACATAAGAGGACTATTGATCTCCATAGGGATAAGGAAAAAAAAAGAAAGAAATAATCAAATGAAGAACTTGACCTCGGAAATATTTAAATTAGAACAAAGACATAAACAAAATATGGACGAGGAATTACAGCACCAATAAATATTAAAGAGAGGTGAGTTGAAAATGCTAATGGAACAAGAAACTAGTTGTATGTTCAATAAAGTAGCAAAAAACAGATATAGAAGGGGAAATAAACCTGGAAGACATTTAGCAAGAATACTAAAAAACAAAAAAATCAAATAATTTTATTGGGAAAATAAGAAATAAAGAGGGAGAATTGATCCATTCAACAACGGGAATAGCAGGAACATTTCAAAAATACTTTGAAAACCTTTATGCAGTGAGGCGAAATAAAATACAGAAGGTAGAGGAGAGAAGATTAGAAGAAATGCAAACATACATAGAAGAAGCACACCTATCTAGACTATCTATAGAAAACCTCCAGCAATTAGAAGCACCCATAACAACAGAGGAGATAACCCAAGCCCTAGAAGCAATACCTATAGGCAAGAGCCCTGGCCCAGATGGATTCACGATGGGATATTATAAAAAGTTTAAAGAGTTGCTAGTGCCTAAAATGTATAATTATATGAGAGAGCTAGGAGAAGGAGGGACACTAAGAGAGGAATCCCTGGTGGCCCATATTACCCTGATCCCGAAGGAAAAGAAAGATGGAACACTTTGTTCAAGTTATAGGCCAATAGCCCTCTTGAATAACGATACAAAAATATATGCAAAGGTACTGGCAACAAGACTAAAAGAACTTATACCTGAGTGGATACATAAAGACCAGACAGGATTTGTGCCAATTAGGGAAGGTAAGGATAATGCTATAAGAACGCTGCTTATGTTACATAGTCTCAAAGGGGGGAGGGAGCCGGCACTTTTTCTATCAATAGATGCACAAAAAGCATTCGATAGAGTAGATTGGGAGCTCATGATAAAAACTCTGGAAACCCTGGGGATTGGTCCCAAGATGGTAGAGAGAATAAGAGTATTATATAACTGTCCCACAGCAAGAGTAAAAGTCAATGGGTCCCTTTCACCGCCATTCAAAATGCTGAATGGTACAAGACAGGGGTGCCCGCTCTCTCCCCTTCTATTTATTATATCTCTGGAACCATTGTTGGCAAGAATAAGGAGAAATAAGAATATAAAAGGGATAAAAATAGGTGAGAAAGAACACAAAATTGCGGCATATGCCGATGATCTCCTATGTTATATAACAAACCCTAGAATCACACTGCCAAATCTAATAAAAGAACTAAAAACATATGGGGATATCTCTAATTTTAAAATGAATTAGGAAAAATCAGAAATATTAAATATAAATATAAATAAGAAAGAAGAATTAGCACTGAGAGGGGAATTTCCTTTTATTTGGAAGAAAACAGAAATAAGTTATCTAGGGATAAAAATTACCCCTAGGCTTGAGGAATTATATAAGGCAAACTATGTCCCACTTTTAAATGAGATCAAGACAGAAATAAAAAGGGTAGAAAAGAAACCATTATCATGGATAGGGAGGATAAATACAGTAAAAATGCTGATACTCCCTAAAATTCTTTACAAGTTCCAGATGATCCCAATAAAACTCCCACAATTGTACTTACAAAAACTACAAGGTATGATAATAAAATTTATCTGGCAAAACAAACGGCCGAGAATACAATATAAGACCCTCAGTCTAGATAAATCACAAGGGGGACTAGCGGCACCAGACATAAAAAAGTATTATGACGCAGTGGTAATATCACGCACAATAGAGTGGAGTAAGAATGAGAGTAATAAAAGATGGGTAGAGATAGAAAAGACATTAAATAATGGACACTTAAAAGAAAATCTATGGGTCACACAAAAGGATAGAATAATAAGTCACACAGCACCTGAATTAACAAGGAACGTATTTAGGGTATGGGATGAAATTTCTAAACAAGCAAAACTAGAGCACAATTCACCTTTAATTTTTTTAACTCCTTGCCGACCGCCGATCGGCAATTGACGGCGGCAAGGTGGCTCGTGAGCGCAAATCGGCGTCATATGACGGCGGCCGCGCTCACTGTGTACGGGGAGGGCCAGGGAGCGGGTGCGGCGGCTTTGATTGCCGCCGGCTACCCGCGATGGCCCCCCCGAGCGGAGGAACGGAGGTCCGTGTAAGTAAAACTGCGGCTAAACGCGAGTGCTCGGTGGAACGGCGGCAGTTAACGGCTAGCCGCCAGCCGTTCCTCAATTTTTTTAATTTCCACTTAACACGAGATCAAAACGAACAAATCTTTAAAGTAGGGTATGGGATTTATGCAAGGAACAATTAAGTCCACGACACACTGAATAATAAGATAGGAAAACACACTGGGTATCTAAAAGAAAATTCACAGGTAATAAATTACAGA
>BLSH010008958.1:104338-121622 GCA_018402905.1 Glandirana rugosa | reverse complement strand
CCCCCTACAGTTAGAACACGCCCAGGGAACATACTTAACCCTTAGAGCGCCCCCTGCAGGTTAACCCCTTCACTGCCAATGGTATTTACACAGTAATCAGTGCATTTTTATAGCACTGATTGCTGTATAAATGCCAATGGTCCCAAAAAAGTGTCAAAATAGTCCGACATGTCCACTGAAATATCGCAGTACCGCTAAAAATCGCAGATCGCCGCCATTACTAGTAAAAAAAAAAAAAAACCCCAAAAATGAATTCTCATCATCTGTAAACGCGACCACTTTTGCGCAAACCAATCAATAAACGCCGATTGCGATTTTTTTTATCGCAAATATGAGGAAGAATATAAATCGGCCAAAAACGGTGAAAAAAAATGTTTTTTTATATTTTTTTTTGGATTTGTATTTTAGCAAAAAGTAAGAAATGTGGGTTTTTTTGCAAAATTGTCTCTCTTCTTTTGTTTATAGCGGCGATCAGAAATGACGCAGAGGGGATCAAATACCACCAAAAGAAAGCTCTATTTGTGGGAAAAAAAGGACGCAAATTTTGTTTGGGTACAACGTCGCACGGCCGCGCAATTTTCAGTTAAAGCGACACATCGCCGAATCGCAAAAAGGGCTCCGGTCCTAAAGCAGCAAATCCTTCCGGGGCTGAAGTGGTTAAGTGGCACAAAGATATTTGAGCCAGTAAACAAAGCACAATTTGGGGAATGGGTGGGGAATACACAGCTAAAAGATATAATAAAGGATGGGAAAATATGTAACTACCACGAACTGTGACAAAAAAATATCTTTGGAAAATTGAACGAATGGAGATATGCCCAGTTAAAACACTTTGTGGCAAAATTACCGCAACCAATAAGATCAGAGAAGGAGTTAAATCCATTTGAGAAATTATGTAATTCCAAAAAAAAAAACGAGACATGGAATAGCAAGGCTATATAAAATAATCAGGGAAATGTGCGGATGGGAGATACCCCCATTCGTTGAGAAATGGGAAGAGGAAATGGGAATAAAATATACGGGAGAACAATTAGTAAAGATGTTTAAAACAGTACATAATAGTTCAAGAAGCACTTATAGTGCGGAATTGAACTATAAATGTTTAGCGAGGTGGTATATCACCCCAGTAAAAGCCCATAAATATCAAAAAGACAAATCACCACTATGCTGGAGAGGTTGTAAAGAACAAGGGACCATGATGCACATATGGTGTACTTTAACAAGAAAAACACCGCTCAGAACAGCACAGCTGCTGATAAATTCAAAATAGACTGGATACTCCTTGTCCAGGTGCTCTGACTCATGAGAGCCTCCCCACTCTCGTATTCAGCAATACCAGCAATCCAACAGTGATTGAGTCGGCACTCCAGAATTTCTTCCAATGATTTTATTGACTGTAGCCCATGCACATACAGTAATACAGCAACATATGGTGGGACTGCCCAAACATAAAAGAATACTGGGAGGAAGTAAGACAGAATATATTAGAGATAACGGGAGAAGATCTAGGGTTAGACCCGATGAGATATCTTTTTCATATGTCAGGAAAATCAAATAGACAATATAGGGAAACATTGGTGCCCTCCTTATTAAACGCCTCAAAAGGGGTAATACCAAAAAAATGGTTAGATCTAAATAGACCTGCAAGAAGAGAGTGGTTCGATAGGGTAGATTACATCTACAATATGGAGTATTCAGGAAGTTGTGAAGAAGACCCCCTCTGGAATAAATATGCATATGGATGGAAGAAATGGAGAGACTTTAAAAAAACAAAAAAATACACCATGGCATTTATTGATCAATAGATGAAGAGGGGATGGGAAAGCAGGAGGGGATCCTGGTGGGGATGGGAAGGGATAAAAAGAGGGAAAGATTACAATCCACAGCAATATGGGATATACCGGGTTAGGAAAGGTAGTATAAGAATAAATAAATGGAAGTAAATTATTTTTATATGTTTGATGAAAGGAATAAAGTACAAATCCACAATGATGAAATCAAATGGGAATTTATGAAAACTAGGCGGAATACCTATCCTAAAGTTGGTTACTGATGTGAAAATAAAAAAAAATAAAAAAACGATGTAACTATGTAACCTCTGAAATTT
Organism: Glandirana rugosa; assembly: GCA_018402905.1. Lineage (NCBI taxonomy): Eukaryota > Metazoa > Chordata > Amphibia > Anura > Ranidae > Glandirana > Glandirana rugosa. Next base: position 119,515 of record BLSH010008958.1, on the reverse strand, counting down.
TTATTTTTGCATTACAAATAAAAATAAGGCCGAAAATTTTGAAAAAAAGAAAGTTTTTCTCTGTTTCTGTCACAAAACTTTGTAAATAAATACATTTTCTCCATCACTGATGGGCACTGATGAGGCTACACTGACGGACACTGATGAGGCAGTACTAATTGGCACTGATGAGGCACTTATATGCAGCACTGATGGGCAATGATAGGCAGCACGGATAAGCAGCACTGACGGACACTGATAGGTGGCACTGATATGCAGCACTGACTGGCACTGATAAGCAGCACTGAGGAGCACTCATAGGCGACACTGATGGGCACTTATAGGTGGCACTGGGCACTGATAGGTGGCACTGATAGGCAGTGATAGGTGGCACTGATAGGTGGCACTGGTGCGCACTGGTAGGTGGCACTGGTGGGTGGCAATGACAGATTGCACTGTCAGGTTGTCATTCCCTGGTGGTCCTGGGTAGCATCTGAAATTGACACTGAGGGCCATCCATGTTGGGCATTGTGCCCCTTACCTGGTGGTCTAGGGTGGGCTCCCTGGTGGTCGGGATGGGCTCCCTGGTCGTCTCCCTGGTGGTCCCTGGGTGTGACACACCGCACCACTGATTGCCGCGATGCGCGCCAGTCAGGATAACGGAACCACCCCCCAGCCGTCATTTGTCTATAGGCCGGTCGGGAAGTGATTAAACAAATAAAGGCTATCTTAATGTGGATCTCTACTCCTACTTTAAAAAAATATTTTAAACTTAATTTTCTTTATAAATTGCAATTACAGATTTAAATCTATCTGATCAGATTCCGCAGGAGAGGAATGTTGGCACCATTAAATACATATAATTTATAATTCTCACAAAGCAATCAAATTAAACAGTGCATTGGGAATTGGCTCAATAATATGAATTCTGATTCTATAAACTTACCAATAGTTATTGGAACTCGCAAACTCTTAACAAGCAAAAAACTATAATGTGATAAAAGCATTCTATAAATTTGTGAACACATTGAATTCCTTTCCCTTCCCTATTATTCAAGGGAATCCCCTATTGTATTCAAAAGGGTATTCGTTTTTTTTTCTGTATTATATCCTTCCGCTTTTCCTTCAAATTAATTTTATCCTTCAACAATTGATCAAATTCTGAACCTTCCTGAACCTCTTTTATTAACTATACATTTTCTCCATTCTCCTGTGACTCTTCCCAATCAGAGGAGAGAGCATTAAAGTATAACTAAAGGCAAAACTTTTTTTTTGTTTTGTATAGAATGGGGAGGAATTAGAGCTTCTGTCAATACTTATTGCTGTCTGTGCCCCTGTTAAGGAGATCCACCCTCTCTATTTGTCCTGGTTACCATTATCATTAAAAGTAAGTGTAAAAGGAAAACCCCAAATTTTGGGTTGTCCCCAGAAAAGTAATAGATGGGAAATCTTCCAATGGGGACACTAGTTCTGGTGAGCTGGGGGTCCCCAAGAAATTCTTTCGTGAAGGGAAATCTCTGCAATGGGACAGAGATGTTGAAAAAAAATCTGACAGAGGTTATAACCCTCCCTTACTCTATCCAAAATGAAAAAAAAAAGTTTTACCCATAATTCTACTTTAACTCTCTCCTACTCAAAAGGGAGTGATACAGACCTCTCTGCTGTCTGAGTCTTAAAAAGACTTTTCTCATCTCTAATTTCTGTGCTCTTCTTAGCACCCTTCCTGGTTATTCTCTCCAGCACTTTATCTTTTTGCTTTCTCATTTTAGTTAATGCTTTAATTCTAGTTTTCACTACAAAAACCCTTTTATATTTTTTTAACACCCTAGATGATGCTATTGATAAATGTGAGACCCTCCCTTTACCTAAGGAATCCTTCATTCTAGAAGGAAGCAAAACTGATTATACGAGCAGGCTCTGAGAGTGCAACTATTCACTGGGTAGGATGATCAACCAGCCAGGTGTCTCTCTCAAGACTTAAAGTTGTCACACTCAAAAACACGCTATACTGACTGTGTTAAGCTGCCTACTGGCATTCTCAACACCCTGGGCAGACGAACCTTTGCAGAGGAATGCAGTGCGCCCTAACAGTCCCTAGAAACACATCAATAAAGCTCCTTAACACATACTAGTTGCACAAATAAAATAAGCCCTGATAACTTTAAGGTTACTTACATACATACATAAACACTAACCACTCAATTGTCTGGGTGTGTGGAAGGGAGTTCCCTATCTTACTAATGTCTCTCTGTCCATACCAATATCTGCCTAGGCTTCTTAATATCCCCACAAGCTCCAAGCTTCAGTGGTCACACACGAACTCCAAGCTTTGTGGTTTCTGCATGAGCTCCAATGCCTGCACGGGCTCCAAGCTCCAGTGCTTCTCTTAACGCTACCACAGTGCTTGAGGCTCTTGTCCGAGAAGGGAGGGCAATTGAGTGCAACAAGATGCACTAAAACAGCTTATCACATGGACCCCAAATGGCCACGTCCAACCCCACAAAAATACCAAATAATAAAAGCACTGATAAAATTATGGACAATATGCATTTTGAGCAGATTTCCGTGCAGTTCTTCTGAGCATCCGGAAAGGACATATTCACTTAAAGTGGTAGTAAACCCGTTGACAAAAAAAAAAAAATCCTGCAAGACAATAGCATAATATGTTAGTATGCATCGCATACTAACATATTATGAAATACTTACCTTAGAACGAGGCCCCCGATGCCTGAGTCGGTCAGCACTAAGGACGCTGACATGTTTGTCCTCTTCTGTCTTCCGGGTACGCGGCTCCGGCGCTGTGAGTGGCCGGAGACGCGTGACGTCACTCCCGCGCATGCACGCGGGAGCTCTTCGCTCCGGCAGCCAGCTCTGAGTTGCCGGCCGCCTCGGCCGGATCGTCAGAGCGCATGCACCGCTAATGTCAGCGGCTGCATGCAGGGCGAATATCTCCTAAACCATGCAGGTTTAGGGGATATTCTTTTTACCTACAGTAAGCCTTATTATAGGCTTACCTGTAGGTAAAAACAGCTTTTAGGGTTTACTAACACTTTAAGCAGCTGCCATCCGGTTCTCTTTTAACTCTTAACCCACTATGAGTTCATTATAGGAGAGCAACCAAAAAAAGGTGGCCTCTAACTACCCAATACTTCTGACACCAAAACTGTAAGGATGCTACAACCTAACTTACAACAAGTTAATTGTACCTTTCTATCATTAGCCACTTCCCGACCACCGTATGCAGAATGACGGCCGGGAAGTGGTTCAGTTATCCTAACTGGGCGTCATATGACATCCTCAGGATAACAAGCAGCCACGCGGCCGGGGGGGGGGGGGGCCTGCATCGCGGTGATCGGTGGTGTGGGGGGTCAGTCTGACCCACATTACCGATCTCGGTAAAGTGCTTCCATCCAAAGCACTTTACCATGTGTTCAGCCGTGACCAATCACGGCTGGTCACAGTGTAACACAGGAAAGCCGTTTATCGGCTTTTCCTGTACTCGGGTCTGCAGACCTGACAGGGGGGGTTTGTGCTGATGATTTATCAGCACAGCCCCCCCTAGGATCGCCACACTAGACCACCCAGGGAGCCTGCCCAGGGGACCACCAGGGATGTGCCCACCCAGCACCACCAGGGAGCCGACCAGGCACCACCAGGGAGCCGATCTGGACCACCAGGGAGACCACCCTAGACCACCAGGTAAGGGGCATAGTGCCCAATATGAGTGCCACCTTCAGATGCCACCCTAGACCACCAGGGAATGGGCCCCTTTCAGTACATTCGCCCATCAGTGCCCACCAGTGCCCCTATCAGTGTGTACCAGTGCCCCATCAATGCATACTAGTGCCACATATCAGTGCCCACCAGTGCCACTTATCATCTATCAGTGCCGCCTATGAGTGCCCATCAGTGCCGATTATCAGTGTCCGTCAGTGCTGCATATCAGTGCCCGTCAGTGCTGATTATCAGTGCCGCCTAACAGTACTCATCATTGCTGCATATAAGTGCCTCATCATCAGTGCCACCTCATCAGTGCCAATCAGTAATGCCACATCAGTGCCCATCAGTGTAGCCTCATCAGTGCCCATCAGTGATGGAGAAACTTTACTTATTTACAAAGGTTTGTGACAGAAATAGAGAATTTTTTTTTTCCGAAATGTTTGGTCTTTTTTTGTTTATAGCGCAAAAAATAAAAACCACAGGGGTGATCAAATACCACCAAAAGAAAGCTCTATTTGTGGGAACAAAATGATAAAAACGTTATTTGGGTACAGCTTCACATGACCGCGCAATTGTCATTCAAAGCGCAACAGCACTGAAAACTGAAAATTGGTCTGGTAGGAAAGTGTTCTAAGTGCATAGTATTGAAGTGGTTAAGGATGTATTCCCTAGATATATTACTCCTATACTAAGCTATGCTGCCACTCTCTGTTCCTCACTCCCAGACACACACACAGAGCTCTGTGGGGAGCAATGTAGACCAAAGTCAACTCATGGACACAGAAATAATGCATCAATCGTCTTTATTTCCTGGTTCAGTATTTTAAATCCAATATATTATCAAGATATGACCAAGCGAAATTTACAACATTACACCAATAGAAAAATGTCATCATTAAAGAAAAACTCACTTTCATAGAATTGTTAATATACATATGTTTGTCAACCTTAATAACACCTGTTAGTAATTAATAATTACTTTTCTTAAAGTATATATGTATGTATTATTGTACAATCTTAAACGTAGTTCCAATTATGTCCCAGACATATTTATCAGTATTTATGATTATATTTTGGTAAACATTTTCTGGGCGTTTTGCCAAACCTATCTTTCTATTTCTCACATTCCGTATCATCTTTTCTATGATAACAGTGTTGCCACATATGAAACTTTCCAGCTAAAGCAAATGTTAAAGAATTACTCCTTAGTTAATTTACAGTAAAGCACAGTAAAGCATAAAGTAAGTACATAATTAAGGGGGGGTCGTTTACAAGACGCTTACAAATGCATTGCGCCCTGGCAGTGCATTATGGGGTGCTCGTCGGCCAGCGAATATCCTGTGAGCGGCCTATTAGTTAGTTTGTTCTACAAACAAATGACCACCTGATGTTCGTGCCAAGGCCCATCACTAAATAAGAACATTGTATAATGTTTGGCCAACCTTAGCCTAGTGCTCTGCAGGTGAAAACTACAAGATAATTAGATCTGACACAGGCAGAATAATAAACAAAAAGATCCCCATGATGGCAGTGATTGGTTTTCATTGCATTAGTACTCCCACATTTGTGAAATTGCTAGACACCCATTGAACACTGTGACCTAGAACAACAAGTTGCCTGTCCCTCTGGTGAATAGAATCAATCTACCTGCAACAATTCATGGACAAAAGAGAATCAATCAGCCATGACATTACAAACCTCAGCTATAACATGTGAGCCCATCTCGGCTCTCCTCCTGGTTGTGGAGGGTATGCTGGCACGTTTGGCTGTTGCTCCTCACACCAATTACAATTTTACAATTCTTTCTTTTCAATTTTTTTTTTTCACAATAAAAGTTTTTATTGAAACAAATACCGCAGTACAAAAAAAAAGAGAAGAGTTCCAGATATGTTACATATAATCTTATTTACCATTACCTACAGTCGGTAATATATGTAAGTATATAATATATCATTCAATCCAACATTAACATATGACATTGGCTATTGGCCACCAGCCATATCAGAAATTGTAAATAGGATCAAATCTAAAAGGATGATCCGCCATATGCCTGATTCCCCTGGTGGAGCCTGACTGTTTCTTCAAACATCTAGGTGTAGGTCATAATCCTAAGCGTTCTTCTGCAATATCTGCCTTCTGATTAAAAAAACTGCACTAAATAAAGAAAGGGAAAGAAGGGGAAGGAAAAGAAAGGAGAAAGAAGGAAAAAAATTGAAGAAACTGAAAGAGAAAGAGACGTGTACATCAGTATCAGTGGGTCTGAGTTCACAGGGTATCGAGCATCTTACTGTGCATCCCTTAGGGTTTCGAAATCCTCTGAATATTTAAATGTCACCCAAGTCCGCCATAGGTCATTCCATTTTTCAGTGGTTTCCATGGCTATTGGTTTAATTTCCTCCATATTATATATGTTGTTAATTGTGTAAAGCCACTCTTTGATTGAGGGCGTCACATTAGACCTCCAATTCTTTGGGATCAGTACCTTTGCTGCAGTAAACAAGAATCTCAACAATGACTTTTTGTATTTCTTCAAAGGACCATCAGAAATATGTAGGAGGCAGCACTCTGGAGTTAGCGGGATACTCGTATCGGTAATGTGTCTGGTTATCTCACATACCTTTTGCCAAAAGGGATGTGTTAAAGAGCACTCCCACCACACATGGTACAAAGTGCCTTTATCCTTTTCACAGCGCCAACATAAATCTGTAACCGAAGGGAACCATTTATGATTTTTTTCCGGTGTGTTGTACCAGTTTATGAGGAGTTTGTATGAAGCTTCTTGATGATGGGTATTAATCGAGCACTTATGAGCAAACACACATGCCTGAAGCCACTGAGTGTCATCAAAGGATGTGTGCAGCGCTTTTTCCCAGAACAGTTTATTTTTGTTTAAATTCATTTCTTCAATGCCCAAAGACTGAAGCCAATTGTAGAGGAGAGATGTTGATTTATCAACTTTCTGATCTCTCACACAAAGATCCTCAAACATGGTTGTTGGTCTAGAAAAGTCAGTCCGGCTCTTAGAAGCAGTTACAAAGCTAATCATTTGGCAATAGTCCCAGTTGGCAAAAGCATGTTCTCCCCTATCTGTGTTAAGTTCTATGAGCGTTTTCAGTTTGCCCCCTTAAAGCAGTCCATCACCAGCAGTGGCCTATCACCTACTCCTCGCTGGTATTTGCGAGCCTGATGTCCTGGAAGGAAACCTGGATTGGAGCCTAATGGTGTTAGCGGGCTATGTGTAGTGGTCAGGTCTGTACATTTCATAATTTTTGTGCTACCCTCAAAGTGGCACCTACCATCGGATGATCCTTCATCCGCTTAGGACAGTGATCCCATTCTATCCAAGGAGAAAATGCCACTGGAAAGGGTCCCATGGCATTTTCCAGTGCGATCCAGTCCTTATTATCAGCATGAAAATGCCAATCTATGATTCTGGTTAATAGCGTGGCTAGGTAGTAGTTACCAAAGTTTGGAAATCCCATACCTCCCTGATGTTTAGCTCTCGTCAATAACTGCAATCTAATTCTTGGCTTCTGTGTTGCCCACAAAAATCTTCTTAGCATAGAATTTAAGGACTTGAAGAAACTGGCTGGCAGACTGATTGGTAGGGTGTGAAAAAAATACAAAATCCTGGGCAAAATTGTAATTTTTATTATTGCTGCCCTGCCAAACCATGAAAAATTTTTCAAGGTCCAGCTCTCCAAGTCCTCCTTGACTCGCTGAAGAAAGGGCTTGAAATTATGTTCATATATTGAGTCTAGTGTTGGTGTCAGTCGAACTCCCAGGTATTTTAAGTCTTTCCTAACCCAGCCGAACCTACAATTTCTTTGCGTAAGGGACAATGTGTCAGCTTGTAGTGTTAGGTTCATAGCCTCCAACTTCTTGTAATTTACTTTAAAGTTGGATAAATATCCTAATTGTGCAAACATCTTGCACAAATTCGGTATCGTAATGTGTGGCTGGGTGATGAAGAACAAAAGATCATTGGCGTACATACCTTTCCCCCTATTTCAAACCCATGTATTGCGCATGTTTTATTAACCATTTGGATAAGTGGTTCTATGGAGAGAATGAACAATAACAGAGACAGGGGACAACCTTGACGCTTGCCATTACGAATAGTTACGGTCTCGGAGAGTGTGCCATTGATTTTTATATTTGCTGATGGATTATGGTAAAGTGCCGAAATCCATGACATCATATGTTTCTGTAATCCTATGTGTTCACATGTAGCTAGCAAAAAATCCCACGAGACGTGGTCAAACGCCTTCTCCGCATCGGTCGAAAGGACCATGCCTTCAAAGCCCTCCGACCGCGCCCCCTGTATAAGATTCAGTGCCTTAATTACATCATCTCTGGCCTCTCTACCTGGCATGAAACCCACCTGTTCTGGACCTATCAGTTGAGTCAGTAGTGGTCTCAGGCGGTTCGCTAAGATTTTTGTAAACAGCTTCAAATCTAAATTAAGCAACGAGATAGGCCTGTAGTTCGAACAGTCCAAAGTATCTTTATCAGGTTTGGGTAGCACTGTTATGTGTGCCCGTAGAAAATCTGTGGGGGTCTCCATTCTATTTTTAAGAGCGTTTAATGCTTTTATAAGGTGTGGGGACAGGAGATTGGGGAAAGTTTTATAATAATGTGCCGTAAATCCATCTGGACCCAGGCTTTTCCCTGACTTGAGTGCTTTAATTGCCTGCAACAGTTCCTCATCTGTTATTGGGGTTTCTAATTGTAGTGCGTCATTTTCTTCTAGCTCCGGTAGGCCACTATCCCGTAGGTACTTCTTAATAAGGGATGAGCGTGTTCCTGACATATCTGTGGGCCTATGGTGTGGGGGTAAGTTGTATAGGTCAGTATAAAACTTATGGAATACTTGGGCGATTTTTTCGGTTTCATTAATTACAGGGCCTGCTTTATTCTTAATGGCTGGAATATTGGTTGAAACCTGTATTTCCTTGAGGGCTTCCTTAAGAACTTGCCGGCCCTATTCCCATGTTCATAGAAAAATCCCTTTTTTAGGAAAAGTATTTTTTGTGCTTTTAAGTCTAGTAAAGATTGTAGTTGTTTTCTCGCCTCTAATAGTTCTGCCCCCGTTTCTACTGCCAACATTTGTTTGTGTTTGGACTCTAAATTATTAATCTTATGCATCAAGTCTGAGATCTCCTGCATCTTCCCCTCTGACCACACACTTGTGTGCCATCCACACTGTCAATGGGGAAACTTCCTCTGAGGAATTTTCCCTAAAGTAATTCTGAAGTGTTTCTGAAATCCTTTTATGTCCTTCTACGTCTGTTAGTAAAGAGGGGTTTAATCTCCAGGAAGATGTCTTGCCCCTCCCAGAGGGCAGTCTGAGTGTAATTGACACTGGTGCGTGGTCAGAAAAGGACCTAATGCCTATAGCAGCCTGGTTTAGGAGTGGTACGTCTCTTTGAGACACAAAAATGTAGTTTAGCCTCGTGTATTTATTCCTTGGCGCAGAAAAGAATGTAAAATCCCTGTCTGTGGGGTTTGTTGTCCTCCAAGAGTCAACCAATGTAAGAGATGTCAGTAAGGCTTTGATCTTGCGTAGCTTTCTGTATGACAGACTAGATGTACCATCTGATGTGTCCTGTAAGGGGTTCAGCGGGACATTAAAGTCCACTCCTAGAATAATACACCCCTGAGCAAAGCTTTTTAATTCGTTTATCATAGTTTGACAAAAAGTGACCCGAGCTTTATTCGGAAAATAAACATTTGCTATCGTAATTGGAAGTCCCGCCCACGATCCTTTAAGGAACAAAAATCTTCCATGGGGATCAGCATGTTGCTGGATGATATTGATACCAGCATTTGTGTGGAGCAGTATCAAAACCCCTTTTTACTTAGAATCCGGAGTAGTGGAATGGTAGGCCTGTGGGAAGTTCCTATCTGTGATTTTTTTGTATTGCCCCTGTTTTAAAATGTGTTTCCTGAAGAAACACAACCATAGGATTTGCCCTATGTAATTTCCTTAATAGCATAACCCGTCTTTCAGGTACGTTTAGACCCCTCACATTATGGCTTATCAGGAAAGGGTGTTTGGTCAGTGTACTATACATCATGGTGGTGTCCTGTAAAATAGGGAGTTATAAAAATACGTCCCCTCTGTCACCCACTCAAAATAATAAAGAGGACACAGTAGAAAGTCTTCCCCTCAGTGCTGGAAAAAAGAGATAGCAACAGGGAGAAAGAGAAGATAAAGTGGGAAAAGGAAAAAGAGAGAAAAAAGGTAAAGGAAAAGAGATGACCCCCAGAGGAGGGATCAATACCCTGCCTCTGTTAAGGAGTGTCGGGTATGGGAGTTACGAAACTAACATCTCAAGGTGAAACCTTTGAGAGAGAAAAAGGTGTAGACGCTCTTGGGTTTGTTAGCCCAAGAATCTCTACTGGTGGAAGCAGTGGGAGGTGATTCGGCAGCAAAGAAAACTCTAGGTGCTAATTATTGACCTTATGAAGGTAAGCTCTGCTTCTAAAAAGGATTTGTCAGCCCCTCCCGCGGTTCCCTAAAAAAAAAAAAAAAAGGCCTATTCCACATGCCTTTGAAACTATATCCCTTCCAGCCCTTTTAATAGTGCTGTAACCAATCCACGAATAAACAAGTTATACGTTAAGCTATAACCAAATGCAACAATATACAAAGCATAAAACATTTCTTTGGCCTGGTGAGCCCAAGCCTGTGTTGCGGGTCAAAAAAATCCACAAGATAAGATAAAATAAACCAGACCATTCCACTCTTATGTTCTATAACCAAATACCGTGTGTACCATATATATACAATGTACCAGGGTTTCTGAACATTTATCGCCTCTTAACCTGGCAATGTATGTATAACAGATTATGATCATTTTGCTAAGTAACATCAAGTGTTTTTTTTTTTAGAAGTGGAACCCACAGTCAAACGTTTGTGTATGACCATTCTATGTCCCATAAGTACCCAGAGCAGCAACCATCCAAAATATCTTCAACTACATTTTCAATGTTTACTGGTCGGGTCCTATTTACCATAATGCCTCCCCCATCCTAGTTCTGTCCCAGCACCACTAGGGTCTGATCCGGGAGAGAAGAAAAAAAAGGGGGAGGAGAATACTTTCACCTTTAGGCATGTCCATACCAAACAACAGTCAAGTTAGCTCTCGGGATTGCAGATGTCCTTGGAATAAGGAGAAAAAACAAAATAAAAGTGAACTAGCATATTAATGGACATGTAGGTGCAGTTCCCGTTAATGTCACTAAGTGTCAGCCTTTAATCACCAATCCGGCCTATGGGATAGATGCAGTTCCAAATTAGTAACTGAACCCAATTCAACTTAACTGTATAAGTATCCTAACAAGATAAATGCCTAAATCAGTCCTGTGATCATTTTCATCTATATGTGTTTTAATAGTCAAATCCTTGTGTGGGTATGGTAAAGGCAATAGCAACAGTTGCACGCATGAGCAAAAAAAGTCAGCGTGTCTTTACCGAAAGCAATTACCTGCCCCGGGCATCAGCAGTTCCCTTGCCCCAGCTTTCGCCTGATCTGGCAATTAAATCAGGGTTATTAACTGCAAGTTCCTGTGGGGTCAAATGAGGCCACCCAACTGCCCCAGCATAAGCATATATCAAGTATCATGTCTCCAGGCAATTCCAAGATAGTAAAAGATGTTCAAGTCATTCAAGATCTGCATACTTAAAGTATGTTCCAGCAGGCCACACTCCTTTGAGGTGAATGTCACCTTTCCGCCATAGTTAGGGCCCGTGCGTTTATTTAGCTTAGATTTTTTGGTTGAGGGAGATTTTTTTTTTTTTTATTTCAAATTTTTATTAGGTCAATATTTAACAGTGACATCAATGCGGTTCATACATTAACAATTTTCAGGATAGACGAGAGAGGGCAGAGGGAGGGGGGAGGGGGAGAAAGGGGGGGATACCAGATGTGAGAGAGAATTGCACAACCTAGCGAGGGATGGGGGAGAGTAGTAGGTAGAGGGGGAGGAAGAAGAAGAGTTTCCTGCAGGCCAAGTCACTTATGTATTTCAATGTGTTTCCTGATAATCTAGAGGTGTTGAAGGTTTGCCTGGAAAGAGAGACCCTGTGTTCCCGCTCCTCTCGCCCCCTCCCCATAATAGGGAGAAGGGGAGATAGCAGGTGGAAAGGTCAGCATCCAGTATGCAACAGGGAGATAGATCGATATCAGGATAAGGGGTTATATTAATAGGTTTGTAAGTTACTTGGCGTGAAGGACACACTGTTGTTCACAGCAGGGTTAAAGAAAAACAAACAATTTCTTGTGCATCGTAACTTGTCTTAACTAAGGGGGAATGATTGGGGCTGACAGATTTTGGCCCAGACGGGCTGGTATGTGCTGTCAGTGGGGAGAGAATTTGTTTTCTCCATTTCCGATCTTTGTAAGGATGTAAGAGGTTAGACTTAGACTGGGTGGTTGGTATATTTCAGGTTGTATCTCAAGTTATATAAGTAGGGGGGGGGGGGAGTCCTTCTTGGTCTTTCTTGGATAGAGTTGCGTGGATATAAGAGTTCCATCTCCTGCGGAAGCTTTGCTCCGAGTTCTGGTTGTTGGCCCAAAGGTCTAGTAGTTCTCTGAACATGAGTGTATTTAGTTGTCTTTGTATTTCTTGGATACCGGGAAGGCTGGTTTGTGTCCAGTGGGTCAAGATGGTTTTGCGGGCTGCCAGCATGCACAAGTAGATCCAGGGATCGGATTGCACCTTTGTGCCAGACATGCTGGATCCAAAAGCTGAGCTGTCGCCAAATATCATGAGTGCTGGATGCAAAGGGATGTCGTGGTGTAGTACTTTAGCTGCAAACGACTTTGTTTGGGCCCAGAAGGTCACAACGGATGGGCATTGCCAGAATCTATGTGCCAGAGTCGGGTTTTGCGTGTCGCACCAGGGACACTTTCTAGTACCTGGATGGGCAGGAGGAATGTAGTAAGGAATGTATGCTCTATGCAATATCTTTAGTTGCGTTTCCCTCCAAGCTTCGTTGGTGGTCAATCGAAGGGTCTTTTTGTGACCCGCAAGTATGGAGTCCTGGGGCAAGTCCATTTGAAGATCTTTGAGCCAGGCCTTTATGGATGAGTGGTCTAGGGCCTGAGAGAAGTAAGGTAGTAGGCTCTTATAGATGTTGGAGACAGTGAATGTTTGGTTTTAGATCATGGGGTCTAACACTGAGGGTCGGAATATTAGGAGTGGGTCCGGACAAGTCTTGTTTACAAATGTGGTGATTTGGTGCAAGTGGAAATAGTGATTGCTCGGTAGCTGGAATCTGTCCCGTAGCACCTGAGTTGGCAGAACTTGTCCGGTCTGAGTGTCAAATAGGTTCTTAATATTGTGGTGTTCCCAGTCCTTGAAGGCCTTGTGTTGGGTGGAGGGCCCGAACATCGGGTTGCCCCGGATTGTGAGGAATGCTGAAATGTTCGTATGTAGGTGCTGGGCTCTCCTTGTATTTCTCCAGGCTATGGTGGTATCTCTTACCAAGAGGTTATTTTTGAGGTGGGGTGGAAGGGAAGTCAGAGTGCTGTGGAGGATGGAGTTGAGTTCAAATGGGCTGACCACTGCTGATTCAATTTTGTGGTTAGTGTATCTAGAAAGATGAGTGATCCAGTCCAAACCACATCTCAGAACACAGGACATGTTATAGAGTCTTACATGAGGGAGACCTAGGCCCCCTTCGCTCCTGGGAAGACGGAGCTTAGACAAGGCTATTCTCGGCTTCTTTCGTTGCCAAAGAAAAGCCGAAAGTCCCTTATCCAGTTTTTGAAGATCTTTGTGTTTGATGAGGATTGGGATTGTTTGCATTGGGTAGAGAAGCTTAGCGAAACGAATCATCTTAAAGAGGCAACATCTTCCCGTAAGCGAGAGGGGGAGGCTCATCCAGGAGTCTAATTGTGTCAAAATTTTGGAGATTAACGGAGGATAGTTGAGAGTGTAGAGGGATGAGGGATCTCTGCCGATGTTCACGCCCAGGTAAGTGATGTGTTTTTTGGCTATGGGAAGGGGAGAGGAAGAGATCCAGTTCGCCTTATGGTGTGGTTGGAGAGGGAGAATTTCGCTTTTTGAGAAGTTTATTTTTAGGCCTGAGCATTTTTGGAAATGCTGGAATGTTTGCATAATTGTCGGGAGGTCTAATTTGGGGTTGGAAGAGAAAATCAAGACGTCGTCTGCGAACAAGGCGGTTCGGATCTCCTCGTCACCCAATTTGACACCGTGAAGTGGGGTGCCTAATGTTAGAAATCTAGACAATGGCTCGAGTGCTAGGTTAAAAAGAAGAGGGGAGAGGGGACAGCCTTGTCTAGTGCCTTTTTACAGGTTTAAGGGGCTTGAAATGAGGCCTGCCGCTACTACTTGGGCCTGAGGTGCTGTGTAAAGGCTTTCAATGAAATGTAAAAAGGGGTCAGAGAAGCCCAATTTCGTGAGGGTTTGAAGTAGCCAGGGGAAAGATACGTTATCGAAAGCCTTTTCGGCGTCAAGGGTTACTATAGCAATTGATTGTGAAGGATGAGATTTGGCGTAGTCCAGTACTGCTAGGACCTTACGTATGTTTGAAGCTGCGGTTCTGCCCTGAGTGAATCCTGCCTGTGCCGGGTGTATTAATGAGGGCATAATTTTAGCTAGGCGAGTGGCTATTATTTTGGATAGAAGCTTGGCATCTACATTTAATAGTGAAATGGGGCGATATGAACTGGGTTCTTGGGGATCTTTGCCTTTTTTTTCTATCAATTTTATGTACGCTTGATTCCCCGATGGGAGGTAAGGACCCCCTTTCCATATTGTGTTGTAGACTGTGGATAGCGTATCAGGGATGTATGTTAGTGATAGTTTGTAAAATTCGGCAGTGAGGCCGTCTGGACCCGGGGACTTGTGGCACGATAATTGTTTGATGGTATGCTCAATCTCTTCTGTACTGATGGGTTTATTTAGGGATTCTATTTGTTCGGAGCTTAGGCAAGGGAGGGTGGTGCTGTTCAGGAAGAAGTCGGCTGCATCCGAGTCTATGTGTTCAGATGCGTATAGTGCAGAATAGTATTTATGAAGGATGTCATTTATTTCCTTTGGGTGGGAGGTCAACTTTCCTGTAGGTTGTTTAAGGGATGTTATGTGTGTGGGTTTATGCTGCCCCTTGCTTAGTCTTGCAAGCAGCTTTCCTGCCTTATTGCCCTGTTTGGGGCCCAGGTCTGCCGGAGTGACGGCTTAAAATGTTTGATAGTGATTGTATGTAGGGACTATGCGATAGGTGTCAGATGTTGTGTTATACCTTTCCCCCAGGAATGGAGGGTAGCCCCTTAGTTCGCATGTATTTTAACTATCTTTTTTTTCCGTTTCTAGGGGTTCTTGGGTCAAGTATAGCGGGGTAAAGTGATAATTTACATCTACGGTTCGAAGATAGGTTTTATTATCGGTGAGCGGATCGATTTTAATACGGGAGTAATTATGTGGGCCGTGTCCGTCCTAAGTGAG
>BLSH010008958.1:84976-96429 GCA_018402905.1 Glandirana rugosa | reverse complement strand
TTCCCGTTTTTTTACTTGATTTTAATTTATTTTCCCTATCCCCATTTATTTGTAGGGCACTTGCCCTAGTTTGAAGATGATTTTAGAACAGTTATATGGCTTCTACCATTAATTAATACTTTTCAGACACAGTTTGAAGATGATCCACATTCACCTCCATTTTTGCTTTTTTTATGTTTTTATTTTTTTTAAAATATTTACAGTTATTTCCCTGTCCCCATTTTTTTGTAGGGCACTTGCCCTACCCTTACCCCCATTTTACTTCCTTTTGCAGCCCTCTAGGGCTTTCCAGGACTTTGTTACAGCCATTTTTGTGCATAAAAGTTCGGGTCCCCATTGATTTCAATGGGGTTCGTTGTCCGTGCGATCGTTCGGGTTCCGTCCGGACCCGGACCCGGACTTTGTCCCGAAGTTCGGACGGACCAGCAGAACCCGAACTTCCAGAGGTTCGCTCAACTCTACAGACAACATCCCTTGTGGAGCTGTATCCACAGGACGCGCATTCAGTGCTCTATGTGCCCGTACAAAGTTAATATCAGAATCCTTAAGATGGTCCAGAATTTCATTAAAGATAGCTTGCAGGGCTGGCTTAATTTGTTGTAGTTCCACTGTCTCTGGGATCCCCCTTACCCTCAGGTTCTGCCTGCGCCCCCTGTTGTCGAGATCTTCTAGATGTCTATTGATTTGAATAAGTTAGGTTGTGTGTGTGGAGACAGCCGTCTCTAAATGCAATATGGCTCTGCTCCTCTTTGCCTCTGCCCGTTCAGCACTAGCCATGCATTCTGACAGTGAGAGCAGGTCTGCCCTAAGGTCTGTAATGGCTGACGACAAAGTGCCCTTGATGTCTGCAGCTATTTGGTGCATTTCAGAAAGCTGAAGAGGGTGGTCTGCATACTCCACATCCCTTACCGTGTCCTCCGACGCCGATAAGGAGTCCTCACTGGGAGCTGCCTCGTGGTGTATCGTCGCCATCTTGAGTCCTGAGTGGCCCCTTGTGTGCAGCGTGCAAGATTGAAATAGCTCCATAATACTGCAGCTTCCCGATACGGAATGCGAGCGGTGCTGGCTGTGTGCAGGGGCGATCTTATCCCGCTTACCCATGGCAAAATACAGCGGGCTGGAAGGGAGTAATAGCTGCTGTAAGGCCGCGGGTGTGTGGAGCTCTTCTCCTAAGCGTCCATGTCTGCCGGACTCCAGACCACGCCCCTTATTTTAAATTTTTTCACTTTTTCTTAAATTCTGACTTCAATTACTGAAATTCAAACTCTGACTACTAGGATTGATTTATCAGATTTGTAGATTCCCTGGATTGACTTTTCTGATCTCTTGGTTCTCTGGGATTGTTTCTCCATAAGTGACTGCTTCCTGTTTCACAATTTGCCCCAGCTTGCTGCTGACTCACCTCCGAATCTTCCCTCAAAAACTTGGACCTCTTTCCTTGCCCTGCACTGGACCTCTTTTTCACAATTTGCCCCAACTTGCTGCTGACTCACCTCTGAATCTTCCCTGGATCACTGGACCTCCTTCCTTGTCCTGTTCTGCGCCTATTTCCCTGCACTGCACTGTGAACAACTGGACACTTCTCCCCTACTGTACTCGGACCTCTTAGTCATGCTGCTCAGGTACACTGCATTGTAACTCCTGCAACTAAAACAGAGCAATTTCTTGGCTAAAGACACACCTGATCTCTGCCGGAATATTGGGCTTTTATGACCAAAGAGATGCATGCATTGTGGCACTGGATGCCGTCTCTTTCTTTCAAGTACTTGTGCTGTCTTAATCACTGCTTATCAGTGTAAGGCTGCAAGACCACCCAGCATGGGCACTGACCTCAAATGCTTATGTTCTCTGACATGCCCTGACTCCACTCCTGAACACATGCCCTACTAATAACAAGGCACTACTTATTTCTGACTTTATTGTGGATAATAAGTTAGACTTTCTGTGCTTAACTGAAACCTAGCACAAACAAAATTATGGCATCCTTTTCAACCAATTCACCCCTCTGGGTACAGATTTCTTGGCCTCCTATGGCTCTCAGGCAAAGGTGGAGGTATCATTGTTATTTACAGCTTGCTGTACACTTTGTCCCCTCTTCCTTTGCATGCCTTGTTCTCAAGGTCTGTGTTTCCCACTCATCTGTTATTGTTAATGTTTATCGACCACCCAAGTCTTGTAGAGCGTTCATAGGTCAAATTGCTGATTTGCTTTCATTTTTATGCCTTAGTTTCAAGAGAATCCTTATCCTTGGGGATTTTAATATACACACTGACTCAAAGTCTTCCAGTTTAGCTAAAGATTTTTGATTTTTTGGTTTTACTGGGATGTTTTCACCTAGCTCAATTTGTTTGCACCCCCCCACACATATCAAAGGACACACCCTGGACTTTATCATTGCCAATTGCTCTTTTGTCTCTGTCTGCTCTTCCCTTGAAGTAGGACTGCCTGACCAACTAGTTAATATTTTCAATCTGGAATTAACATTTTCTAACACCTCCATGTCTCAATCTGTAAATTATCACAACTGGGCTTCTATTGATCAGCCCAAATTTGCAAATTCTCTTACTTACTCCCTATCCTTCATCTCATCCTCCGACACCCATGTTGACAAAATATATGCCCTTAATCAGGCGCTTTCATCTTGCCTTGATACCTTTGCCCAGTTGAAAACTCAAACCATCTCATTCTCCCGCACGGTTCTGTGGTATAATGACCACCTTCACTTAATGAAGTGAGAGACTGTTGATTATCGGGTTTGTAAGGATCATTTGTTTGTCTACAATGATCAAATTGAGACTGCTAGATCAAACTATTTCTCCCATGCCATCGAAAAAAAACTTAGCAACCCTAGACAACTCTTCTGCACCATCAATAGATTATTAAAACCTTGCAGTCCCTCCACATTATGGGCCCCAACACAGCTCTGTAACACATTCTTAGTTTTTTCTTCTCAAAAATTGACAAAATAAAGCATCACATTCTCACTACAGCACACGTTTCTTCCACATCAATTTTCGATCCATCTAGTTTTCCTGGTTCTTCTCTCTCCAACTTCTGTCTATTTTACTCTGCATCTCTGATTAAATTGGTCTCTAATATAAACTCTTTCACCTGCATACTTGATCCTATTCCCACCCATTATTTAAATCCTGTTTTAGTTCTCTATGCCCCATTATTCTTAATATCATAAACTAACTCCCTTAGCATCGGTTTTGTACCAACAGTCCTCAAAACTGCTGCTGTCATCCCAGTACCAAAAAAACCCAGCGTGGCTCTGGACAATTTAAACAACTTTCGCTTCATATCTAGTGTTGAGTGAACAGTTTGGCCCAAGCATGAATTTGGGCTGAACATTGGCTGTTCACTCGTTCCTCAAACACCTGAATTGTTGGGGCGTTTGGCCTTTTGTTTGGCCTGCCGAGCACGCCACAATGCACTGTGATGCACAGTGCATTGGTAGCCCTGGTTGGCTGAAGCAATGAAGGATTATCCCCATCAGGGCACAGAACACTTTCAGAGCCATGATTGGAGAAAGTAATGATGACTGTACCCAATCATGGCTCATTGTTCCTAGACCCACCCCCTCTATAAAAGGATGCTTCCCACAGCAGCCATTTGCAGTGTGATATTGTAGTGGAGAGAGATAGAGCAGGGCTCTTTTCATAGCTACTAGCAAGTTTGTGTGCTATAGTGTGCTATTGTGATTCTATTGTGAGTGTAGAGTGTCAGTTTAGTGTGAATATGATGTGAGTGTAGTGCCACCATTAATTTTTATTTGGTGTCAATTTAGTGTTTCAGGGCAAGTTTACTGCAGTATATTAAAGTGCGTTAGTGTACGTTTAGTGCATTATATTGACATGCGTTAGTGCACATTTACTGCATTTACTGCAGTATATTGACGTGTATTAGTGCACCTTTGCTGCAGTATATTGACCTGCGCTAGTGCACCTTTACTGCAGTATATTGGCTTGTATTAGTGCACCTTTACTACAGTATATTGATGTGTGTTAGTGCACCTTTACTGCAGTATATTTACGTGATTTAGTTCACTTTTATGGCAGTATATTGTTGTGCATTAGGACACATTTACTGCAGTATATTGAACTGTGTTAGTGCACTTTTACTGCAGTATATTTAAGTGCCTTAGTGTACCTTTATGGCAGTATATTGAGGTGCGTCAGTGCAGTTTTACTTCTGTATATTGAAGTGCGTCAGTGCAGTTTTACTGCAGTATATTGTAGTGTGTCAGTAAAGTGTGTTTGTATAGTGAGTACTAAGTTAAAATGCACCAAACACTGCTTTCAATTGATCAAAGTGCATGCAAGTACACATTTCCCCCGTCTCTATTACATTTAGATAATAAGCCCCCATCATATCTGGGAGGCCAACAAGGAGAGGTAGACATTTCCATGGCACTGTGAGAAAGCTAGCAGCATCTGTGTCTGCAGGCAAGGGTGGAATGAGGTCTGTCCTCAGGCAGGGCACCATTTCCTCTGTTTAGTGATGTTACCTGTGCTATCCAGCCACAGCATGCAGAGGAGGTGGTGGGCTGGTTTACTAAACCATCCTTATCCTCCTCATCCTCTGTCACCCAAGCAGAGATTATTGCACAGCCCACTGCAGCTGCCAGAGTGGCTTATTCTGCCTCCTTGTCCACAGTTACTCCTGTCATAACCCCATCATCATGCATGAACCAGTCAGCTGAGTTATTTGAACACATTGTTAGCCACTTGATCCTTGATAATGCACAGGCATTATTTGATTCTGATGTTGGTTCTGAGGTTGAGGCAGCATATTGTCAATTTGGCTCCAATAATGAGGTCACTAACATGACTTGGGTGCCGCATAGAGCAGAGGAAGGTGAGGCACCACCCCAATGGGGCAGCCATCATGGAAGCAGCCACCGTATTCCATCACATTGTGGAGCTATTATCTCCCGGCGCACTTCCTCCAGCTCAGCTATCTGGGCCTTTTTTAGCACATGTGCAGCCGATCACACCATTGTGGTTTTCAATCTTTGCCTCAAGCAGATCAAGCAAGGCAAAAACACCAGCCATTTGGGTACCACATGATTGACAAGGCATTTAACCTCCCATAACTCAGCCCATTGGCAAAAGCACTCCTCACCTTTCAGGTCTTCCCCTGCTCATGACCTCTCAGCAGCCTCTACTGACAGGGATGATGGTATAGCAAAGGGTGTCACAGGTCCTTGCAGCACATCTGCCAGCAGCACACCACCAGCTGTAGACTATAGCAGGCAAATTTCTCTGCCCGAGCTGTTGCAGCTAAAAAAAAAAGTCACTGCCACCCACATGCCCAGTGTCTAAAGTCAAGCTTGTCAAAGCTGCTGGCTTTACAACTCCTGCCTTTCCGTCTGGTGGATTCTGCCCCTTCCATGATTTTGCAGAATGTGCTGTACCACAATGTTAGGTCCCCAGTCCCTATTTCTTTGCACATAAGGCCATTCCAGCTCTGTACCATCACATGGAATGTTGTCGCATCATTGGGCAAGGCAGTCAGCCACAAAGACCACATTACTTCTGACATGTGTTCCAGCAAGCATGGTTAGAAACGCTATATTTTGTTCACAGCACACTGGGTAGCTCTGCTTGCAACTCAGAAGAATGCAGGACAAGGCTCAGTGCTGCAGCTTGTTTTGCTGCTACGTCTCCATACAGCTGGTGGTGATGTGAAATTTGTCAGCTCCACCCTCTCCTCCTCCTCCATGCCCTCCTCTGCTGACTTGTCCTATGAACCACCAGTACCCCCTAAGTGTTCAAGGGGCTATTTAATGAGTCAGGCTAAAAGATGCCATGCAGTGCTTCAGCTGGTCTGTCTAGGGGACAGGAGCCACACGGGAGCAGAGATTCTTTCAGCTCTGCAGGGGCAGGCCCAGAGGTGGTCAATGGCATGGAAGCTTGAGCCAGGAATGGCACAAACTTCCTGTCCACCCTTAGACTGGGAAAGTTGACACATGTGCCCTGCCTGGCACATTGGCTCAATTTGGTGGTGCAGCGTTTCTTAAACACATACCAAGGGTTGGAAGATCTGCTAAAGCAGGCCAGAAGAGTCTGTAGCCATTTCAGGCAGTCATACACAGACAGTGCTCAGTTGCCTGAAATTCAGCGGGAATTCCACCTGCCCCTAAACCGCCTGAATTGTGACATGCCTACCAGGTGGAACTCAACTTTGGCAATGCTGCTGCTGCTGCACACGCAGCAGAGGGCCATCAACGAGTACCTGTGTGAGTATGGCACAATGACAGCCACGCCAATGGCTGCTGATAAAGGATGCATGCACTGTACTGTCACCATTTGAGGAGTCGACAAGGGATGGTGAGCCGTGACAATCCCTGTTGTGTTCCTGCTGGAGCAGACTTAGCGTGGTATTATGGAGAGGGCACTTGTGGCAGAGCAGCAGGAAGAAGAGGAGGATTTCCTTTCCTCTCAAGGCCCACTTTATGCAGACACAATTCTTGAGACGTCAAAGAATACACAATAGAAAGAGGATTATGGCAGTTTTGGAGGCATTGATGCAAATGAAGACATATGTCAAACCTTAGAGATGGTTTTCCATTCCCAGAACCCTTGGGAGTAGTATGTGGCTGGGAGGAGGCAGTTCCAGATGCTGTAATCCTCAGTGACTGCTTCTCATGCCTCCACAAACGTGCAGTGCATGGGCTCCGTCCTGCTTCAAAGCCTGCGAAAGGACCCGAGAATATTTGGCATCAGTGAGAAGGATCAGTATTCGTTGGCAACCACCGTTACAAGGGGAAAGTCTCAGAACTCATCCTGTTCTCAAAGAGGGAGCAGAGGATGAAATATCTTGAGGACATCTTAAAGGAGTTTATGTAATGCATTTCCAGACTCTGCTAGGTTACAGTCTCATGTAAAGGCTAGTTTAGAGGCTTCTGTTGGTCAAGAGAGGAGCGGTGGAGAAGGGGGCTGCCTCTGATGCATTTCAAATTTTTTTTAGTCCTCGCGTCCACATCCCATCTGCAGCATCTGCATCATATGGTGGGAAATTATCTAGTGGTGAAAACAGACATGGAGGTCTTCCCAATTGATGATCCACTGGGTTACTGGGTCATGAGAATAGAGCACTGGCCAGAACTTGCCCAGTATGCAATCAAGCTGCTGGGCTGCCCTGCATCCAGCGTGTTTTCCGACGGACATTCGGTGCTGCCGGAGGTTTTGTGACAGATAAAAGAGTGCGTCTGTCCATGGACTCCATTGACCAGCTAACATTTATCAAAATTAATCACTCCTGGATTAGCAGCAGCTATCAAGCCTCTGATGTTGTCGATTAAGTGTTTTTGGGACATGGAATCTGTGCAAGACTGTCTAGGCTGGCTAGCTTTGTGGGTCTTTATTTTATCATGAAGAAGCTTTTTGGTACAGGTTTAATGGGCACAATTAACACCCAAGAACCCATTTTTCTGCACCTGTTTGACAGGCGCATATCATTTTAATTTTTGACAGCACGGCCAATGTTTGCTTCCATCAAGAGTACCTCTACAGGGTGTCAGATTGGGGTGATGAGTTGCGCCAGTCCAAACTGTTAGGGCGTTGCAGCCCACTTTTATTCAATAAATGAAAAGTTCACTTGTACATCAGTTGCCCACACAGGGGTTTCCTCCACATAACATGAACAAATGAAAATACTGAGCCACCTGGCTCACTTGTTGGCATCACTGCTGCTCCTCTTACCAGTCCTTTTGACTATGTCATCCAGCTCTCCTGGAACACTTGGTTCTCTAGCCTTCAGTCGCAGTGCCCTGCTTGGCCCACCTCTGGCCTAAGGATTGGGGGTTCTCCTGACACCCCTGGCAGGAGCCAACTTGACTCCTGGAACCGAGACCTGCAGTCTTCTGGCTTCTGGGTGGGTCCTCTAACCCCTCATTGAGACCTCTATCTTGTGACTTCTGGCTGGGCCCTCTGACCCCTTGATGAGACCTCTGTGTCGTGGCTTCTGGCTGGGGCCCCCTGACCCCAGGTGATACCTTGCATTTCCCACACTGGGAGTGGTCTCCAAACTGAAAGCTGTCTCCAAAATGGGAGCTCTGAGCAATTCTCAGACCTGAGTATATAATGACCCTACACACCTACCTGTGTAGTCAGCCAGGTTGTAGGCGTCTAGCAAAGCCTGGACACAGGATTGAATGTTCTGATTCAGAACTACAGAATCTGGATAAAGCCAAAAACACAGCTGGAGAAGGTGCCCTCCCCTAGCTGCCAGGGGAGGGATGACTCCAATAAGGAGGGGGGCAGAGATACAGGAAAGGTTAGACACGTGCTGGCAGTGGGGGACTCAATTATTAGGAGGACAGAGAGGGCAATCTGTCAGAAAGACTATGGTCGCCGAACAATATGTTGTTTGCCAGGCGCTAGGGTTCGGTACATCGCGGATCGAGTGGACAGATTATTGGGCGGGGTTGGGGAGGACCCAGAGGTCATGGTACACGTTGGTACCAATGACAAAGTGAGAGGAAAATGGGAACGTTCGGGGCTTTCCCTTTGTTCGTGCCCCCTTCCGTGAGCATGAATGAAAATATGGTTAGTAACAAATAGGCATCATGCTAACCAGTCTAGAATGAGCTGCAATCATGTTCATCAGAACATGAGGTTGTACATAATTCTGTAGAGCATAGCAGAGAAGCCAAGGTGTCATAAGTAAACATTGGTGGAGGTTGTCGAGCACAATCTCCTCTCCTCAAGCCCCCACAGGCATTAGTCCAGATAACACTGGGACAGCATTAGTGGGAAAAATTGGTGCTCCAACCATGCCTGGAACTGTAGCTTGGGTCAGACCTCCTCTCTGAGGGAGGTCCCCATCAGTAATAGGTGAAGGAGCCTGTACAGGAGGCTCTGGTGGAGGTGTAAACCAGTCACTGTCATCACTCTAGTCTCCACTGTCAGCACAAGGCACGTCGTTAGAATCTATAGCAATATCAGATTGTGGCTTCTTAGCAGCAGTTGCAACTTGTGGTACTGGAAGGAAGTGATTGCTATGCCAGGCTTTGATCCGGCCCCCAGGTCCTTGAGTCCTGTAGACTGGAATTCTAGGAAGTTTTTCTATAACATCAAACAACTCATTTCTCCAGCGATCGGCTAAGTTATGTTTGGCTGAGTGTCTCAAATTGCGGAGAAGCACTTTATCACCAGGTTGTAACTCTTTGTTACGAAATTTGGCATCAAAACGCCTTTTATTGGCGGCATTTATTTTTTCAGCATTTTCCTCAGCCATTTGATAGGCCTCTTTTAAACTCTGTGCCACATACTGGTAGTGATTCCTTTGTTCCACTCCATCAGTAGACCCAACTGAATGTCCCAAACATGAGAAAATAAGGAGAGAAACCAGTTCATTCATGTTTGGCACAATTGTAGGCATGTACCATAGCTCCAACAGGTTGGCTCCAGGTTTGCTTAGCACCATTAGGGAGGGTACCCATCATGTTCAACAAGGTGTGATTGAAACGTTCAGGGAGAGCATCACCTTCTGGATGATAAGGTGTGGTGCGGCTCTTGTCGATATTAAGCAATGTTAACAGCTCTTTAATTTGGCGACTTTCAAAGTCCCGCCCCTAGTCAGAGTGAAGTCAATTTGGCAATCCATAACGAAAAAAAAACTTCTCCCACAACACTTTAGCTACAGTTACTGCTTTTTGATCTTTGGTGGAATAGGCTTGAGCATATTGAGTATAGTGATCAGTCACAATCAAAACATTTCCCACACCACTGCTGTCATTGTCAATGCACAAAAAGTCCATGCACACTAAATCCATTGGACCAAAACTTTCAAGTGTTCCATAGGAGCAGCTCGAGTAGGCAGAGTTTTCCGTTGCAGACATCTCACACAACGGCGGAAATAGTAAACAACTGATTCCCTCATTCGTGGCCAAAAGAAACGGTCTTGCATTATTTCATAGGTTTTTTAAATTCCTAGATGCCCATGTTGGTCATGCTAACTTCTCAAAACAGATTTTCTGTAGACTTGAGGCAGCACTAGCTATCTCCTTCCAGGATGATCATGGAACAAATGTACCCTGTATAAAAGTCCATCGATTAGGTAGTAGATGGTAGGTACTCTGCTCAGGTAGGGTTTTTCTCATGTAATTAGGATCTTTGCAGAAAACAGATTCTAACATGTCTGAGTACTAGATTTCTCTTTTGTAGAAGGATCATACCCTATAGCATACCCCCACTATTAAAGGGAAAAAGATGGAGGCGGATTTTTGCTAATCGTGACGCCATATCCCGAAATATGAATATTGTAGAAACCAAAAAGACAAAAACAGAGATGGGACTTTTAAGGTTGTCACTAAAGTTTCCCAAACAGGAAGACACAACAGTGGGTTTAGATAAAATGAATGTTTATTACAAAGCTTAATAAAAAATCCATTCCAAGCATATGGAAGTGTAGAGACATGTATACAATATTGTGGTCATAACAAGGATAAATAGGACCTTAGATCCTATCTTTTCTGCAATCTTTCCCTCAT
This sequence comes from Glandirana rugosa, assembly GCA_018402905.1. NCBI lineage: Eukaryota > Metazoa > Chordata > Amphibia > Anura > Ranidae > Glandirana > Glandirana rugosa. The sequence continues at coordinate 85,928 of BLSH010008958.1, read as the reverse complement.
ATGTGTATAGATGTGTGGGCTGCCTGTTTCTCTCCTAATTATGATGCATTATTATATCCTGACGTGGCTTGAATCATTAATATATTCTTGTTAGGTAATATTTATACCAGCCATAGACCCTAATGCTGTATTTCTCATATTTTTGAAATTCACTAGACAGTGGTACAAAAGTATCTTTCTTGAAATAATGTATTTGACTTATGTGGTCTATCATGTAATATTTAAGACACTTTTGCTTGATGAATCACCAGTATCGCCCAAGGAAGCAGTTGGCGAAATGCATAGCGAACCTGGGTTAACTTGTGCACTACTTTATCAAGGGACCCCGACCCGATGACTGGGATCTAAGGTCCTATTTATCCTTGCTATGACCACAATATTGTATACATGTCTCTACACTTCCATATGCTATGGATTTTTTATTAAGCTTTGTAATAAACATTAATTGTATCTAAACACACTGTTGTGTCTTCCTGCTTGGGAAACTTTAGTGACGACTAGTGTTGAGCGAACCCGGACTGTAACGTTCGGGTCCGTACCGAACTTTAGGGTGTCCGTGGCACGGACCCGGACCCGGACATTTCAAAAATCGTTCGGGTGCTTGCTAAAAACTTTACAGGCCCAGGCCCAGGCACGGTGCCTGTGGGATTTCAAGCCATGCCTGGGCTTGCAATGTCAGGCCCAAGCGAGTTGTGATCAGCAGTGATTTCAAAGGGTTCGTCCTTCTGTGTTGTCACACAAATCTATGTTAATTACAAATAATGTTTCGAATTATTTTTTAGGTATCGTATACCTTCACATCTCTGTACATATGTTATAACACCAGTATCGTTCCTATTTATCCTGGAATCTAGGGTCAGTAGCCCAGCCCCAGGGAACTATTTCATCACGTGTTCAATTGGGTCCAAGCGATACGTAAAGCGGTTGACGAAGGAACCCGCTATGACCACTA
>BLSH010008958.1:54321-68907 GCA_018402905.1 Glandirana rugosa | reverse complement strand
GTAATCTAGGAAATAGCAATCACAGGACAATTCGTTTTAGTATAAATCACACATCTAGGAAACCTAAGGGGAATACGAAGACACTGAATTTTAAAAGAGCCAACTTCCAGAAACTACACTCATTGCTGGAAGATGTTAGCTGGGATAACATTCTGGGGACAATGAATACAGAGGAAAAATGGGAATGCTTCAAGAACACATTAAACAAAGGTATTAGCCAGTGTATCCCAACAGGTAATAAATTTAAAAGACCCGGATGGCTTAATGCTGACATAAAGGCACACATAACAGCAAAAAAGAAGGCCTTCGAAAAATACAAGGCGGAGGGGTCTCAGTCAGATTTTCATATCTATAAAACACGCAATAAGGAATGCAAAGTTGCAATCAGAGCAGCTAAGATAGAACACGAAAGACACATAGCTGAGGAGAGTAAAAAGAATCCCAAGAAATTCTTTAAGTGTATAAATGGTAAGAGAGGGGGGTCGGATCATATTGGCCCAATAAGAAATGACGCAGGTAATCTGGTTACAAATGACGGAGAAATGGCAAAGGTGTTAAACTCATTTTTCTCCTCAGTATTCACAAAGGAAATGGGGGGCTCAAATATGCAGAACCACAATGCTGGTCCTCAAGATAAGTCACAGGAAACACCCTCATGGCTGACTGAGGATGAAATCAGGAATAGGCTGGAAAATCTGAATGCTAATAAGTCACCGGGCCCAGATGGCTTACACCCGAGGGTCTTTAGGGAACTTAGCCAAGTTATTGCAAGACCCTTGTACCTAATCTGTAGGAGCAGTCTTCTGACTGGTATGATACCAGCTGATTGGAGGAAAGCCAATGTGGTGCAATATATAAAAAAGGACCAAGACGGGGGCGTGGCTTGGACGCTGAAGGCGACGGACGCACTTCTGGTGAGCTCCGGAGCTCAGGATCAAAATCCACGAGCATCCTTGAATTACAGGCACCGGTGAGTGAAAATAATTGCCCAGGGAACATTCCCCACACATTCCCCTACAGACGAGCGTATTTTTGGCAAGTTTCGCCATGGAGCTCCGCACCGCCCGGAAATCGAGGCCGCGGCTTCTCCCGCGACTAGGCCGCAACGCTGCCAGCGGCAGCGGGGACCCCTAAAATCACAGCACCGGCCACCCATCTAAACCAAGGGGACACATACACCTCACCCCTACGCCTGAAACCCACGAACGGTACTAAATATACTGCATTTGAGGCTCACAGGACTTTACCATAGGATCCGCCATTTGCTAGGCCTCACCATCATAGCCACCTGATGACAACTTAAATGTGATAAGCACCCAGAGAGCAGCAAGTGACGATCAGCATACATACGGCCACATCACAGCACTTTTCATAGGACATACAATCAACACACCACCATGTCCAGGAAACGACAGGGTGACTGTAAGTCGAAAAAACTTACTGCCTATTTCCACTGGCCAGAACACCGCAGAGAGGGCACTGAGAGACCAGACCGAATCTCTCACTCCAACCATTACTCCGACCTGCCTGACGCAGAGGGAGAGGGTACAGAAAGCCTCCCCCAACTCACAGATCTCCCCCCCAGCCCACCATGCTCAAGCCCAGCAAAGGCAAGAATGAGACTTGATTCTGAAGACCCTCCACAAGGGGTAAGAGCACTCTCTCCCCACCAACAACAGCTAAAGACGTACACTTCACCCATTGAAGACTTTCCTACCACAAACCAACCTGTACTAGACACACAGATGAAGGATATGCTACTAACCCTCCATCGCTCCATGCATGAAGAATTCATTACCATCACCCGCAAATTCTCTAGAGACATAGCTATTTTGGGAGACAGGGTCCACCAAGTGGAAACCGCAATCACTGACATAGCTACCACTGTAAACGACCTCATAGATGCACAAGAGGAAGGAGAAGAAGACAGACAATGGATCAGGGCCAAATTAGCGGATCTCGAGGACCGCTCGAGAAGAAACAATGTTAAATTGAGGGGTGTCCCAGAAAGTGTCCTCCAGCAAGACCTAGCCACGTTTACAGAGGGCGTCTTCAAATCCCTAGTGCCTGACTTGTCGCCACTCCAGCTGAACATAGACCGCATACATAGACTTCCAAAACCGGCCTTCTTATCTAAAGAAATACCTAGAGACGTCCTTATGCGGGTACACTTTTACAACACAAAGGAATCGGTGCTTCAAAAAGCCCGCACACTTGGGAAACTCCCAGACCCTTATGGGAATATTCAAATGTTTGCAGACTTGTCTAAATACACCCTAGACAAAAGGAGGGAATTAAATACCATCACTAAAACTCTAAGGAACAACAACATCCAGTACAAATGGAAACACCCTACCAAACTATCTATCGATTACAACGGGGAGACCCATCTAATATCCTCACTGGAAAAAGGCCTAGCTCTCCTAAAAACTTGGGGAATCATCCCAATTGCAACTCCGCCACCTGACCTAGGCGCCAAACCAAAGCGAGTTCCACCACAATGGAACAACGCTCCAGTAAGAAACAGGCCCTGGAACAAGAACTGTTAACAACGACCACAATGTGAACCGTATTCACAATTTCTCTCTGGGTGATATACAAGATGATATCATCCTCACTCAGTGAACTCTTTACCCCCCACGAAAAGCTAGCAGCTAGAAAGTCACAGCTAGCCACACGTTTTGTTTTTTTGTTATGATCTTCTGACAATCTTTGTCTCAAGCCAGCTACCACCGAAACAAGACTCCTGGGAAGGAAACGACAGCCTCTTGATTGCATTATATTCCACAAGCTACCAGGCTCCGCGCTACAACCAAGAGATGATCCGCAATCACGCTTTTTCTGGAAAAGAGAAGATGCATCAACAAACTGTGAGTTATAATCATATCGACCTACACCAACTCCCACATGGCTCTTAAAATCCTTTCCATTAACACAAAGGGTCTAAACCACCCAGCCAAGCGCAACTCTCTGTGGAGAACAGCCAACCAAGCAAAGTGTGACGTCCTCTGTATTCAAGAGTCTCACCTACTTGAAAGAGACATACACCTATGCCATAATAAGAACTATCCACATATCTACTGGGCATCCAACCAGATCTCCAAAAGAAAAGGAGTAATAATAGCTATACATAGAGGGCTATCTTTCGAGCTCTTGGATAAGATAATTGACCCCAAAGGCAGATATCTAATCCTAACATGCAAAATGAACTCATTACGTTGTACACTTGTGTGCATTTATGCACCTAATACGCGCCAAATTAGATTTCTGAATGCTTTGATGAAAAAAATCAAAACCGTCAGAAAAGGCGCCTTGATCATAAGTGGGGATTTCAACCTAGCACCTGACAAAAAAATGGACACCACCAAACCCTCTACCAGACTAGCATTCCGCTTGCCTAATTTCCTGCGAGAGCACGAGTTGCATGACATGTGGAGATGCCTACATACCACGGAACGAGAATACACATTCCATTCAATACCACATAACTCATACTCGAGAATTGATCTCTTCCTAGTTGACAAATGGTCCTTACAAAAAATACAAGAAGCCGAAATAGGCACAATAACGTGGTCTGACCACACACCAATTACCATAACATTCGCCAGCAACGCCCACCATCCACCTTCCAAGTTATGGAGAGCAAATTCATACGTCATGCAAACTCCCCCATACTCTCATTTCATTCAAGATAAAATTAATGAGTTTTTTACTGTGAATGTCGGATCAGTGTCCTCCTCGACTTCCTTATGGCTCGCACATAAGGCAACTATCAGGGGAATACTGATCCAGCAAACTGCAAGGGCCAATAAGAGGAGGACGCAGCGCGTAGAAGAAATCTTGAGGGACATTTCGCAACTAGAAGCTTTTAACATCTCAAATCCATCTAAGGATTCCCAACTAAAAGTTCTAGCTAAACGCCAGGAACTAAGAACTGTCCTACTAGAGATTCATGAAAAAGCATATCGCAAATTAAAAGCCAAAAATTACTCTATATCGAATAAAGCGGGGAAAGATATGGCAAACCGTATAAAAGGGCAGAGAATCAAGAGCCTTATCCCGCACCTGCTCCATCCCATTACCAAACAAAAAGTTACAAACCCGCAGGATATAGCCAATGCATTTAGTGCGTACTACTGCTCCTTATATAATATCAAAGACGACCCAGAAACCCCCCAACCCATACAGGAAGACATTAGACAATTCCTTGCCAAAATAAAACTCCCGACCCTAAGCGAGAATCAACTACAAGCTTTAAATTCTCCTTTTTACTGTACATGAAATTGAGCAGGTGATACAAAAACTCCTCCCAAACAAAGCACCAGGAGAATATTATAAGCAATACCTCACTGCCTTGAGCCCTCACATGTACAATGTATTTAATGAAGCTGCCTCCTCCTCCTCTATGCCATCTGAAATGCTTGAAGCGACAATCATCGCATTACCCAAACCAGGTAAACCCCCTGATGCTCCACAAAACTTCCGCCCTATCTCCCTGCTAAACGCAGATCTAAAAATTTATGTCAAAACTATAGCACTAAGAATAGCACGATTACTACCCGATTTAATCAATACAGACCAAACAGGCTTCATAAAGGGAAGACAAACATCAGATGCCACCAGAAGAATACTCAACTTAATACACTCGGCCAGATGTAGTGGAACGCCTTCTCTGCTTCTAACACTGGATGCAGAGAAGGCGTTCGATAGAGTACATTGGGGATACATGAAAGAGGTCCTCTTAAAATTCGGCTTCCGAGAAACTATCCTATCCGCCATACTAGCTCTGTATAAGGACCCATCAGCACGGGTATATGTAAGCAAAATGATGTCACGTCCATTTCCGATAACAAATGGCACTCGTCAAGGATGCCCCCTGTCCCCACTAATCTTCAATCTAGTAATAGAACCCCTCGCAGGGTATATAAGAAGCTCAAAGCAAATCACAGGAATACAAACAGACCCCTACAACCACAAAATTAGCTTATTCGCTGACGACATCATCTTGACATTAACTGACCCTCACTCATCCCTAACGGCAGCTAGCAAAGCCCTACAAGAATTCGGAACTCTATCCTACTATAAAATTAACCCCTCAAAATCTCATTTGCTAGACATAGGTCTAGACGCAACATCCAGAAACCTAATCTCCTTACAATTCCCATTTCAATGGGCAGATCGGGGCATTGAGTATCTGGGCACAAAGCTTACCAGCAACCTAACTAACCTCTTCAGGGAGAATTACCAACCCTATAAAGAAAAATTCCTACAAGCACTCAGGGAACTAAGTAAACACAAACTGACGTGGTTAGGAAGACTTGCAGGGTTCAAAATGATGGTCCTCCCTCAACTTTTGTACCTATTTCGTACCTTGCCCATACCAATACCACTAAAATATATCTCATTACTTCAAGCAGCCTTCCAAAGATATCTGTGGGCCGATAAGAAACCCAGAATAGAAAACTGCTGGCTACACAAACATAAAACAGCAGGAGGCTCAGGCTTAGTGAACATAGCAGATTATTATTGGGCAAATATCCTAAACCAAACAAAAGAATGGTTTCTCCCCAAGCCCACCACGAGATGGGGCGAACTAGAAACACTATACACCCCCAAGAAACACTTAGGTACATGGCTATGCGGCACACATCCCAAAACTAAACTAAGCAACTCCCTTCCAATCACAATGATAGCTACAGTCAAAGCCTGGCATAAACTGATAGATTGCAAATGGACAAGTACAAACACAACAGCTCTTAACCCCACGGTAGACATACTTGAAGAAATCATCCCTTACATCAACCTCCCAGCCCAAATGAAACAACAATCGATAACCATAAACCAGCTCCTCTCAGATCATAAAATAAAATCCTACCAAGTGATAAAGGAAGACCTTGCCCCAACAGAAATACCACACTTCCTGTACCTCCAACTGGCAAGTGGCATCAATAAAAACCCACAAATTAGAGCTAAAATCCCCACTCAAATACACGCATTCCTGACGCAAGTACGCGAGGGGGCGAGGGGGCGAGGGGGACCGCGCTGATTTATAATACGCTCCAAGAAAAAACAATATTCAATCACTCTCCCCCATTCACTCAATGGGAAAGAGACCTAGGGAAAGCATTCTCAGGGGTAGACTGGCGCTCAGCATTAAAACATACATACGCAGCAACTAAATGCTCAGCACTTTGGGAAACAGCACAAAATATATTTCAAAGGAGATATATGACACCAACCAAACTCGCCAATTTCCAGAAAACAGCATCCCCCCTATGTTGGAGGAACTGCGGTGAACGGGGAACACTCATGCATATCCTATGGGACTGTCCCAAACTTATAAAATACTGGGAAGAAGCATTCCATACTATAACACAAATCACGCGGCAGACGCTCAAACCAACCCCTGAACTAGCACTGGTCAACCTGGGCATAGACAAATTCCCAATAAACTATAGATCAATCGTCACACACATTCTCCTAGTAACCAAATATCATATAACCAAAAACTGGAAAGACCCAGACCCCCAAATTTCCGAAGGGTAATAGAAACCACCCACACACACTCTCACTATGAAAGAATGATAGCAATAACTAATAACTCACTCAAGAATACGGAACGAGACTGGATGCCGTGGAACACCTGGTTCCTAAACCTACAAAGTTAATTGAGATGAACAATTCAACTTCTCAGTCATTAGTGGAGACTATAGCAAAAGACAAATTTGAACACACAGTTACCTGCACAAGTTATCCATAAGCTATTCTAGCCTAAATAGCTTACACCTCACTCTTCCCCTCCCCCCCCACCCTATCCCTCACCCTTACCTTAGCCCCCGCCTTTCCTCTCCCTCCCCCCCCCCCTAGTTACAATATTACATCTAACCCAACATGGAAGCAAGGGCCTAACACACTATATAATGGCCGGGAAGAAGATTAACACACACATGTTAGTAGTGTCAAACGACATAAGTACAACAAGACATCAACACTAAGACCCTCCCGGGGCACAGTTTTGTTCCCAATAGAGGTGCCCAGGAAGGGTGCAACGACCAGAGTCAAAACTTGTACTGACCACCGGACCTTAACAAGTCGCCGATACGGCACTTCCACAAGCAACAAACAACTGTTTATATGTCTGGTTTAGTTATGGCCAGCTAACGTTAGAAGGTATCATTCCTTTCATGGCTCTGCAAGTTAACTTCGACTCGCTTCTGTTATGATTTGCTCTTGTAACCTAAATATTATTAGCTTAAGATGTAATTTTCAGCTGTACACCTTTCAGTCGGGGTATGCCCCAAAGGCTATGTTTTGTTACATCTATCCTTAATACTTCAATAAAAAAAAAAGGACCAAGACATTCCCCCGGGAACTACAGACCAGTGAGCTTAACATCAATAATATGCAAGCTCTTGGAGGGAATAATAAGGGATTATATACAAGACTATTGTAATGAGAATGGTATCATTAGCAGTAATCAGCATGGCTTCATGAAAAATCGTTCTTGCCAAACCAATCTATTAACCTTCTATGAGGAGGTGAGCGGCCATCTAGATAAGGGAAGGTCTGTAGACGTGGTGTATCTGGATTTTGCAAAGGCATTTGATACAGTTCCCCATAAACGTTTACTGTACAAAATAAAATCCCTAACCATGGATCAAAGGGTGAGTACCTGGATTGAAAACTGGCTGCAGGGGCGAGTGCAGAGGGTGGTGATAAATGGGGAGTACTCAGAATGGTCTGGTGTAGAAAGTGGGGTTCCCCAGGGCTCTGTCCTGGGACCAATCCTATTCAATTTATTCATAAATGATTTGGAGAACGGAGTGACCAGCTCAATCTCAATATTTGCGGATGATACCAAGCTAAGCAGGGCAATAAATTCTCCACAGGATGTGGAAACATTGCAAGAAGATCTGAATAAATTAATGGGGTGGGCAGACAAGTGGCAAATGAAATTTAGCGTAGAAAAATGTAAGGTAATGCATTTGGGTACTAAGAACATGAACGCAAACTACTCACTAGGGGGAGAGCCCCTGGGGAAATCAACGATGGAAAAAGACCTAGGGGTCCTGGTGGAGAACAGGCTCAGCAGTGGCATGCAATGCCAAGCTGCTGCAAGCAAGGCTAACAAAGTGTTGGCATGCATCAAGAAAGGGATTAACTTCAGGGATAAATCAATAATTCTCCCACTATACAAGTGTCTGGTGAGGCCGCACCTAGAGTATGCCGTCCAGTTCTGGGCACCAGTCCTCAGGAAGGACGTCCTGGTATTGGAAAGGGTTCAGAGAAGGGCAACAAAGCTGGTTAAGGGATTAGAGGACCTAAGTTATGAGGAAAGATTACAAGCACTGAACTTATTCTCTCTGGAGAAGAGACGCTTGAGAGGGGATACGATTTCAATGTACAAATACTGTACTGGTGACCCCGCTATAGGGGCAAAACTATTCAGCGCAAGGGAAAACACGAAGACACGCGGCCATTCACTGAGAATGAAAGAAAGGCGGTTTAACCTTAAGATGCGCAGGGGTTTCTTTACGGTAAGAGCAGTGAGAATGTGGAATTCTCTTCCAAAAACAGTGATTTCTGCTGGTAATATAGATAATTTCAAAAAGTTATTAGATGCACACCTAAGGGACCACAACATTGGGGGATATACAATGTAAATAAAACTGACATAAAAAACACACACATGGGTTGGACTTGAAGGACTTGTGTCTTTTTCCAACCTCACTGACTATGTAACTATGTAACTATGATCAATCTGCAGAAGTCGATGGTGATGCCGTCCTGTCACCTGGAATACCTGGGTCTGGTTCTGGACACGGAGCAGGCGAAGGTGTTCTTACCTCCGGCCAAGTTACTGACACTACAAGCAGCGGTGCGAACCCTGCTGTCACGCCGGTGGTCTTCCTTACGGTTCTGTATGCGGGTGTTGGGGCTCATGGTTTCAGCCTTCGAGGTGGTACCTTAAGCCCAGAGTCACACTCGGCTCCTTCAGCGAGCGATTCTGTCACGGTGGGACAAGTCTCCACTGTCCCTGGACCAGCTGATCAGACTGGATCCCCAGACCAGAGGATCGTTGACCTGGTGGCTTCGGGCCCCGGCTCTGACGTTGGGGAAGTAATTTCTTCCCCTGAATTGGTCGATAGTCACGACGGACGACAGCCTATCGGGCTGGGGGGGGGGTCCTGGGGCAGCTGTCTGCTCAGGGCCGTTGGTCGGCGCAAGAATCTCGCCTTCCGATCAATGTGCTGGAGCTGAGGGCGATCAGGCTCTGCCTCTCCCACTGGAAGGTAAGGTTGCGTGGCCTCCCGGTGCGGGTTCAGTCGGACAACGCCATGGCAGTGGCATATGTGAGCCATCAGGGTGGAACGAGGAGCTCGGCAGCGGCTGCAGAAGCGGCTCTCATTCTGCGATGGGCAGAACTTCACGTGCCGGCAATCTCCACCATTTACATTGCGGGGGTAGAGAATTGGCAGGCGGATTTTCTCAGTCGCCAGACGCTGGATCAGGGGGAATGGTCCCTACATCCAGAAATGTTCCGCCAGATTTGCCACAAGTGGGGCACGGCAGATGTGGACCTCATGGCGTCTCGGTTCAATCACAAAGTGAAAACTTTTGTGTGCAGGACGAGAGACCCGCTGGTGGCCGCCACGGACGCGCCGGTAGCGCCTTGGAGTCGGTATCAGCTCCTGTACGCTTTTCCTCCCATCAAGCTTCTACCGTGGCTACTGGGCAGGGTGGAAGCGGAGGGGATTCTGTCAATCCTGGTGGCTCCAGATTGGCCTCGGCGTCCTTGGTACGCCGACGTGGTGCGAATGGTGGCAGATGTTCCCTGGCGTCTTCCGCTGCATGAAGACCTGTTGTCTCAGGGGCCCATCTAGCACCCTGCTTTACACTCGCTGGCTTTGACGGCTTGGCTATTGAGTCCCAGGTGTTGAGGGATAGGGGTGTCGCGGACTCCGTGATCCCTACCATGCTTAAAGCGCGCAAGTGTACTTCGCGCAAGATTTATCATCGCACCTGGAAAGCCTATATTGCCTGGTGTGAGGTGGGGGGTTGGAACCTTCGCTCTTATGTTGTGTCCAGGGTCCTGGCTTTTTTGCAGCAGGGCTTGGATAAAAAATTGGCATTGAGTACTCTCAAGGGTCAGATTTCAGCTCTGGTGATTCTATTTCAGCGACCTTTGGCGTCACATTCGTTGATTCGTACATTTGTACAAGGTGTGCGCCATGTGGCTCCTCAAGTATGGTCGCCTATGGCGCCGTGGGATTTGAATTTGGTGCTTTCTGTGCTGCAGAAACTGCCATATGAGAAGATCAGGGATATTCCCTTACAATTGCTGTCGCAGAAAGTGGCCTTTTTGGTGGCCATCACATCCGCTAGGCGAATGTCTGAGTTGGCAGCGTTGTCCTGCAAGTCTCCTTACTTAGTCCTTCATAAGGACAAGGCGGTTAAGGACAAGGCGGTCTTGCGTCCTCCTCCTTTGTTTAGGGTGGTCTCTTCTGTTCATATTAATGAAGATATTCTTCCTTCATTATGTCCGCATCCATCGCATCCCAAGGAATTTGAGTTACATTCATTGAATGTCATGAGGGCTTTGCGGGTGTATTTGGCGGCTACAGCTTCCTTTCGGACGTCTGATGCATTGTTTGTACTGACGGATGGTCCGCGCAAAGGATTGGCGGCCTCGTCGGCTACTGTTTCCCGTTGGATCAGACAGACCGTGACCCATGCGTATACTGTTCGGGGCAAGGTACCCCCTTTTCCAGTCACGGCTCATTCCACCAGGGCAGTTAGCACTTCCTGGGCTTTCAGACACCAGGCTTTGGTGTCACAGGTGTGCAAGGCGGCTACTTGGGCCTCGGTGCACATGTTTGCTAAGTTTTATAAAGTTGATGTGTCAGCATCTTCGGATGCTGCTTTTGGCCGTAAAGTTTTACAGGCGGCGGTGTAGGCGCGGCTGGAACCTCCTGAGAGGATTCTGTTGGGTTCAGTTGTTGTCGTTTACCCAACCCTCTTGACTGACACAGCTTTGGGACATCTCCACTTGTCAATGAATGGCTGCGTCTGTCAGTGAAAGTAAGAGAAAAAGGGATTTTATTAAAACTTACAGTAAAATCCTTTTCTCTGAGTTCACTGACAGACGCAGCACCCACCCCTCTTGTTGTGTTTGTACGGCTGGTTACGAACTGATATACTAAGCAGAGCAGGGGGGTTATATGGGAGAGAGAGGACGGCCCCCTGGGAGGGGCCAGCTTGCTTTCTTTCTATTTGCCTAGTCAACTCCTGGTAGGATGTGCATATAACCCCACTTGTCAATGAAGGGCTGCGTCTGTCAGCGAACTCAGAGAAAAGGATTTTACAGTAAGTTTTAATAAAATCCCTTTTTCCTAGCTGCAGCTGGATGTTTTCTGGTACATGTTTGGGATACACTCTCCACCAGCTCCCAAGGAATCAATAACTAGTAAGTCAGAGAAAACAATATTGTCTCCTTCGACAGCAGCTGCAGCACAGTATGTAGCCAGAACAGGTCCAGGTACTTCCTCCCATTCACTTCCTTCTAAGATCACTGGCAACCTAGGTCACCTAGAGAGAGCATTAGCCCTAATCATTTTGTGCCCTAGTTTGTACTTGGGAGTGAATTGGTGATTAGACAAGGCAGCAAGCCACCTATGACCAGTGGCATCCAGCTTAGCTGTAGTCAAAAGATAACTAAGGAGGTTGTTGTCAGTTCTCACCTCAAACTGAGCCCCATACAAATAATCATACAGCTTTTCAACAATAGCCCGCTTCAGGGCAAGAAATTACAGTTTGTGAACAGGAATAAGCTACAGGTCTTAGTCCACCTGGGTACTCCTGATGTAGGACTCCTCCTAATCCATCATAGCTGGCATCTACATGCACAATGTATGGCTTTTGTGAGTCTGCATAAGCCAACACTGGTGCTTCTGTAAGACTTTTCTTAAGCTGTAGAAAAGCTTCCTCACAAGCAAAAGTCCACCTCTCACTGAAAGGAGTTTTACTGGTTGTGTCAATGCCAGGGGTTTCTTTGAGCAAGAGGCCGGGTTTCTAAGAGGCCGAGCAGTCTTGGAATAGCCTCTAATGAAGCAGTGATAATAGCCACAAAACCTTCAAGACCTCGGTCCTGTCAGATTTGTGGGACGTGGTCAGATTACCACAGCCTCCACTTTAGCAGGATCAGTTGCTACCCCTTCTGCAGATCCGATGTGACCCACAAAGTTTACTGAAGAGCAAGCAAACTTACTTTTATCCAGGGAGAGTTTCACCCCTTCTCTCCTCAAACTATCTAGCACTTTAATACAGTCTCTGGTCATAATCCTCCTGATTGGAGCCAAAAACAATTATGTCATCTAGGTAGACTATGCATTGAGTGGGACAAAGGTCTCCCAGTGTATGATCCATTAGATGCTGGCAGGTTGCAGGTGCACCACTAATGCGCTGAGGCATGCGAGAAAACTGGAAAAACCCCAGGGGGCAAATAAAAGCTGTCTTTTCTTGATCTTCCTCACTCATTAGTACTTGGTAATAACCGGATCTTAAGTCCATTACTGTGAACCATTTTCTGCCTTGCGGGGCATCAAGAGCTTCCTCAATGCGAGGTAGCGTGTAGTGATCTGGGACCATTCACTGATTTAGAGTCCTATAATCAACACATATTCGTACTCCACCATCTTTTTTTCCTGATCACCACTATTGGGGACGCATACGGGCTTTTAGACTCAACAATGATGTTTTGATCTTTCATTTTGTGCAAGCACTCCAGATCCAGATGTTTAAGAAGTATGTGACTGGATATTTCTTTAAATGGGGTGCTATCTGTTAGGCGAATACTGTGCTGAATACATTTAGCACACCCAACACCCATGTCATCAGCAGAGAAAACATCATTGTATTCCATTAGCTGCTCTCCTAGTGCTGGTTAGTGCTCTGCAGGACTATCAGTCTAATTTGGTTTCCTTCTCCTCGACCTTGGCAGGGTAGGAGTTAATGGTTTCCACTGGGTAACAATAGGGTACTTCTTGCCAGGCTGGTGTTATAACTGGGTATGTGGTAATGTTCTAAACAGTAAAAACATCCCTTCTTGGACATTTTAAACGATAGTCTACATATAAACCCACAACACTCTCGCTCCCCCTGCTGAAAGCTCTATGGGATGCCATGGATTTCCCACACACCCTCCAGGAAGATCAGGAGCAAAGGTTTGTATTTTGAAGTTCTGGAGCAACAGGCAGTAAAGGTAGGGGAGTTCCCTGTTGAGACTGAAGAAACCGTATGAAAGCAGCCCCAAGGGCTTCAACATCGAAACCCACAATCATAGGAGCATAGGGCTTACATAAGCAATGACTTTAAGTGGGGGATACTCATCAGCTATCACAACAGGAATGTAAAGCTCAACTTCTAGACCACCATCCATAAAAACAGGATTTTTGCCCACAACATAAACAGGCATAGTGTCCACAGGTTGCAGTGGGAGGTGGTTTAAGTGTTGCTGATGGAAGGGCCTGTATATGATAGTCAGCTTGGAACCAGTATCAAACAGAGCAGTAGTGGGTATATCATTACCAAACAAATTGAAAGCACATCTGTGGCCTACCCCAGGTAGCTTGGTAAACACTTGTTTTCTTGATGTTCCCCTGTTTTCTTTTGTACATATGTCCAGCTTTACTGTGAATTTCAGAACTATCAGCAAGCAGTGGATACTGACAAACTGTGTGGCCTGCTTGTCCACAGCAGAAACATGTAGGCCTCATGTACATTGCTGCTGTTAAACGGATGTTTAGCAGTTGGGCATGTTTTTCAGCTGCCCCTGAACTTTCCTCTGTTATCTTATCATTATATGTACACAAGGCTGTTAAAAGCTGTTTCTAGGCAGTTGAGTTTAGAAGCATTTCTTGGAAAGCAAAAAAATGCATTTGGGATGGATGTTCAGAGGCATTTGAAATGCCAAATGCCTGTAACAGCTTGTAAACGCTTAAAAACACCCCTGTATGCAAACATGGCAACACACAGCTAAATGCGGCATGCAAACGTGGCTATCCATATCAATGTGATGGATGAGGCAATTTTTTGTATACCATCAAATGTATGCTTTGTATCCTTGTATCCATGTACACATATTATATATTGGGTCTGTACTGACCTATTTGAATATTGATTATATGATGTATACTATGAAAATATTGTTCTATTTCTAAAATAAATTGTTTTACCATATCCATCCAGTATCTTTCTCTCACACTCGTGTGTTTGTTAAATAAAATCTTTATCTTGTTATAAAAGTATCATATGTAGTATATTAGTTATAAGTTTATCCAGTCATGTCTGGGTTATATATTATACACATGTACCTATGTTCCTATGTTTCGTATGTAAACTACCATATGTTTTTTAACGGAGTAGGTAGTGTAACTATACCTATCGGTGCAAACGTACGGCGTAAATCGACACACAACGGTACAAACGTATGTCCCCACAAAAATTCGCAAATGTTCGACAATGTCCGTAAACCGTAAAGTTTACGGAGACTTGTAGGTAGGGTTTACGTAAAAAAACGAAAGGTTC
>BLSH010008958.1:0-50036 GCA_018402905.1 Glandirana rugosa | reverse complement strand
TTCATTTAAAGTGATACACACATTTTGCAGAACAGTGATATGGGTACTCCGGGCTTATTTATACTTTTTGACACAGTTTGAAGATGATTTTAGAACAGTTCTATGGCCTCTAATGTTAATTAATACTTTTCAGACCCATTTTGAAGATGATCTCCATTTTTGCATTTTTTTATGTTTTTATTTTTTAAAAAATATTTAAAGTTATTTCCCTGTCCCCATTTCTTTGTGGGGCACTTGTCCCACCCTTACCCACATTTTCCTTCCTTTTGCAGACCTCTAGGACCTTCCTGGGCTTTTTTACAGCATTTTTAAGATTTTTCATTAAAATTACCAGAACCCCGGACCCGAACCCGGACTTTTTTTGAAAAGTCCGGGTCCGGGTCCCGGACACCCCAAAGTTCGGTACGGACCCGAACTTTACAGTCCGGGTTCGCTCAACTCTAATAGTGACCCCTGAGACTGAGATGATGAGGCCTAGGAAAGGGATGCTGGAATGTTCAAACATGCACTTGTCGGCTTTTGCATATAGTCCATGTTGCCGTAAGCGACCCAGGACACACTTGACGTGCCTGCGGTGTTCTTCCAGGGATGATGAAAAGACAAGAATGTCGTCCAGATAGATTATGACAAACTGGTCTAAATAGTCCCTGAACACATCGTTCACCAGGTGCTGAAAGGTGGCCGGGGCGTGGCAGAGCCCGAAAGACATCACTAGATATTCATAGTGGCCGAATCTCATCCTGAAGGCCGTTTTGCATCCGTCACCCTCGCGGATGCGAATAAGGTTATATGCCCTGCAGAGATCCAACTTGGAGAAAATGGTAGCAGCACCCAGTTGCTGAAACAGCTCAGGTACCAGAGGTAAGGGGTAGCGGTTTTTGATGGTAATCTTGTTGAGGTCCCGGTAGTCGATGCACGGTCTCAGCGACTGGTCTTTTTTCTCAACAAAAAATATTCCCGCCCCAGCAGGGGACATGGATAGCTGGATAAAACCCTTCTCTAGATATTTATCTAGATAGGCCTTGAGGGCCTTTAGCTCCCCCTCGGAAAGCGGGTAAATCCGGCTGAAAGGTACTTCTGCACCTGGCAATAGTTCAATGGGGCAATTGTAGGCCCGGTGAGGTGGCAACTTGTCTGCCCCCTTCTTACTAAATACATCCAGGAAATCATGATAAGTCGGGGGAACTGCATCTTGGGTTTCCTGTTCAGGGTCAGAATCCAGACATAGGATAGAGGAAGGAGGCTCCTGGGGTTGCTGTAGGCAGTGATGCCAGCAGTAGATGGACGTGAACTGAATGTCCCCTGTGGCCCAGTTAATGTTGGGGCACATGGGAGGCCGAGGGTGACTGGGTAAAGCAGGGATGCAATAGCATCTAGGAGCAGGTACTCGGAATGGCCAGTGACAGTCTTGGTGAGGAGGGGAATGGTCTCATGGGTAACTGTACCTGATTTGATGAGTGATCCGTCGGCCAGGCAGATGACTATCCGGTGTGCCTTGGATTTAAGAGGAATCTGGTGCTGCACTGCAAAGGATAGGTCTACAAAGCAGCTGCAGGCGCCTGAGTCCAGGATGGCTGGGACTTGGATACTCCCGTTGGGGAGTTGTAGGGACAGAGGAAGCACCAGGTGAGTTGCCCGGTCGGACAAGGACAAGACCACTCCCTCGGGGCAGATGGAACCCTTCGCTGGGCACGACCAGACACAATTCCCAGAACCTCCACAGTACAAGCACAGGTTGAGGCTGAGACGCCTGTGTCTCTCTTTGGGGGTAAGTGGTGTGCGTGGACGCTCAGTATGCATTGACTCCGGCAGATTTCCTGCTGAGTGTTCGGCCCTGCGTTCCCGCAGACGGCGGTCAACCTGGATGGCCAGGTCAATCAGAGCCTCAAGGGATTGGGTGTGCCCACTGAAGCCAATTCATCATTCAGCAGCTTGGACAGGCCCAACCAGAATTGGTAGCGGAGAGCCGCAGCATTCCATGCTGTGTCAGCAGCCCAGCGCCGGAACTCCGCAATGTAGTATTCCGCTGTGCATTGACCCTGCTGGAGGGCATGGAGAGCTGCCTCCGTGGTTGCGGCCAGGTGGGGGTCCACATAGAGTAATGCCATGGCCCGGAAAAAGAGGTGCAGGTCAACAGTTTCAGGGGCTTTCTGTTCCAGGAGATGGTGGGCCCATGCCTGGGGTTCATCTCGTAGGGGAGAGATAACCAGCCTTCCGAGGTGACTTCCGAGGAGAAAGTGCGGGGTTGCAGCGTGAAATACAGTTCACAGGCGCTGCGAAAACCCCAAAATTTCCTACGGTCCCCTGAGAACCGTTCAGGTAACGGCACCTCTGGCTCGGTGGGTAGGGTGATGATAGGCTGGTCGGGGCTTGATGCAGCCGACATGGAAAGTTCCTGGACTTTGCTTTCCATTCGGGTGTACCCTTCCTGTAAGTCTTTTATGGCTTGGGTAAGCCCGGTCAAGTAAGTGCATAAATCCTTCATTGAAGAGGGCCCCTGCGCAGAATCAGACATGGCTGTCCATTGCTGTCACGTACCTGGTGGTGGAGTCTGACTTATGCAGTGGGAAACCTCTCTTACGACCCTGATTCAGGAACCGCTGGTAGAGTAGACAGGGGCCCGGGAGTGCAGGTAGGCACGAGGGTTGGACAAAATGAGGTGCCCCCCCCCCACTACTTTTTCCACCATCTCCTCATCTCGATCGGCTCCGCTCCCCCCACAGCTCGGATGCTGAGTGAGCGTAAGATGCCACCCACTCGGCTACATAATACAGGGGCCCCCCGATTGACGGTAATACACCCGCGCCACAGAACGTGCATTGCACCTCAAAGATCCGGACCGGCGTTTGCTCCAGCGTTAACCGCTCAGGGCGCTGCCGGCGGGGATGATCGGGCGGGTAGCGTGTGGTTATCAAATAATGGAAGGTTTCCATTGTAAATGGCCTTTCCTCAATATCGGTTAAAGCCATATTCGCTGTACACAGCGAATATCGGTAAACCGACACTGGGAGACACTGTGACAATACATAATAAACACATCCTAAATTTCTACAACAGTTCCTCCTCTTGTCATATGCTCCCATGTGTCCCTCGATGAATCTTGATCATCTTCTAAACACGAACACCAGTCCAATCAAAAAGAAAAATGAAAAATTCAGTCCATCCATTTAACAAAATAAAACCATGGTTGACACGTATTCTTCGGGAGGGATGACTCAGAGGGAAAGCATGATGTGGGGGTTATAGCGATCGCTGGGATCCTCAGCATCTGGTACATGGGCTGGACTTCAGGGGTCCTCTTGTCTTGGCTAGGAACATCTCATCATGGCATTTAGAAGGAATAGAAACAAAACAACATGAGTATATATACTCCTACTTCCTTCAGCCAGGATCTGATGAAAAAAAAAACAAGAACTCCCCAAAATCTCCCAACCCCTTTAGAAAGGATTCCAACCGTCACTGGCTATAGCTCTGTCTCTCCCTAGCAGGAACCTAACTTTATCCACATGGACTTGGACATTGTCACTAGTGCCTGTCATCCAGGTACAACAGTCTTCTGCTATGAACTCACAGAAACCCCCCTTTTGCGCTAAAAGATAATAAAGTGTCATCTTTTCCTGGAATAGACTCTGTCACTGTTCCTGTGAGATCTCCCTCACAGCTTCAATGGTTTCATTGAACACCCCATTCACAATGGATGAGAAATTGTTCAATCATTTCCTAAGTTCAACCCCCACCCTGTCCAAGCAGGAAACCATGCTCAGGCCTTGTTGGAGTTGGTTAACAATTCCCTTTGAGCTGTCCCTGCCATTCTTACCTTCTCTCGCGTCATCAGATTCTAACGATCGGCCACGACGTAAGATGCTGGGACGAGTTTCACCATGCTCGCATTAGGGGGTATTAGCTTATAAGCTGTGGAATGACATAAGAAGTAGTAGGGGCCTGTTAGAGTCGCACAGGGGGACTCTAACGGTCCCCTGCATTGCGCAATAACAGGACAGTCTGGGGGATTCCTCCCTCAGTCTGTATGTCACACTCTTCCTACCAATAGATGTCATCTCGTCTATTGGTGCTACTAGAGAAGGCTGGGGGTCTAATTCATAAGATTGACTGTTATACCTTTCTCACAAACCGTGGACCCTACAAAACGACTCCTTTTACCAAGCCTTAAGTTAAAGCACACTTGTGGGCCACTTAGTTGTCCGGATACCCATACTGGTTTTGTGAGGGAGGGGAAAGAACCAGAGCTAAAGCTGAAACTGTAACTAATTTTATCTTCTAGAAATGTATTGTTTAGTTAGTTTGTGTCTTTTTGAGATCTTTGCTAGTTTTTTTCTTCTGTTTGCTGTTACCAATATGAACATCATACATACATATATACACACACACATATATATATATATACATGTACATACACATCCATGTCATTTACTGCTGCCACTGCCGGGGTATTGAGGCTTAGTGGGGGCCTAGAGCGTACCCAGCAGTGGGTTCTGTTCACTGTTTTAGCTCGTTGGAGGTGCATTTAAAAAAAACAAGTTGGAATGTTTTATTGTTACCCCTGCTAAAATACATTAAGCTAAATAATATAAATAAAAATATACTCCTCAGTCATTGATGTGGTTGAGCAGCTTCTTGCAGTGACTGGCATGGATACCGTTGCCTCGTCCCTCAAGCTTTAGGGAGGTTGGTGTCCTCAGCTGAACCTGGTATGGTCCATGTCGTCCTACTAGATCACAAACTTGGTTAGAATTGTAAGTTTGAAAATTGTCATTCTCACCACCATTATCTCCCCCCTTTTCTTTCTCATTACAAAGAGTAAGAAAAGATGCACTGTTTAGAATGACGCAAAAAAACCCCAAAAAAACTAAATAATGGCCATTGAGATTCCCACTTTGATTTAATGAAACAAAAAATGCAATTTTCCCGAATTTCCAGCTCCCTTGTTGTCTCCTCAGGTTCACCATCAGGACTGCTCCAGAACCTCTGGAACTCCCTGTTGGGGTACCCTTTTCATAGGTCAGATAGACTGATAGCCCTGCCTGGGTTGGTCCTCGTCTCAGCGGGCCCGGAGATCGATTTGTTTCAACAGACACAAGACAGGCAGTGGTGTTGTTCAGAATGATCTGATCAGTACTTTTATTCTCTCAGTTTATATAGTTATTTTCTGCTAATCAGAAATACAGACAAGATGAAACATTTCTCATAACAAATCCAATGAAGACCATAACAGAAATGATAGTCAAAATATATGACGAGAATGGACCTTGGCTAGCAGATGCATAAGCGTAATTTCTGTGAAATTACATGTTTTGCTCAAACTTGCTTATCTGGTGAGAAATGTGTGTGAGAACTTCTATTCAAACTTTTGACTAGTTTGAAATGGCTGCTGTAAAACAAAATGGAACTGAATAGGTATAGCATATTACTTCATATTACTTCACTCCCTATCCCAGTATGTCTAGTCAGGCCCTACCCTTTTCACCACTAAGTGACCCTCGAAAATTAATTTACTCAGGGACACAGAATCTCTGGGAGTAAATCGAGATGCACGGTGACACTGGGCAGGAAGCAGGTGTGAAATACACTTGGGGACACCCAGATAGTCTGCCAAGTACATTAACATACCTTAGCCTGGGGCGATGAGCTAGATTTGAAAAGAAAGGGATGACTGGGCGTGTATCTAATTGAATTACCCATGGGGGGTCTACTTAGTTTTGAACACAACTCTTGTGGGCTGCTTGCAAGTTAAAGTTCCACTTTGAACAAAATAAGAATATCACAATGTGTTCATTTCCTACAGCCAATAACAAACCTCTGTAACTCTTACTTTCACGTTCCTACAAAAATAACGTATTATTACATACAACCAGTGAGAATAAGAC
This sequence comes from Glandirana rugosa, assembly GCA_018402905.1. Classification (NCBI taxonomy): domain Eukaryota; kingdom Metazoa; phylum Chordata; class Amphibia; order Anura; family Ranidae; genus Glandirana; species Glandirana rugosa. The sequence goes on along the minus strand of BLSH010008958.1, from coordinate 44,151 downwards.
ATAAGACAAACATTTAGATACAAATGCAAAGGGAGAGATTTCATAGTTACCATGCTACTTAAAAAAATAGAAAACTTAAGCAAGACAAAGATGAAAACCAGAAGGAGTAAACACACAATTGGTTAGGTTGGGCTTTACCCAGCAACGTTCTTTCCAAGGGCTAATACGATACATTCCACAATGACCAGAAGATCATGTAATACACATCCAATCCTTCCCCGGCTTCCCTTAGTGGATCATGTAACTACGGCTTTCCCCCCTGGCCAGGTATACAAAATGCGTTTCACCCGGACTGAAAGCGCACTCTGCATATCCTGTTAATATACCATAATAGATTTCTGAAGCCACAATATCACTATATCCAGCGTCTTTGTTGTCTAGAGCCTGGTCCTAATTCAGTAATGAACTTCTCCCACCTCCAGACATCAAAAGAACATCCACTTTTTGAGGGGTCACATGGCCCGAGCCCCAAACACAGACTTTACGTACCGCAAAGCTGTTTGGCTAGATTGAGAGGCCTCGCTTCCCCCCCTCAGACATGGACGGCCCATTGCCCATGTCGATTCGAATCGACTTTTACACCAAGTTTAGGAGCAACACTGCCGGGTGCCTTCTTTCGCAGTGCTAGCTTGCTTCCGACTCCGATTAGTATACACGGCTTCCCCGCCGGTCAGCTAGAAACCTCCACCCGGTGGATTTGTACGACTATACAGTTCAGCAACTACCACGCGCTCCCCACCCCCGGTACTGACATGGTTACACGTGGGGTGGATTTCAGAATCTGTTCCTCACACGTTGAAGACTGGAACAAACATGTCACTTTCTCCCGTTTCACGTAGACCGGCCCAAAGTACACACATTTGTTTCGACCTAACCCGTGCAGCCAAACAGCCACGGAAGTACAATTAAATCCTCACTATACAAACCTTGGCTTCAATCCATTTCCTGATGTTATACTAAAGAAATGGAGATGCTGGTTACTGATTACACACTGAAAGGTATAATGTCTCTACCTGGAACACAAACTACCGTAGAAAACACTATCCCTATAACACTAACCGCAAATTAGTCCAAAACAAACCTGATTTTAAACAAAACTGAATCCAATACAAGAATGGATCAGTTATACTCCACACTGTGGTCTATGATTGAAAATCAATGGTTATACAACAAAAACCCTATGAAAAAGCTGCTTAAACATACACGCCTACATAAAACTGAAAAAGTTATAAAAACAAAACATCTATATCCAAAACCAAAGATAAAACAGAGAAACAGATGAATTGTATAAAAACGCTAAATCTGAAGTCAAACAAGGCTGGCTAAAACAGATGCAACAATCCTGTAAAAATGTCACGTAGTGACTCTTATAAAAAGTTGCCTTTCAAAACAAAAATGTAAAAACAGTTAAACATGAAAAAACAAAAACGATGATGCAACGGAATTCAATATGGCATCTCAGCCATGTGGCCCCTTCGTCACTACTCCAAGATGGCTGCCACACCATGTGGGTTTCAATCACCACAACACAAAATGGCAGTAAGTGAAGCAACATTACAACCCCATGGCCCTCTTTACCAGGAGAAAATGACGCCAAACACGTGATGGAAACAAAACGGTCGCACCGAGAACCACCAACCACAGTACAAATACGTGGATTTCGGTGTTAGAACACTAAAAACGCATAACACAGAATTTATCAACTGGATTTGAAATACAGCGTAGAAATTAACCATCCTCACTGAATGCTGATTTTCAGCTGCACGGCGCCATTCGCCACTAGAAACTCAGTCCAAAACCGGGATAGCCATGTGCTACTCAAACTTCAGCGTCTAAAACAACCAACGGTTTCATTAACAAATGAGTTCTACAATAAACAGACAGAACCAGAGCTGAATTACAGTGTAAAAAGCACAAAACCTCTTTACGATTACAATACTGTGTCTAAACTAAATTTGCCACCAAAAATCAAAAAGGCGCAATCCTTGCAAATACAGCACAAAAAGACCTCTATACACTGTAATGTTAACTCGGTTTCACACTTAAAGCTGAATAGCCATCTAACAACAGATGTCTCTTCCAAAAACTGAATTACAGCTGGGACTACGCAAAACAACAGAACAACATTACAACAAAAATGATTCTACTGGAAATGGAATTCAGTACAATAACAAACTATTTTCACTTGAGACTGAAATATTGCACAAAATCAAAGCAATTAAAACCAGAAACTGAAATTCCTGCAGACAATTACTTAATTCCACAAAATGCTGAAATTCGGTCCAAAAGTAAGTTCAGCAGAAACAAAATTGAAATTGTAACAATTTTACAACAAAATGGTGGTAACTTACGCCATTCCCGCCAAAAGCAGCACAAATTGAAATCTCTCCCCTTACAGACTGACAATATAGACTCCAAACAAATTACCGCCAAAATTACAACATAACACACATAATTATTAAGCACAACACTGATACAGATCACTCATTCAAAGCATATCCATAATCATACTCACCGATCACGCACTCAAAGCATACAGTCACTCATAACACACACTTTAGGTGTATTGATTAGGACCTATAGAGGACAAGTATAGGTTTTCTTCCTAATCAATAGACCTAACTACAATGATAACATATAATTAAAAACCCCACCATTATGCAAAAAAATAGGAAAAACAGGTTCTTTAGCAAAGCAGAATTTACCTGACACAGCGGACAGAGAAAGCATCATCCTGGACTCAGGACAACAAAAGATTTAAAAAATTGAAATAAAATTGGTTTTACCAATAGCCGGCTGTTTTGATGTCCTGTCCGGATCGCTTCCTCCCTTCGGTCCGCTGTGAAGGAAATTTCTGTAGGCTCCAAAAATTATAATACCTTGTATGCATTATATTTTGCCTGCGCTAATAAGCGCACTTTTCAGCTCTTTTGCATAATGCATTTGAGTGCACTCGTGTTAAAACAAGTAAGACAGACACAATAGCTGTTCTCACATTGCAAGCTTGCAGGGTAGTCCTGCCTTTGAATGTTTGGTGTTTTATATCATTCAGACATAGACAACAAAAGAACTTAGTGGCTTCACAATCAGCCAATCAGCCTCCAAGGCACAGTCACATGGCATGAGCTCAATGCAAACCACCAACCAATGACACACTTGTTTATATTCAAACGATACAATAGAAGAGGCATGCATGCATGTGGATTGGCCAGCCTGTATGAGCAACAGCTGTCTCCAGATAACAATGGAAGCCATGTGGAAACATGGCCTCCATTGAAACCAATGCGTTATCTCACAGAGTCCCTCCAAGCAAAACTCCATGCATGCAAAACCTCGAACTGCCATTACAACGAATCACTATCAAATACAGCTCTATGAACTATACTTCATAGCGATTATACTACTGTTCCATTAAAGGGTAAATTATGCACAAAGGAATATAGCTGTAGATTTCTTTCACATGCGACAGAAAGCTTACAGATCATTATCCTTACATAAAAGGCAACACTGATTCCATAACGCAAGTTAATCGCCGCCAAGCAGATCAATCTGTACATAATACAGGGGCCCCCCGATTGACGGTAATACATCCGCACCACAGAACGTGCATTGCACCTCAAATATCCAGACCAGCGTTCGCTCCAGCGTTAACCACTAAGGGCGCCTGCCTGCCGGGATGATCGGGCAGGTAGCGTGTGATTATCAAATAATGGAAGGTTTCCATTGTAAATGGCCTTTCCTCAATATCGGTTAAAGCCATATTCGCTGTACACAGTGAATATCAGTAAACCGACACTGGGAGACACTGTGACAATACATAATAAACACATCCTAAATTTCTACAACATCTATCAACAGATTATGCCAGTTTTTTAGGGAAACAGACAAGTGACACATGTCTGAGCTCTAGGAAGTGCGCCACTGGAACAAGGGAGCTGCCACACATGCTAAACTCTGGCAAAAGCCTGGTAGTGCAGCTCCCCAACTGTCACAGCTTGCAGCCATCCTATATAGCGTGTTTGCAAAATTAAAAAAAAACATTTTGGACGCCATGCATAAATTATTTCTTCCTACTCACCACTTGACCATTGCCCATAACTTACAAACAACTAATTGTTGTCCGTGTTCCATGGTATATTTAACCACTCTCTGCCCACGCTATAGCTGAAAGATTGACTAGGTAGTACTCCTGCGCTATAACTAAAAGGTAGACAAGAAAGTGCTAACTGCTGCAACCACCGATTGGTTCATCCGTGGCCAATAGGATCAAATGTAAAAGACAATATATGGTGCTGCGCTGTTAGAGGTAAGTGGTGTATAGGTCACATGGAGATCCAAAACAAACAATGAAGTGAACACTGAAAAATAAAAACACTAGTAAAACTAACTTGAACCAATATCCAAAAAGTGCAACACCTACATATGGCAATAGTGCTTGTGGTGAATCGTGCAAGTAAGCGACATGCCTAAGCAAATGGCAAACATATTACAGTGAAAAAATGAAACATTTAGAATTAAATCATTAGGCGTGAGTCCATAACAACATCCTAAATAGCAATGGTGTGGGATGATGTGTGGGATGGTGTGATCAATCTTAAGCACCATGCAAAAATAACTTACAGGTGGTAGGTGTCTCTTCTTCCTGTGCAGTGACACCTAAGTGCTAGGTGGCCTCTCAACGTAAGGTGTATAGTGTATACAGTGTATACAGATGGTATTGGCGATCCGGGATCCTCCTATAGTAAATCCAGCTGTTGGCTCCTGTAGATAGATAATGCCATTTTCCTCCAGGGAGGCTCCCCCTCCCAGTTTGTGGCTCTTATTGAGATGGATATGAGCTCCTATAAAAAGTATTAATATTCTGGGGGTCCCTCCCGGGCTTACCCATAGGGTATATAGAAGGAAAGAAGGGGTTCCCAGGTAGCGTAATATTGTATAACTAGAGTTTATTCAAAATTACGACAGCTAAAGTACTCACATATACACATTAAAAACACAGCATACAATCCATGAGTGGCAAGCTCGTATTCCAACGTCCCTTCCTGTGTGCCTGTCCGTCCCGACGTGTAGCATCACGCCCACGTGACTTCATCAGGGGATGCCGAGAGATTGTTACAGCACAGGCTTCATTAACCGGGAGGGCATACAGTGATGTCCTCATGTGATCACTCTGCCCGCATGCCCTCTGCAGCACGCGGGTGAAGCGCTCTATGATCGCCAAGTCCTTCAGACTCAGCTGATCACAGTTCGAGGTAAAGGCCAATCGCAATGGCCCTTTACCATGTGACCAGCTGTCAGCCAATGACAGCTGATCACAGGATGTAAACACAAGCCTGTTTTAGGGTTTTATTCTCACCCTGACAGTGTGAGGAGAGAAGAAAGACGATAACAGGCTTATTTTTGAGAGAAATTGGCACTGATAATCATGGCACTGATTATCAGTGTCGTGATTAGTGCAGTCCCACCAGTCTTTCCAATTAGTGCCCACCAATGGTTCCAAACAGTGCCACCTATCAGTGTTAGAGTTGAGCGAACACCTGGATGTTCGGGTTCGGTGGGTTCAGCCGAACTTCGGGAAAGAGTCCGGGTTAGGTACCGAACTTGACCCGAACTTTACCCCGAACCCCATTGAAGTCAATGGGGACCCGAACTTTTCGGCACAAAAATGACTGTAAAAAAGTCCTGGAACGTGCTAGAGGGCTGCAAAAGGAAGTAAAATGATTTTAGAACAATACTCTGTCCCTTACAGCAACAGCAGGAACCTGACCTTATAGAACTAGAAGATGATTTTAGAACAATAATCTGTCCCTCTAAGCAGTAGACTCTTCCTAGTCCAGTCAGATCATTCTGTAATGCAGGTTGAGATGTTATTAGATCTGCAATCTGTCCCCAAAAGCAGTAGTAGTAGTAATCTCTATCTAGCCCACAATCAGATCGTTCTGTAATGCAGGATGAGATGTTATTATATCTGCAATCTGTCCCTCACAGCGCTGGCAGCATCCTCTACCTACACTACCCAGATAGCATGTGACATGCAGCACTAAGTGACTCCAGCTTATAAAGAGGCTGGGTCACATGATGCACTGGCCAATCACAGTCATGCCATTAGTAGGCATGGCTGTGATGGCTTCTAAGGGCAAACCAGTGAAACGCTTGTTGATTGGCTGCCCTGCAGCTATTCAACATGCATGATCAAATATCCGAACCCAGAACCCGAACCCAAACCCAAACTTTTTTCAAATGTCCGGGTTCGGGTCCGGGTCACGGACACCCCAAAGTTCGGTACGGACCCGAACTTTACAGTTTGGGTTCGCTCAGCTCTAATCAGTGTCCATCAGTGCTGCCAATCAGTGCCTCCTCATCAGTGTCACCTATCAGTGCCGCCTATCAGTGCAGCCTCAAAGGTGCCGCCTCATCAATGCCCATCAGTTCCACTTATCAGTGCCCCTCATCAATGCAGCTTATCAGTGCCCATCAGTGCAGCCTCATCAGCGCACATCAGTGAAGGAGAAAAATTACCTGTTTGCAAAATGTTATAACAAACTATGAAAAATGTTTGTTTTTTTCAAAATTTTCAAGCTTTTTTTGTTTTATTTAGCAAAAAATAAAAAACGCAGTGGTGATTTAAATACCCCCAAAAGAAAGCTCTATTTGTGTGAAAAAAATGATAAAAATTTCATATGTGTACAGTGTTGCATGGCCGCGCAATTGTCATTCAAAGTGTGAGAGCACTGAAAGATGAAAATTGGCCTGGGCAGGAAGGGGGTAAAAGTGCCCAGTAGGCAATTAGTTAAAGGCTTTTCTCTGAGATGTCCAACACCGCCACTATTTCTCTGCAGTGACTGGCCAGATGTTAGGCTCCCCAAGCAAAGAGTTACCCCCAGCATCGCAAATTGCAGCTCTACAGACAGTGACACCTGTTATGTACCACAACATAACTCTATCATACCCTACTTTACATTTGGGACAAAGCTTGAAACATGTCTGAGCACTTACATGGTTCCTTTGAATCATCCTAGCTGTAATTTACATATCCTTTCGTACTGTTTTGCATTACTTTTTTTAAGGTTCCTTTGCAGTAAACGCAAAGGAAGCAATTAAACCTCTATAGTGTATTAATGTGCTTTTACTATTATTATTATAATACAGGAATTATATAGCGTCAACAGTTTGCGCAGCGCTTTACAATAAAGAAGGGACACAGTATGATTACAATACAGTTCAATACAGAAGGAATAGGAGGGCGCTGATCGTGGAGCTTACAATCTAAAGGGAAGGGGAGGTGGTACAAAAGGTGATGGCTGCAGGGGATAATCTGATAGAGGTGACTCAAGCATAGTTCTTAGGTGGAGGTGGGGTAGGCTTCCCTGAATAAGTGAGTTTTCAAGAATAGCCTAAAGGCGGACAGGGTGGGGGCTGACCGGAAATTCTGGGGCAGGGAGTTTCAGAGGATGGGAGAGGCTCTGGAGAAGTCCTGTAGGCGAGAATGGGAGGAGGTAACAAGGGAGCTAGAGAGCAAGAGGTCCTGGGAGGAGCGGAGAGGACGATTTGGGCAATATCTGCAGATGAGATTGGTGATGTAGCTGGGGACAGTGTTGTGGATGGCCTTGTATGTTGTGGTTAGTATTTTGAATTTTATATGGTGGGGTAAGGGAAGCCAGTAAAGTGATTGGCAGAGTGGGGCAGCAGTCACGGATCGGTTAGTAAGGTGTATTAATCTGGCAGCAGCATTCATGATAGACTAAAGGGGGGATAGCCTGTATAAAGGCAGTGAGGACGGAGTTGCAGTAGTCAAGGCAGGAAATAACCAAGGAATGAATAAGTTGTTTTGAGGTGTCGTTAGTTAGGAAGGGGTGAATTCAGGAGATGTTGCGAAGGTTAAGGCGGCAAGATTTAGCCAGTGATTAGGTGCGGGGGCTGAAAGAGAGGTCAGAGTCTAGGATTACACTCATCACCCAGGCATGTGTGAAAAGACCAATGGTTGTGCCGTTGATCTCAATGGTAAAGTCATAAGGAGGGGACTGGGAAGAGGAAATATTACAAGCTCAGTTTTAGAAAGATTGAGTTTGAGGAAGTGGCGTGACATCCATACCAATATGTCATTCAGTAAGTTTGTGATGCATGAGGAGATTGAGGTGCAGAGTTGAGTAGTCGAGAGATAGATCTGGGTGTCATCAGCATAGAGGTGGTATTAGAAGCCATGGGAAGTTATCAACTGGCCCAGGCAAGAGGTATAGAGGGAGAATAAGAGGGGCCCAAGGACAGAACCTTGGGGTACTCCAACAAAAAGAGATAGAGGAGCAGAGGAGATGTTGTTGTATGTGACACTGAAGGTGCGCTGAGATAGGTAGGATGAGAGTCAGGAAAGAGCAGAGTCATGGAGGCCAAGGGAGTGGAGTTTATTGAGGAGGAGTGGGTGGGCAACTGCGTCAAAGGCAGTAGAAAGGTCTAAGAGTATGAGTATGGAGTACTGGCCATTGGTTTTAGCAGTTAGTAGATCATCTGTGAGTTTTTACTAAACAAAATGCTGTACATGCAAACTATTACAATTATAGGAAACAATACAAGACTGACAGATATACTGACAGATACAACAAGGATGCACAAACACTACCTATCTTTCCTAGAGAATGAGCATGAATAATAGCCTGTGTAAAAGGTTACTTAACTCAGGTTATAGTGGTTTTGCATTCACTGTAGGCAACCAGGAATCCCAGGCTTTACTCTACTAGCAATTGCAGGAAATCAGGCAATAGCGTCATAGCTTCTCCTGTAAGTTTATAATGCTGGCCTTTTTTATTTGGAAAGTTTTTAGGTAGACAACTCTACATGGGAGTATCCTTTTTCACTGCTTTCTTTTACCATAGTCTTCTATGTGTGAAACATTTCCAAATTCAACCCATAGATGGCACTATTGTATCATGCACTCCATAGGTCAGGGGTAGACAACCTTCAAGAGATGGAGATCTACTTGAACAAGGCTGATGAAGTCAAAGATCACCGGAAACAGTGCCCCCCCCCCCCCAAAACAAAAATAAAATAAAACAGTAAGAAAGACATCCCTTTTTTAACAAAAATAAGAATTACAAGAGAATGCAGGGTTCAGGAGTGCGTTGTGGTCAGCATGCAAGGATCAGGAGTGCATTGCGGTTAAAATGTAGGATTCAGGAATGCGTTACGGTCAGAATACAGGGTTCAGGAGTGCGTTGTGATCAGAATGCAGGGTTCAGGAGTGCGTTGTGGTCAGAATGCATGTATCAGGAGTACATTGCGGTCAGAATGCAGGGTTCAGGAGTGCGTTGTGATCAGAATGCAGGTATAACTGTGTCGTGTTTGAGATTATGTGTATGTGTGTTTTCTGATTTTTCTCAGACTTACATAGAAAAAATCTGGGTTGAGTAATGATTGCTTATGCCTCTTTTGGAAACTATATATCGCCCTACAATGTATATGGTTGAAACCACTTATTTACACATTTTTTTGTAAGAAAACGAAACCAACTAGCTTAGCCTTAAAAAAAAAGAAAATTATTGAAATAAATAAGATAATGTAGACCTGGGTTACTTGTCCTCTCGCCTACAGGCCTTTGACATCACTTAACCTTCCTGCTGGATTCCTAAGGATCCAACACCTCATAAGCATGCAAACCTGCATCAGACTTGGGAACCTCAGCTTTTCCAGGATCGCAATGAAGTGATGTCAGTGGTTTCTAGGTGAGTGGGCTGATAGCTGGAGTCTTCTATGAGTTTACTTTTTCTCTTTTTTTAAGGTTTAAGTAAGTGATTTAATACATAGGGGTTAGTTGCATTTATGGCAAGGTCTGCTTTAAATTGTATGTATTTAACTAGACAAGAGTCTCATACCATATTACCAGTTTGCATCCTGATTAATGTGTTGTTGGTGCATATTGTTGTTTTTATTAGTATATTTCATGCTTTTTTTAACTAATTTTTTATTTTCCTTTTTTTTCCAGCAGTCTGGAAGATCAAAGAGACCTCCTCCTAGCAGTTAGTGCTCCCATGTAATTGACACATTTCAGTTCAAAGGACAGTCAAGGAAAGGAAGATAGGATTGTTAGTTTATCTTAGCCAAATGCATATAAATAATTTTAGGGCTCAAGTAAAAGGGTAAACTGGCCTTTTGTGCCATTCTGGGCTTTCTGATCCCAGCATTCTTTAGAAAGCTATAGTGAGGACAGTAATGTAAATATAATTTCCCTGATTTTTCCCCCCTCCATCCTTCCCTTACAACATTTACCTCCCTTGTTTCCTTCTCCCTATCCACGTTTATTTCTCTTTTGCATTTATCAGTTCTAGTTGATCATTTCTTGCATTATACCCAATAATGTTGTAACCATTACTTTTGTACACAAAGTTAACCAATTATCTCAATTTACTTAATAATTTCAACTGTGATATGACACATTATAAAACATATTTTGTGTCTTTTTAATCACCATGACAATGATTTTCCAATAACCCTTGTAGTTGTTCTCAAACTTTTGCCAGTCCAACATTCTGTATTTTTTATTCCTTTACCCACCCCCTCTATGTGGTCCCTACTTTACCTGTCTTCCCTCCTTTCCCTTCCCCTCCGTTCCTTCTCACTCCAGTTCTATGGGGCGCCTGGTCAATGGGTCCGTTACTCTCATCCTACAGTAGCCAGTAGTAATGGAGGGTGGGGAGAACACCTCACTTTCCGAATTAGAACAAATGCCAGTCGTGGCCTCCTCCTCTATCAAGATGATGAAGGAGACTGTGACTTTGTAGAGTTAGCTTTGGATGGTGGACGTCCACGCCTAAGGTTCTCAATTTCTTGTTCAGAACCTGCTGTTGTACGTTTGCCTCGGGTGGTATCAGATGGCCTTTGGCATGGCATAGTAATTGGTGGTAATGGCCGTGAGGGTTGGCTGAGTGTAGACGGAGAAAGAGGAGTGGCTGAAGTCCGATCAAAGCGCAGAGAAATGACACTCCGCAGTGACCTTTTTGTAGGTGGTCTTCCATCAGATCTACGCTTATCAGCCCTTACTTTGGGTGGCGCTAAATATGAACCACCTTTTCTAGGTGAGCTGGAAGCGCTAAGATTGGGGGGTAGGTCAGGACAACTTTTAGCCAGTCAAGGGGTGGGAGGAACAGAAGAGGGAGACAGGGGGGCAGATCGAGAAATGTCCAGTTCATGCCAAGGAGCAAATCCATGTCTCAACGGAGGAAAATGCAGAGATGAGGTAGAAGGAGACATATGGTGTGACTGTCGGGACACTGGGTACCATGGAGAAAATTGCTCTGAAGGTTAGTGATATAGTTGTATCTATTATCTGCTTTATTCATTTTTAACCAAAATGTTTGTTTCTGCGTGCATTTACTTACTGTATCAAATCAGTCAGTATTTACAGTCATTTAGAAACATTTTTTGCATGCCTTTGATTTACCAGATTCTTTTCCATGCGTTAATCCCAAGAAGTTCAATTCATAGAAGAAGATCAGTTTAACCATTTCAATACAAGGCACTTATACCCCCTTCCTGCCAAGACAAATTTTCAGCTTTCAGTACTCTCACACTTTGAATGGCAATTACTTAGTCATGCTACACTGTACCTAAAAGGGTTAAATTCAGCTACTGACGACCACCAGGCTAACTTCAGGCAGACCAATATGATCCTCAGATCTGGGGACACCCGTTGAGACACAGGAAGACACACACACCAGTATGTGTTCAAAAGATGTCCGTTTATTAAAAGTTAGCATGGCTCTTTTATTACAAAAAGGAAGGCGGGGTTAGTTAATGCAAGCATGAATCATTACACAATAGAACAAAGCATGGTACCTTTCTGTCACGCGCTGATCATGCAGTGAGTAACAGCCCCCACCCTAGGAATTTGTTATCTCTCAGAAACAGTTGCATGTCCGAGAACCAGCGTGACCACAAACATAATTCCAAGGGCACAGGCAAGAAATTATTAACAAACTTCTATTGTAGTCTCAATAAGACATTATACTGTTCAAACCTAAAATGCAGTTTGCTTTATAAAATGGAGTCTATATTGTTAAGCAGAAGCAAGCTAATAAACATCAATATCAGATACTGTATCCATCCCTTCAACATCTTGTTTGGTTCTATTCCCCCTTTCAGAGGGGATTTTACCACATATGCCCTTCAGGGCACCCAAGTCCTCAGGGTGGTAGTTGCAGTTAGTGATGATCCATGTGGGGGGAAACACAAGGAGTGTTATCAAGCACAGGAGGGCCAAGGCCTTCCCAGAAGTCTGTAGTGTAGTAAGCATGGTCATCTACTTCAGAGACTTTATCACCTGCTTCACTCACTATTTCAGAATTTATTTCACCTGATTCACCTCCTGTACCTTTGCCTTGCTTCAGAGGTGTTTGGTGGCTGTTCTTGTTACTGAAATCACGTTTGTGGGAGGTCCGAATGGGTACTCTTGCTTCTTGTTTTGTTTCAGTTGTTGTATGACCACAACATCTCCTACTTGGAATGGGTGAGTTGGTTCCTGTGAAGAAATAGGAGAGGTGCGAGCAACATTTCTTTAAACTCTGTCCAGAGTCTCAGTTCATTTCTTGACATATTCTTCCTGGATAAGTTCTATGTCCCCTCCTTCTACCATTAAAGGTCCTCTGGCCCATGGGGTTGGAATGGGTCTACCCATTAAAACTTCAAAGGGAGATAAACCAGTGGTTTTAGAAGGGGTCATTCATATCTCAGCCAATACCGCAGGGAGCACTTTCTGACATTTTACATACTGTACCTCCAGGAGCCTTTCTGAGTTTGTATTCTGTCACGTGCTGGTCATGCAGTGAGTAACAGCCCCCACCCTAGGAATTTGTTATCTCTCAGAAACAGCTACATGTCTGAAAACCAGCATGACCACAAACATGACTCCAAGGGCATAGGCGAGAAATTATTAACAAACCTCTATTGTAATTTAAATAAGACATTATACTGTTCAGAAGATATTATACTGTTCAGACAGTGGAGTTTGTTTATAAAATGGAGTCTATATTGTTAAGCAGAAGCAAGTGAATAAATATCAATATTCCTTCAGTACACAAATAAAATTTTAATCATTTTTGTTCACACAAATAGAGCATTCTTCTGGTGGTATTTAATCACCGCTGATTTTTTTTTTTATATAAGTGAACATTTTGAAGAAAAACAACTTTTTTTTTCATTTCTACTATACAATTTTGCAAATAAGTAATTTTCTTCATAATTTGGGCCAAAATTTATACTGCTACATATCTTAGTAAAAATATATAGTAAAAATAGCCCACATTAGAGTATATTATTTAGTCTGTGTGAAAGATACAGAGTCTACAAGCTATGGTGCCAATCATTGAAAATTGATCACACCTGATGACACTTGAGACACTAACAAGCCAGGACAACACAAATACCCCCCAAATTAGCCAATTTTGGAAAGTAGACAATCCAATGTATTTAGTAAGAGGCAAGGTGAGTTTTTTGAAGTTGTAATTGTTTCCCACAATTCTTGGGAAAATGCAAAAATATATATATATATTTTACACAAAATTATCATATTAGCAAGTTATTTCTCTTACACAGCATATGCATACTTGCAATTACACCCCAAAATCCTCCTGAGTATAGTCATAGACATGTGTAAGACTTTTACACAGCCTGGCCACATACAGAGACCCAACATCCAAGTAGCACCTCCAATAAATTACACATCTAATTTGATTCCTACCTATCACAATTTTGAAGTCCCTGGAGCACCAGGACAAGGAGAACGCCCATAAAATGACCCCATTTTGGAAAGCAAACACTCCAACATATATTCTATGAGGCATTATGAATCTTTTGAGCATGTAATTTTTTTCCACAAGTTTTTGGAAAACGTGGAAAGAAAATGAACACATTGTTTTTTTTTACACAGTTGGCAATTTATATGATATTTCTAACACATAGCATGTACATAGTAAAAATGACATCCCAAAATACATTCTGCTACTCCACCTAGCGGTATAGCGATACCACATGTGTGAGACTTTTACACAGCCTGGCCACATACAGAGGCCCAACATACAAGTAGCACCTGCAGGCATTCTAGGAGCACAAATTACACATATAATTTCATGACGACCTATGACATTTTTGAAGGCCCTGGAGCACCAGGACAATGGAAACACCCACAAAATGACCCCATGAGGCATTATGAATCTTTTGAACGTGTCATTTTTTCCACAAGTTTTTGGAAAATGTTGGAAAATATATATTTTTTTTTACACAAAGTTGTCAATTTATTAGAGTTTACAGAGAAATTAAACAATTATAACATAAAGGTAAAAAGGCTTATATAAACATTCCAATTATACATTCTCTGATTACATAGATACATGTAGCAAAAGGAACATTTTAGACTTAGTTATGCATATACTGAAACACTAGGTACGATATTAATTAGTATACCTTGTACAATATTTTTCATTTGATGGAGGTGGCAACCCCAGGCTTGGGCACCCCTATTGGAAACAAACTGTGCCCCTGGTCCGGGATCATCCAGACAATCATGTTTATTTTGTTTGGAAAAGTTATACAAGGAATCAACACTTTGCAGACACAGCCGCTACAGTAACAAGGGTACAAAGCAGAGAATGATTTAAGTCTCTCTGAAGCGAAGTATATAGGATATGTTTCAACAAATTTACTAGTATACATATTAGTGTATATAAAGCATATATCATGTCCCTGAATTTAGATATTTCCCTATTGGAATGTTGTCACATAGAGAAAAAGCAAAAAAAGACCGACTGGTACTAATGTGTATCATTGCCTTGGCCTTGTTATCTATGAAAGGTTTCTCAACTGAGTACAACGTCCGGAGCGTGTTGCTTCTCTCATGTTGTTCAGAAGAGGGATTGTAAGGGGGTCTAGTGAAAGCAGTTATAGGAGTATAGGGTATCCGGATGGGTTAGAATTTGGGGGAGAGGGGAGAGATACATGGCCAGAAGTTTGGAGCTATCCTTTCATCTGGTCTGTTAGAGGGAAGTTAAAACAAGTTTACTATATTCATCCGTAGTAATAAAGTGTTGCCAGCATGACCATGTTTTCCTGAATTTAGAGGGAGTGTCATTTGACTGATGTATAAGTTCTTCCATTTCAGAGCTTTTCTGAATGCATTTGACCCAGTTCTTTATGATCGGGGGATCTGCAGAGCGACATTTGGTGGGTATACACATATTTGCTGCTTTTACCAAATGGATGGCTAACGAGTGTAACTATGCCTTTTCCGACATGTTAGAGGGGTGCAGTAGAAATTGGGCCAGTGAGTAATCTAGGGTTGAGAGTGGTGATTTGGTTTGGTAGTCTGTGGACTTCTTTCCAAAAAAGTTGTAGGATAGGGCATGACCACCATATGTGCTAAATCGAACACTGCTCCTTGGCACAGCGCCAACATTGGAGCGAGAGAGACAGGGATAATTTATGCAGTCTAAGTGGTGTCTTATAGCACCTGGAGAATATTTTAAACACAAAAACGTTGACTTGTTCCTTTGTGGGTGTATGCATAGATGTTTTCCCATTCTTTTTCTGTTAGGTCAATTGAGAGATCCTGTTCCCATTTACGACCTGCCTGATTGGCTTTGGGGTTCTGATCCGCAAATAGTAAAGCATATGTGTCAGAGATTAGATGTCTTTGGGGTTCTCTTTTGAGGCATATAGATTCAATGGGTGTGGGTTGTCGAGACCAGTCTGGTCGGGTTTGGGAGCCTTCGAAAAATTGTCTTAGTTGGATGTATGCCCAAAATGGGAAAGATTGGTTAGACATCCGGGTGGACAGCTCCTATAGGGAAATAAGCTGTCCTTTTTCATAGAAGTGTTCTGTGCGGATGTTAGGGTAAGGCCATGAATCAGTCAGAAACGTTGCAGATAAGCCTGGGGGAAAGTCTGGGTTCTGCCGAAGTGGCGTCATGGTGCCCAAAGTTGATAAAATTTTATGTGCGCGGCATGCGTCTTGGAGGGATATTAGCGTGGGATTTATTAGTGGGTGGTCTTTATAGGTCAGGGGAACATGTTTGGGTGCAATCCAGGGGAGTTGATGAAGAGGGAGATTGGACATGGCCTGTTCCAATTGGACCCATGCCTTAGTGTCGGAGTGTATTTTCCAATCTATTACTTTTGTTAATTGGCAAGCTTTGTGATATTTCGAAATATCTGGGAGGTCAATGCCACCCTTCAATTTCGAGATCATCAGCCTCTGAAGGCTTATTCTGGGGCGAGAAAAGCCCCAAATGAAGTTTGTACATGCCTTTAGGTACGTGGAAAAAAAGGTGGATGGTATCTTTATGGGTATGGTTTGGAAGAGATACAGTATTCTGGGGAAGAGATTCATTTTCATAATTGCCGCTGTACTAAACCAGGAGAAGAGACCGGCAGTTCAGGATTTTAGGTCTTGATATATGTTCCGTAATAGCGGGACATAGTTTTTACTGTATAATTCCAAGAGTGTGGTGGGTAATTGAATACCGAGGTAGGTGATTGTGTCTTTGTTCCACTTAAATGGAAAGTTGTCCTGACATTGTTTGATTGTTTCCTGGGGTAGCGTAATGTTTAAGGCGTTGGATTTTGAGAAGTTGATTTGGAAGTCAGATAAAAGTTTGAAATCGGCCAGATCTCAAATTGGGGATGGTGACTAATGGTTCAGCAAGAAAGAGGAGAATGCCTTCTGCAAACCCAGCCAGTTTGTGTGTCCGGCGCTCTATTGAGATGCCCTTGATGTAGGGGTTTGCTCTAGGGCGCCGAAGAAGGGTTTCGAGGGTAAGGACAAAGATCAGTAGGGATAGGGGGCAGCCCTGGCATGTTCCATTCATGATTGAGAAGGCATCCGACAGTTGGCCATTTACTTGGACTCTCGCAGTTGGAGTAGAATACAGCAAGAGAATGAGGTTTAACATTCGTTCACGTAGCCCTATAGATTTTAGTGTCTCAGTCTAATAGTCCCAGGCCACTCTATCGAATGCCTTCTCAGTGTCCAGGGAGAGGAAGAAACCCGGAACGTGGTTGGAGGATAGCCAGTGGTGAATATTGATGGCTTTGATGGTATTATCCCTCGCTTCCCTACCTGGTATAAAGCCTACTTTATCCAGAGAGATCATCTGTGGAAGCAAGGGTAGCAAGCTGTTGGCTAGTGTTTTGGCAAACCATTTGAGGTCCATGTTTAGCAGCGGAATTGGTCTAAAGTTGGTGACCAGCGACTGATCCTTCCCTGGCTTAGGGATCACTGTTATATGTGCTTCTAAAAGATCTCTAGGAGGTATAGCTTGCGTGGTTTATGAGTTGAAAGCTGCTAAGGAGTGGGGGAGTAGGAGGTCAGTATCCTACCAACAAACCGTCTGGTCCTGGACTTTTACCAGGTTTCATTTGTTTTAGTGCTAGCCTAGCTTCTTCTACCGATAGTGGGTGTTCTAGGTCTCGTGCTACAGTTGTTGAAATCGGTTTAGGGCTGTATTTGTGCAGGAAATCTTGGATTGCTTGCTTTTTTACCTAGTCTGCCTCTGGAGTGATGGAGGGAGTGAGGTTATACAGCTGACAATAGAAGTTGACAAATGGTTTTGCAATGTCAGGATTAGAGTAGTGTTTGTGGCCTGAAGAGTCTGTTAGAGAGTGTACAATTGAGGCTGCTTTCTTTGATTGTAATGTTCTTGCTAGGAGCTTGTCTGCTTTATTTCCATATTCGTAAAAGGTTTTTTCCAAAGCGTCTTTCAGGACAGCACCCGAGAGATCATGGCTCCTCCTCCAACAGGAAACACCTCACCATTCAAACTTAAAAGGAGGCCTCCATCCAATACCCTTCAGTTTTTTGTGTTTCCTCCAGCCAGGAGGAACACCTCTGGTGAGGGGCCATGTTTTCTCTGGTTCTGTCCTGGGAGACAGGGGCTCTCACCTCCATTCTCGCTGCCTGGAGAATGTGATCCTCCCACCTGCTCCGAGCTTGCTGGTCCGTGGGCTCCTTCTCCCCCTTCCGTGCTCGGGGAGAGCCTGTACCGGCAGGAGTGCTGCCCCTATGTTGGCAGCAAGCGGCTTGCAGCGACCCGTCGGTTGCACGGTACAGTGCGGCGGCGGATCGCGGCGCCGCCATCTTGTTGGTGGTAGTACTGTGTACTCACAGGAAGGGGCAGGCACTTCCAGGTCGGGCGCACAGCGTCATTTCCGGTGCCAAGCGCAGGGGGAGAGGGCAGGGTCACCTGGTGCCTTTTTAAAGTTCCGGTTCCGGGTCGGCGCGGCTGCATTTTTGAATCCGGAACCTGCTACAGCACGCAACTGTAGTGCACTCTGCGATGGAGGAAAGAGGAGCATCTGCTGAGGGGGCAAGCCAAGGCACCAGCAAGGCCAAGGTAAGGGTCTGTGACCTGCTTACAAGGCCGTTTTCTCCTATGGGTTTTTTACCCCACCCCACCCCCCCTTTCCACCTCTATCCACTGGGATCCCCTAGGCTTGTGGGTGGCAGCACAGGGCTAGGCAGGGTGCTCTGAGATAGCACTCCTCCCTGGATTAGGCAATCCTATAGGGGTATTGGTGGTGGGGGCTTGCTTGGGCACAGGTATACGTTTCTTTTTCCTGGTGCACCTGGGTGTTTTTGTATATTTTTTCTGCCAGCTGCCTGCAGCTTCTCAACGTGGTTTTTTCTTTTTGTTGTCCCTTCTTCTGTTTGTCCAGGCTAAAAGCCAGGCTCAACCAGTTAAAAGAAGATGTCCAGTTTGCAAAGACAAGTTGAGCGATTCTTGGACAAAAACTCTTTGTGAAGATTGTATTTCTAATATCGTCAAAGAGGAGTCCCCATCTTTTTGTGGCGACCTAGTGACAACAATTAAAGACGAGCTAAGGGCCACCTTCCAAAGCTTTAGGTCCAGCCTAGCAGAAGAAACAGGTCCCTCAAAGGAATGCAGGACCAAGCAGCTGCTTGTGGGCTCCCAGAAGTATTCTTCTGTATCCCTGGAACAGGGAGGAGATTCAGCCTCTCAGGGGGCAGGATCTCAAGACCAGGAGGATTCAGATTCAGAGGAGGAAGAAAATGAATCTGAAGCGACTACTAAATACAAATTGCCGCTGGAAGAAGTGGGGGGACTCCTAAAAGTGATCCATTCTACTCTAGGCATAGAGGAAGAAAATAAATAACTCACTTTACATGACCGCATGTATGCGGGATTAGGGGACTCTAAAAACTGCACCTTTCCAGTTCATTCTGTTATTTCAGAGATGATTAAGAAGGAATGGCTGGAGCTGGAGAAGAAACCTTTTTTCTCCCGGGCACATAGGCAGAGATTTCCTTTTGAGGATAGTCCGGAGGCTGTTTGGAACAAAGTCCCAAAGCTGGACTCTGCGTTTTCACAGGTGTCGAAGTCAACTGACTTAGCCTTTGAAGACATGGGCTCTCTAAAAGAGTCCATGGACAAAAGGATGGACTTGCTTCTCAAAAGAGCATGGCAGTCAGTCATGAATAATTTGAAGCCAGCAATGGCAACGACATGTGTTGCAAGAAACCTGGAGCACTGGCTCAATAGGTTGAAAACGCATATTTTGGCAGATTCCTCAAAACAGGAAATTCTGGACTCCTTCTCAACTCTGTCAGCGGCAGTGTCCTATATCACAGATGCCTCGGCAGAATCAATTCTCGTGTCTTCCAGGTCAGCGGCTCTTACAAATTCGGCCAGGAGGGCCTTGTGGCTGAAGACTTGGCCGGGGGATGCAGCATCTAAGAATAGGCTGTGCAGTATCCCTTTCGCAGGAGATCTGTTGTTTGGCACTGAACTAGATTCTATTCTTGACCGCACTGCTGACAAGAAGAAAGCTTTCCCGGTTAAGAAAAAGAAGGTCCAAACAAAAAAGCATTTTTTTCGGCCTCAAAAAGGGCAGCAGGAAAATAGGACGCAGGGGAAAAGCAAGCCATGGTCTTCTCAGAAGCCGAAGGGTAGGAGTGGAGTGCTCTTCAATCCTCCTAAGGGCCCCCAGAAATTGCAATGACTCCGCCCTCCCTGTGAGAGGAAGACTGCAGGAGTTTCTTACGAACTGGAGGGCAATAACATCCAATCAGTTCATTCTGAATTTGCTCTCCTTGGGATATGCAATAGAATTTTCGGAGGAACCTCCAAAAAGATTCCTGGTAACAAACTCCCCAAGAGATCCAACCAGGGCTCTTGCCATGAAGTCCCTAATTCAGGAACTGAGATCTCAGAGAGTCATCATTCCGGTCCCAAAAGAAGAGTTCGGTCAGGGGTTCTATTCTCATGTATTCCTGGTCCAGAAGCCCTCAGGAAAGTTTTGGCTTATACTAAACCTAAAAGGGCTAAATCAATCAGTCGAGTACAGAAAATTTCGGATGGATTCCATCTTCTCCGTAAGGAACCTACTATACCAGGGGTGCTACATGGCGTCAATCGACCTAACAGGCGCCTATCTCCATATTCCTATAGCCGCCAGATCCCAAAAGTACCTGAGATTGGCGCTGAGGGAAGGAAAAAGGGTAGTGCACCTGCAGTTCAGAGCACTCCCCTTTGGCCTATCATCAGCCCCAAGGGTCTTCACCAAGGTAATGGCTGAGGCTCTGGCACCTTTGCCTCTGCAAGGGATCTCAGTGATCCCCTATCTAGACGACCTCCTGTTCTTTGCCCAGTCCAGGGAGACTCTTCTGCAAAACCTGGTCAGAGCTCGGAGTCATCTGGAGTCCATAGGATGGATCTTGAATCTCCAGAAATCAAACCTTATCCCTGCACAGGAGGTGATATTTTTGGGATATTCCATCAACTCGGTGGAACAAAAGATCTTTCTCCCCGAGGAGAAGAGGATAAAACTGATGGAAGAGGTGTCTCTGTTGCAATCAAGCAATCTTTTGTCCATCAGAAGGATTATGTCCGTGCTGGGGACTCTGACCTCATCCATACCTGTGATCCAGTGGGCAAGACTCCACTTCAGACCGCTTCAGAGTTTTTTGTTGAGGGTCTGGGATCACCGGCAGCAGTCATTGGATATGCTGGTGAGGACCCCAGTCCCGGTAAAACTAAGTCTTTGGTGGTGGAAAAACCAGGAAAGGTTCTCAGCAGGTCTGTTGTGATCCTTCCTAGTCCAGGTAAGGCTGACGACAGACGCCAGTTCCTGGGGTTGGGGTGCTCACATGGGCGGTCTGTGGACCCAGGGATCTTGGTCTACAAGAGAAGCTGCAAGATCCTCAAATTGGAGAGAACTAAAAGCATTCGAGTTGGCTCTGTTGGCTTTTTCGAGTCAGGTCCAGGGACTCCACTTGCAGGCTCTATCCGACAATGCCACTACAGTGGCCTATATAAACAGACAAGGGGGTATAAGGAGCAGAGCCCTGCAAGAGTTGGCAGAAAACATTCTAAGATGGGCAGAGCACCATACTCTATCCTTGTCGGCAGTCCACCTGAAAGGGCCCTTAAACAAAATGGCAGACTTCCTAAGCAGGAATCGGATTTACGAGGCGGAGTGGCGGGTAAACCCGGAGGTATTCCAAAATGTCACTCAGGAAAATTCCCAAATGCCTCTCTTCTACTCCTTAAGGAGGTCGAACACATCCCTGGGGCTAGATGCTCTAGCACACAGGTGGGAGTTTCCCTCTCTTCCAGTTGATACCTCAGGTCATAAAGAAAATCCAGAAGGAAGTAACAACAGTTGTCCTCATTGCTCCTTTCTGGCCCAAGAGGGCTTGGTTCTCAGCCCTTCTTCAAATGCAGCTGGAACCTTTTCTGCACCTTCCGTTGCGACAGGATCTTTTAATGCAGGGTCCCCTGTTCTACCAGGAGATAGGAAAATTGAAGCTCACAGCCTGGTTACTGAGGAACAACTGTTAAAAAAGAAGGGTTTCTCTGACAGACTGGTGACTACCCTGTTGTCAAGCAGGAAGAGGGTCACCAGAGCAATTTATGCAAAAAACTGGAAATTGTTTTCATCTTGGTGTACCAGATCTGGAAGACCGGTAAACAGTATTGCCTCGATCCTAGAATTCTTGCAGGAGGTAGCAGACAAGGGCTTAGCAATCAGTACTCTGAAGGTCCAGGTGGCAGCATTAGTAGTATTTCTGGAAAAGCCTGTTTCAACCAACCCACTAGTAGGTGGGTTTTTCAAGGCTCTCACTAGATCCAGACCAGTGGTGGGCAGAAGTTGCCCGAAGTGGAACTTATCAACTGTTCTGCAGGCCCTAACCAAGGGACCTTTTGAGCCCATGGAGTCTGCTTCATTGAGGCTTATCACATTAAAGACTGTCTTTTTAGTTGCTATAACCATGGCTCGAAGAATAAGTGAGCTTCAGGCCCTGTCAAAAAGGGAACCATTTTTTTCTATTTTTCCAGACAGAATTGTTCTGAAAACGGACCCTAATTTCTTAACCGAAGGTCGCTTCGGTTCAAAATCGAGCCCAGGAAATAATCCTGCCTACATTTAGCTCTAATCCGACAGGGAAGAAGGAAGAAGAATTCCATACCCTGGATGTTAATAGAGCAGTTTTGTGTTATCTGGAAGCCACAAAAGATTTTAGTCACTCTACTGCTTTATTTGTTTCATATGCTGGTGCCAGGAAGGGGAGGCAAGCTTCTAAAGGAACCATTGCCAGGTGGCTAAGAATGACTATTAAGGAGGCCTACTCTCTTTCAGGTCTAGAAAGCCCGGTAAGTATCCGGGCTCATTCTACTAGAGCTTTAGCGGTGAGTTGGGCTGAGAGTGCTGGTGCCACCCCCAAGCAGATCTGCAAAGCAGCCACGTGGTCAAGTCTGTCGACTTTTATCCATCATTATAGGTTAGACCTCTTGACGGCTCAGGACCAAGCTTTTGGCAGGAAAGTCCTGCAGGCTGTTGCCCCACCCTAATGGGGGTAAGTCTCGTTTATCCTCTCGGGTGCTGTCCTGAAAGACGCTTTGGAAAAAAGCAAGTTAGACTTACCGGTAACTTGTTTTCCAATAGTCTTTCAGGACAGCAGTAACCCGCCCTGTTGTATTATCTGCTGTATACTATGACATAACTGTTGCTTATGTGTTTTAGCCGGGGCTGGAGGTTCTCTACAAACAACTGAAAGGTATTGGATGGAGGCCTCCTTTTAAGTTTGAATGGTGAGGTGTTTCCTGTTGGAGGAGGAGCCATGATCTCTCGGGTGCTGTCCTGAAAGACTATTGGAAAACAAGTTACCGGTAAGTCTAACTTGCTTTTTTTTGCTATAGCATGAAATTACGCTTGTTTATTTTTCCCCTAGCTCTTCCAAGAGTTCTGTTCTGGCTTGTATGAGAGATTGAAAAGTAGAGGTTGCCTGTGATTTCTTATGTGTCCGCTCTAGCTCTCTGATGTGGGTGGTCATTTCTAGTATGTGGGTCATTCTGGTTCAATTTCGTTTGGCTGCGGCTGCGATCAGGACTCCTCATAACAGACATTTGTGTGCTTCCCAAGTGATTGCTGCGGAGGGTTCGGATGAATTGTTTTCCGTGAAGTATTGTTTAAGCTGTTGCGTGACATCAGCTACACCTGAGGGGTCTGTGAGAAGCGAAGTAGGGAGAGCAGGGACATCTGGAAAAGGTATAGTAAGTGAGCTGGGATGGTGATCAGACAAAAACATTGGGTAGATCAATGCCCAGTGGATCAATGGCAAGTCTTTTTGAGTGATGAACAAATAATCTAGTAGTGCTGGTCTGGGGCAGAAAAAAAAGTAAAATCTCTGGTATCTGGGTTTAATGTGCACCAGGTATCATGTAATAGAAGTCCATTTAGTTGAGCCTTGATTGCGGGCTTTATATGGAAAGGAGGACGCTCCATTGGAGGTATCTTGAAGAGGGTTTGGGGCACATTAAAGTCCCCTCCTAGGTTTAACCACTTCAATACAGGACGTTTATACCCCCTTCCTGACCAATTTTCAGCTTTCAGCGCTCTCACACTTTGAATGACAATTACTCTCTCATGCTACACTGTACCCTAACAAACTTTTTATCATTTTTTCACACAAATAGAGATTTCTTTTGGTGGTATTTAATAATCTCTGGGTTTTTTATTTTTTGTGA
This sequence comes from Glandirana rugosa, assembly GCA_018402905.1. Taxonomy (NCBI): domain Eukaryota; kingdom Metazoa; phylum Chordata; class Amphibia; order Anura; family Ranidae; genus Glandirana; species Glandirana rugosa. Next base: position 20,128 of record BLSH010008958.1, on the reverse strand, counting down.
CATAAGTGAAAAAAGTGTGAAAATTTTGAAAAAAAAACACTTTTTTATAGTTTTCGTGATAAAATTTAGCAAATAAGTAATTTTTGTTCATAAATTTTGGCCAAAACCTATACTGCTACCTATCTTTGGTAAAAATAACCCAAATAAGTGTATATTATTTGGTCTGTGTGAAAGTAATAGAGTCTGCAAGCTATGGTGCCAATCATTGAAAATTGATCACACCTGATGTACCGATGGCCTATCTAATTTTTTGAGGCCCTGAAATGTCAGGAATGTACAAATACCCCCAAATTACCCCCTTTTGAAAAGTAGACATTCCAAGGTATTTAGTAAGAGGCATGGCAAGTTTTTTGAAGTTGAACTTTTTTCCCACAATTCTTGAGAAAATTAAGAATTTTTTTTTTTTTTTTTTGCACAAAATTGGCAGAACAACAAGTTATTTCTCACACACAGCATATGCATACTTTCAATTACATCCCAAAATACATTCTGCTACTCGTCCCGAGTATGGCGATATCACATGTGTGAGACTTTTTCACAGCCTGGCCACATAGAGAGGTCCAACATGTAGGGAGCAACATCATGCATTCTAGGAGCATAATTTTCACATCTAATTTCCTAACGACCTATTACACTTTTGAAGGCCCTGGAGCCCCAGGACAATGGAATTACCCACAAAATGATCCCATTTTGGAAAGCAAACACCCCAACGTATAATCTATGAGGCATTGTGAGTCTTTTGAATGGTCCATTTTTATTCCAAAATACTTCGAAATATATGTGGAAAGAAAATGAAAACGCTTTTTTCTCTTACGTTCACTGACAGACGCAGCCCTTCTTATGACACGTGGGGTTTATGCTCATCTTACTAGGAGTAGACTAAGCAAAGAAAAAAACAAAAGTATAGGCTGGCCCCTCCCAGGAGGCCGTCCTCACCTTAGCATATAACCCCCTGCTGGACAATAGCATATCAGTTTTATTTGCCTAGTGCAAGGAGTTAGACCTGGTTCCCTATGGGATCTGCGTTCTTCTGATGTTTTTTACCTGATGAAGACTGCTATCAAGAAGCCGGCTGGTGGCATAGAGGATACCTAGACCTCCAAAACTTTCCCCAGTCCGGCCAACGTCTGTGCGAGCTACCCTTAGCCTTGGCGGGGTCACGCCGCATAGTGGCCGTTCCATGCGGGCGGCCAGTGGCTGATCCCACTTGTGCCCAGTGACTCGTTTGTTCCTGTCCAGTGGCCTGGCCAGCAGCATCCCTCTCCGTGGGGAGGAAAGGCTGCTCTGGGTGGCTACCCGCTGTGCCTGTCAGATCGGCGAGTGGACCCCTCTTCCGTCCCAGGGGCGCGGAGCCCATGCTTGTTTTCAGCCTGTCCTCTGGTGGCCCCCAGTGTTTTTTTCCGGTAGTGCGGGGAAGTTGTAAAAGGCACCTGGCACTTCCTCTTTCGCTTTGGACAGCGTGGCTGACAGACGTGGCGGTGCAGGCCCTTGAAGTGGAGTTTTTTTCTTCATTGCTCATTGTGGTCACAGCACTGAGGCATTTTACAAAAACAGCAAGTATAGCTGGCTCTCCCTGGGTGCTGGTAGCGGTGGGTGCAATCCTCCTGGGTCTCCCTGGCTGATTGGTGGAGTAGAGGTGGTGGTCACATGGTGGGGGTGCCGGAGGTCTGTGATGTCAGAGGCCGGCGATGCTATGGCAGGGGTACCTGCGGGGCCTTCCAAGGAGGAGCCTGTCGAGCAACAATCCACGCCGGGGTCCCTGGTTTCTTTGGAGCAGCTGAGGGCAGAATTTGGTGAATTCTTTCCCCGGGCGGGTTCGGACCCGACTCCCGGGGGGGGGCCCAAAAAGCGCCCGCCCCCTGTCATTCTTCGGGGGAGGATTCGGAACCAGAGGTCGCCTCGGTGGAACCCCTAGTGGAGCTATCAGAGGGTGAATTGATACCCTCAGACGGTGAAGATGATCAGGGGGCCTCATTATCGCGTGATAAGGCGATAGTGGCTGCTCTGATCACTAATATTCGCGAGTCCATGCGGCTTGAACATGCAGGGGAGTCGCAAGAGTCCATATATGTTTGTGGGTCACTTAAGCCCCCTAGGTCCCCCAGGGCCTACCCTTATGATCAGTTTTTTGAGCAGGCGGTGTTCAAGGAATGGCTGCGGCCACAAAATTGCTTTGCTTTGCCAAAACGCTTTGCTATTCATTACCCTATTGAGGATAGTTTTACTAAGAAGTGGGCTTCCCCAACAGTGGACCCACCAGTGGCCCGTCTGAATAAGGCAACGACCATTCCCTTGGAGGGGTCTCCGTCTTTTAAAGAGGCGGCCGATCGCCGCATGGAGGCAGTGTCTACGGCACTGTTCTTGTTGGCTGGGTCAGCCATGCGTCCAGCTCTGGCGTCTGCTATGGCGGCGCAATCTCTTCTCGAGTGCGCTACCGCATTGCACACCGGTTTGACTTGTGAGTGTGCGCAGGCTGGGGTGCAACGAGCACAACACTTGGAGGAGGGTCTCCACTACCTGTGTGATACTGCGTTGGACCTGCTTCCCATGCTGTCAAAAATGTATGTTTTTGCAGTTATTATCAGGCGGGTGCTGTGGCTCTGCTCTTGGTCGGGCGACCAGGCGTCGAAGAAAGCTCTTACAGATTTCCCCTTTCAGGGAGGGCGTTTGTTTGGCCCGCAATTGGATGAAATCATTAAGGATTTCACGGGAGGGAAGAGTACTTTCCTTCCGGAGCCAAAACGGCGGGATTTTCGCCGTAGGCAGGGCCCTGTTTCTTCGGGTCAGAAGAAGTTTTTTCGTGCGCCCGGCTCAGCAGGTAACCCAGCAGGTACCCGGCTTCAAGTCCGGTAAGGCTCCCGCTGGGCCCGGTAAAAGGCCCTGGCAACGTAAGTCTGAAAGGACGGAGGATAAGTCCACCTCCGCATGATGGGTTGCCCCCGCCCGACTCGCGGGTGGGGGGCGGGTTACTGGGGTTTGCAGACAGATGGACTGCACGCATCACCGATCAGTGGGTGCTGGAGGTGGTGTCCTTCCGGGTACAGGATAGAGTTCAACTCTCTACACCCAGAAAGGTTCTTCCCTTCGAACTTAAGACTCCCTCAAGGGCGTCGGGAGGCGCTTCTAGGCACCGTTCGGGCGCTTGCCGAACAGGGGGTGATTGTACTGGTACCCACAATGGAAAGGTTTCACGGTTTTTACTCAAACCTCTTTGTGGTACCCAAAAAGGGCGGTGTCAGGCCAGTTCTGGACCTAAAAGCACTAAACTGCTTTGTAAAAGCAAGAAAGTTCAGAATGGAGTCCATCTGCTCGGTCGTGGCCGTCCTGCACCAAGGGGAATTCATGGCGTCCCTGGATATCAAGGACGCGTATCTCCATGTTCCCGTTTGCCACAGACACCAGCGTTGTCTGTGCTTCGCAGTGGGAGATCTGCATTACCAGTTTGTGGCACTTCCCTTCGGTCTGGCTTCAGCTCCCCGAGTGTTCACCAAGGTGGTGGCCCCGATGCTGGTGCTGTTGAGACAGAGAGGTATCGCGGTGGTAGGGTACCTCGACGATTAACTCTTGAGAGCAGAGTCGGCTGCAGCTCTGGAGGAGAACATGATAATCACAGTGTCCACGTTAAAAGAATTCGGTTGGCTGATCAACCTGCAGAAGTCGACGTTGACTCCATCCTGTCGTCTGGAATACCTGGGTCTGATTCTGGACATGGTGCAGACGAAGGTGTTTTTATCTCCATATTTGTAGGAAAAAGTTCCCTCTATTGGCGCTTGGGACTTTAGCAGGCAAACTGACTCACAAATCTTAAAAAGAATTTAACAAATTTATTGATATGCATTAAAAGGGGGAATTGTGCATAAATGCACTAAATACAATTCAATTATACAGAATACAAGTATATTACAATACATATGACAACTGAAGTATACTGATTCTCCGAAGTCCGACGCGTTTCGGGATACACCCTTCTTCAGGGACTTTGTTTTATGGAGAGAATCAATTCTATAATATAATATAATATAATATCGGTGTTATGGTCACATTCAGAAGATAACAGTAATGTTCAAGATCACTAGAGGCAACTCAAATTGTACCTTGAAAATCATTATGCAGAGGAATATAATCCTGGTATTCTATGAATATATTTAAAAGGATCAAACATGCGGTTCAGATATTACTGGGTAATTACACATAAGTTGCTGCTGATAGCACACCAACCCACATAGTCACCACTGAGCCTCCATGGTCGCCACTGCAATCGCCAGATCCCGCCTTGATGGTACTAGAATATCAATAGAAGTCGATTTTCACGGATGTATGGAAGTTTTTGGAAAACGACCAAGAATCTATATAAAAAATATATATATATTTTTAAACATGGTGTGAGAGTGTCACTAAATCTAATAGGAAACGATTGTTAGTGATTAAACAAGAAATCACTTAATGATCTTTTTAGTCTGTTCCATAGTCTTTTTAAAAAATATATATGCATATACTAGCCCCTAATTAGTTTTGTTTATAAGAGGAGGCCCTGCTAATGCAAATGTGTCAATGCCATATGGACGATAGCATGATCACAGTTGCATCAATCCGAGGGTTACCCGTGTCTAAGATCATGCCCGTAAGTACGCAGACGAGTGGGGTCATAACCATAGAGGGAGGAGAGAGGATCCTCACATACCTGGCAGGCTTCCCGGAACATCCCCTGGCGTGGTGTGTGCAGAGTGGCTGTGCGCGCTGAAATCCCCCGCACACACAGTTTAAATACCGCCGGGGCATGCGCACTGGATAGACAATTCGCGTCTTCCCCTAAGTGCGTCATCCGTAACGTGATGATCGCTGATGAAAGAGGCGGGAGCGGCTGACCGAGTGACGTAACAAGACTCCCGAAGTGCGCATGCGCGGCCCCCCCATCTGCGGACACCTAGGGAAGTCCTGCATGCGCACTCCACCGACGCAGGGACTCCAGCTGGGAAAATAGGAGAGACAAGCGGGGAAGGACCAGACGAATCGGGCCTGTTCCCAGATCACTCACCAAATTCACTGCATAGAGACAAAACGCCCCCCTCGGCCACATGGGCTGGGGGGCTGGGTGCGCCGGGCGGGGGCCATGGGGGCAGATGGACCACAGCAGCCTGTAAGATGATAAACTAGACAGTTAATTCTGACAAAATCAAACAATTTTCATAAATGCCCAAAGAGCTTCCACATCAAGCACAATGGTTCCAACATATAGAGGCAAGGAGGGGATGTGTACAATACAAACCAGAAAGTTTTTAGGTTTTTTCTTTAATTACAACCATGCTGAATGTGTATATACACTGCATGTGCGGAAACCAAGCAAGATCCTGTATGACACAGTATCAGTCCACCTATACAAAATTGGAACATAAGTAAATAAACACCATTATACTATCTCTTGATACATGTGTATGTTGAAATGACAAAAAGGAAACAAAGGAAAACAAAAGGAAAAAAGAAGACCAATTACAGTACACACTGTCAACGTTATTTGACATATTACCTTCAATGATGGTACCCAACATAGCAATTATGGTATAGGTAATGGGGCAAAGAATTCCCTAACTCAATGAAGATCACACTGGCTCCACCAAATCGGAGGAGACTCCCTCAACTTGCCCAGATGGGGCACCGGCGACCATAAATACCCCTGCCTGACCATCAGTGGATATGCAAAGAATATAAATCAAGACCCTACCCTACTTAGCCAAAGGGCATATGGTTTATCCAGATATGTTGTCTATTCTTTTTCACAACCCCCAGATACAAACCCCTCAAGAAAGGGGCGAAAGCTGAGTTGGCTGTTGAGGCCTGGGGGTCTAGTAGCTCCCAGTCTCTCCGAACAAGCTGCTGACACTACAGGCAGCAGTGTGAACCCTGTTGTCGCGCCAGTGGTCCTCCTTACGGTTCTGTATGCGGGTGTTGGGGCTTATGGTGTCGGCTTTCGAAGCGATACCTTACGTCCAGAGTCACACTCGGCTCCTGCAGAAGGTGATTTTGTCACAATGGGACAAATCTCCCCTATCCCTAGACAGACTGATCAGGTTGGATCATCAGACCCGAGGATCCTTGATTTGGTAAATTCAAGGTTCCAGCCCTGAAGTTGGGAAAATGTTTCCTCCCCCTCAATTGGTCGATAGTAACGACGGATGCCAGCCTATCGGGCTGGGGAGGGGTCCTGGGTCAGTTCTCTGCTCAAGGCCATTGGTCAGCTCAGGAAGCTCGCCTTCCGATAAATGTACTGGAACTGAGGGCGATCAGACTCTGTCTATCCGGTTGGTTGACAACGCTGGGAGGCCTCCCTGTCCGGGTTCAGTCGGACAATGCCACGGCTGTGGCATATGTGAACCATCAGGGTGGAACAAGAAGCTCGGCAGCAGCTGTGGAAGCTGCTCTGATCCTACGATGGGCAGAACTTCACATGCCAGCACTCTCCGCATTCTACATTCCAGGCGTGGACAACTGGCAGGCGGACTTTCTCAGCCGCCAGACTCTGGATCGGGGGGAATGGTCCCTACATCCAGAGGTGTTCCGCCAGATTTGACTCAAGTGGGACACACCAGAGGTGGACCTCATGGCCTCCAGATTCATTCACAAGGTACAGACCTTTGTGTGCAGAACAAGAGATCTGTTGGCGGTCGCCACGGACCCACTGGTAGCACCTTGGGGTCGGTATCGGCTCTGAACAAGAGCCTGGCCTTAAGTACGCTTAAGGGTCAGATTTCGGCCCTGGCGGTTCTTTTTCAACGACCCTTGGCATCACATTCGTTGATCCGTACGTTTGTACAGGGTGTACGCCATGTGGCTCCTCGGGTTCGGTCGCCTCTGGCGCCGTGGGATTTGAAACTGGTGCTCTCTGTGCTTCAGAAGCCACCATATGAGAAGATTAGGGACATTCCCTTGCAATTGTTGTCGCAGAAAGTGGCTTTCTTGGTGGCTGTTACATCCGCTAGGCGGGTGTCTGAGTTGGCAGCGTTATCCTGCAAGTCACCTTACTTGGTCCTTCATAAGGACAAGGCGGTTTTGCAACCTTCCCCTTCTTTCCTTCTGAAGGTGGTTTCTTCTTTTCATTTGAATGAGGATATTGTTCTTCCCTCATTGCGCCCGTCGCATCCCAAGGAATTTGAACTACATACTTTGGATGTGGTGAGGGCCTTGCGGTGTATTTTAATTCTACAGCTTCTTTTCGGAAGTCTAACTCATTATTTGTGCTGACGGAGGGTTCGCGCAAAGGCATGGCGGCCTCCTCGGCTACCATTTCTCGTTGGATCAGGAAGACCGTGACTCATGCATATGAGGTTCAGGGCAAGGTTCCCTCTTTTCCAGTCACGGCTCATTCCACCAGGGCAGTTAGTACTTCCTGGGCTTTTAGACACCAGGCCTCGGTGTCTCAGGTGTGCAAAGCGGCTACTTGGACCTCGGTGCACATGTTTACTAAGTTTTACAAGGTTGATGTTTCAGCATCTGCGGATGCTGCTTTTGGCCGCAAAGTTTTACAGGCGCGACTGGCGCCTTCTGAGAGGGTTTTGTTGGGTACAGTTGTTGTACAGGGTGGGCCATTTATATGGATACACCTTAATAAAATGGGAATGGTTAGTGATATTAACTTCCTGTTTGTGGCACATTAGTATATGTGAGGGGGAAACTTTTCAAGATGGGTGGTGACCATGGCAGCCATTTTGAAGTCGGCCATTTTGAATCCAACTTTTGTTTTTTCAATAGGAAGAGGGTCATGTGACACATCAAACTTATTGGGAATTTCACAAGAAAAACAAGGCAATTGTCTATGCTGTGAAGATACGAGATGTGCAGCACCTGAAACTACGGATGCTGGAAGCCTGTGCTAGCATTTCTCCTGCGGTGTTGCGATCAGTGTGTGAAGAGTGGGAGAAGAGGGTTGCATTGACAATCCAACACAATGGGCAGCACATTGAACACATTTTATAAGTGGTCAGAAACTTGTAAATAACTCATAAACTAATAAAGTTACGTTAAAACCAAGCACACCATTGTTTTTCTTGTGAAATTCCCAATAAGTTTGATGTGTCACACGACCCTCTTCCTATTGAAAAAACAAAAGTTGGATTCAAAATGGCCGACTTCAAAATGGCCACCATGGTTACCACCCATCTTGAAAAGTTTCCCCCCTCATATATACTAATGTGCCACAAGCAGGAAGTTAATATCACCAACCATTCCCATTTTATTAAGGTGTATCCATATAAATGGCCCACCCTGTAGCTTGCCCACCCCTCTTGATTGGCACAGCTTTGGGACATCCCCACGTGTCATAAGAAGGGCTGCGTCTGTCAGTGAATGTAAAAATCCTTTTCTCTGAGTTCACTGACAGACGCAGCACCCACCCCTCTGTGTTGAGTTTGTACGGCTTGTTACGAACTATTGCTATTGTCCAGCAGGGGTTATATGCTAAGGTGAGGATGGCCTCCTGGGAGGGGCCAGCTTATACTTTTGTTTTTTTCTTTGCCTAGTCTACTCCTAGTAAGATGAGTATAAACCCCACGTGTCATAAGAAGGGCTGCGTCTGTCAGTGAACTCAGAGAAAAGGATTTTACGTTAAGTTATAATAAAATTCCTTTATTTTTACACAAAGTGGTCAATTTATAAGATATTTCTAACACATAGCATGTACATAGCAAAAATTACCCCCAAAATATATTCTGCTACTCATCCTGAGTATGGCGATACCATGTGTGAGACTTTTACATAGCCTGGCCACTTAGAGAGGTCCAAAATGCAGGGAGCACCGTCAGGCATTCTAGGAGCAGAGATTTCACATCTAATTTCCTAACCACCTATTACACTTTTGAAGGCCCTGGAGCACCAGGACAATGGAATTACCCCCAACATTACCCCATTTTGGAAAACAAACACTCAAGGTATATTCTATGAGGCATGGGCTGCAGATAGGTACTCGGATACTCTGATGGGCTGCAGATAGGTACTCAGGTATTCTGATGGGCTGCAGATAGGTGCTCGGGTACTTTGATGGGCTGGAGACAGGTACTCGGGTAATCTTATGGACTGGTAAAAGGTACTTGGGTACTCTGATGGGCTGCAGATAGGTACTCGGTTACTCAGATGGGTTGGTGACAGGTACTCGGGTACTCTGATGGGCTGGTGACAGGTACTCGGGTACTCAGGTGGGCAGGGGACAGGTACTGGGGTACGCTGATGGGCTGGTGACAGGTACTTGGGTACTCAGATGGACTGGTGACAGGTACTCTGGTATGCTGATGGTCTGGTGACAGGTACTCGGGTACTCTGATGGTCTGGTGACAGGTACTCGGGTACTCTGATGGGCAGGTGACAGGTACTTGGGTACTCTGATGGGCTGGTGACAGGTACTCGGGTACTTTGATGGGTTGGTGACAGGTACTCGGGTACTCTAATGGGTTGGTGACAAGTACTCAGGTACTCAGATGGGTTGGTGACAGGTACTTTGATGGGCTGGTGACAGGTACTCGGGTACTTTAATGGGTTGGTGACAGGTACTCGGGTACTCAGATGGGTTGGTTACAGGTACTCGGGTACTTTGATGGACAGGTGACAGGTACTCGGGTACTTTGATGGGCTGGTGACAGGTACTCGGGTACTTTGATGTACAGGTGACAGGTACTCGGGTACTTTGATGGGCAGGTGACAGGTACTCGGGTACTCTGATGGGATGGTGACAGGTACTCGGGTACTCTGATGGGATGGTGACAGGTACTCGTGTACTCTGATGGTCTAGTGACAGGTATTCGGGTACTCTGATGGGCACGTGACAGGTACTCGGGTACTCTGATGGGCTGGTGACAGGTACTCGGATACTTTGATGGGCTGGTGACAGGTACTCAGGTACTTTGATGGACAGGTGACAGGTACTGGAGTACTTTGATGGACAGGTGACAGGTACTTTGATGGGGTAGTGACAGGTCCTCTTTATTAGGGGGGGTGATCAGTGTGCTTGGTGTACACAGTAGGCGGTAACAAGCTTTTACCGCAATCTCCCTGTCACACACGATCAGTGTGTGACAGGGAGAACCCGGTAACAGCTTGTTACCGCGGTTTGTTTACATCACATGACATTCTATTGGCTCTTTACACTGATCAGAGCTGGGCTTTGTCCGAGGGACAAGCCTCAGCCCCGATCGCCGTGCTACGCGCCCACCAGGGGCGCACACGAGCGGGGTACACGTGGAGGTCGGTAGTGACCGGCTGTGACTGGACACAGCCGGTCATGTGGTAAAGAGCCAATTTTATTGGCTCTTTACCCCGATCGAGGCGGGCTGTGTCCCGAGGGACACGATCAATCCACGATCGCTGCGCTGCGGGCCCCCAGGGTCCCGCAATAGCGGCGAGAAGCTGCGGACGTCATATGACGTTTTAAGCAGGGACAGAAGAGCATTCGCCCTCCTACCCAGGGGAGATGTTTACCTCTTGGACGGTGTTGCCGGAGTAGTTTAGAGGTGTTAGTGGACACTAGGTCACAAATGTTTATATGGATAATAGTTACCACTGTGTGGGAGGTGGTTTTGTGAGAAGAGTGAAGTTCACTATTTGCTCTGGCGGACACTTGAAATTCGTATCAGTTGCTTTACGGAGGCTGTTCTCATGACAATGCTCCTTGTACATTTATTCCAAGTAGATCATTGGCCAGGGCTCTACTTGTGTGGAGCTCGTGTGTGGATGTGGTAGAGGGGTAGCCTATTCCAGTTAGAATTGAGAGATGTTATTGACATGTATATGTAAATCCCTCATGACTTTAGTCATAGTAGAGAGCATGTTACAGTGAGGTCCGCTTGGTATATTGGTATAAAATCCATTAACTAGAATACAATTGTGTTAGAATCCAGAATTTAACCAATCAGAAAGTACAATCAATGATAAGTTTAATAACCATAACCATATAACAATCCCTGAAGGGTCAGGTGAAAACTGAGGATCAGACTGTCAGTGCACATGAGTAATTAAATGTCAGATAGGCAGTGTGTTACTCAAAGGTTTTTTATGTTTAAGTTTTTGATGGGGTTGTCTGAATGAGAGGGTTTATAATTTGAACTTTCCCCTGAGCTTACATATAGGGGCAGAGTATGCTGGATGATCATTGTATCAGCACGTCCTCACTGGGTGAGGTGATGGCCGGGGCAGGACCTTCCATGCTAGGTTTGCAAGTGATGTGTGTTCTGAGAGTGTAATCCTCTGTAGGGTATAGAGTGTAGAGCCTACACCAGTCTCCTACATTTGTGGTCATGAATGTAGGATGTACAGTATCTCACAAAAGTGAGTAAACCCCTCACATTTTTGTTCTATCTTTCCATGTGCCAACACTGAAGAAATTACATTTTGCTACAATGTAAAGTAGTGAGTGTACAGCTTGTATATCAGTGTAAATTTGCTGTCCCCTCAAAATAACTTAACACACAGCCATTAATGTCTAAACCGCTGGCAACAAAAGTGAGTACACCCCTAAGTGAAAATGTCCAAATTGGAACAAATTAGTAATTTTCCCTCCCCGGTGTCATGGGACTCATTAGTGTTACAAGGTCTCAGGTGTGAATGGGGAGCAGGTGTGTTAAATATGGTGTTATCGCTCTCAATCTCTCATACTGTTCACTGGAAGTTCAATATGGCACCTCATGGCAAAGAACTCTCTGAGGATCTGAAAAAAAGAATTGTTGCTCTACATAAAGATGGCCTAGGCTATAAGAAGATTGCCAAGACCCTGAAACTGAGCTGCAGCGTGGTGGCCAAGACCATACACCATAACAGGACAGGTTCCACTCAGAACAGATCTCGCCATGGTCAACCAAAGAGTTTAAGAGCATGTGATCAGCATCATATCCAGAGTTTGTCTTTCAGGAATAGACATATGAGTGCTGCCAGCATTGCTGCAGAGGTTGAAGGGGTTAGCCTGTCAGTGGTCAGACCATACGCCGCACACTACATCAAATTGGGCTGCATGGCTGTCGTCCCAGAAGAAAGCCTCTTCTAAAGATGATGCACAAGAAAGCCCGCAAGCAGTTTGGTGAAGACAAGCAGACATGGATTACTGGAACCATGTCCTGTGGTCTGATGAGTCCAAGATAAACTTATTTAGTTCAGATGGTGTCAAGCGTGTGTAGCGGCAACCAGGTGAGGCGTACAAAAACAAGTGTGTCTTGCCTACAGTCAAACATGGTGGTGGGAGTGTCATGGTCTGGGGTGCATGAGTGCTGCCGGCACTGGAGAGCTGCAGTTCATTGAGGGAACCATGAATGCCACTATGTACTGTGACATACTGAAGCAGAGCATGATCCTCTCCCTTCGGAGACTGGGCCGCAGGGCAGTATTCCAACATAATGACCCCAAACACACCTACAAGAAGACCACTGCCTTGCTAAAGAATCTGAGGGTAAAGGTGATGGACTGGTCAAGCATGTCTCCAGACCTAAACCCTATTGAGCTTCTGTGGAGCATCCTCAAAACGGAAGGTGGAGGAGTGTAACGTCTCTAACATTCACCAGCTCTGTGATGTCATCATGGAGGAGTGGAAGAGGACTCCAGTGGCAACCTTGGAAGCTCTGGTGAACTCCATGCCCAAGGGGGTTAAGGCAGTGTTGAATAATAATGGTGGCCACACAAAATATTGACACTTTGGGCCCAATTTGGACATTTTCACTTAGGGGTGTACTCACTTTTGTTGCCAGCGGTTTAGGCTTTAATGGCTGTGTGTTGAGTTATTTTGAGGGGACAGCAAATTGACACTGTTATACAAGCTGTACACTCACTGCTTTACATTGTAGCAAAGTGTCATTTCTTCAGTGTTGTCACATGAAAATATATAATAAAATATTTATAATAATGTGAGGGTGTGCTCACTTTTGTGAGATACTGTATATTAGCTTCTGGCTGAACAGAATAAGAGATTTATGGGCAAATGTGTGGGTATAGGGTAGACACAGAAAGGGCATGCATATGACTATTAGTGCTTCTAAAGCCAGAACAATAGTCTGGTAACTAATTTGTGTACTTGTCCTTAACCGGTTCACCCTACAGTTACAGTGATCAGGGGACCAACAGGACAGTGTGTTTAGAGCCTGCATGTGGCAGGTTTAAACTAAGGACACTGGCTAGATGTCTGATGCCCTATTGTGAGTGGCAGAAATAGACATATAGCGATTTTTACTGGAATAAGGGATGAAGTGTCCCATGAGCCTGTCTGGCCACCTGGGATCTGGCAATATCTTGAAAACAAAAAAGAAAAAAGGCAAGCATATAAGCAGTGTAAACAAGGGGGCTAATTTATTGTACGGAATGCCCATTGTTCCTGGTAATGTAAACTGGGGTCTATGAAAAAGCCGGCTTGGTGTTCAGTAGTGGATTTGTGATTCTGAACCTGATTCAGTCCAATATGGTGGTATTCAGTTTACACAGTATGTAGCACAGGCTGGGCGTCAATACGAGGCACTTATATCTTGCAGTTTATTGGGATGACAGAGGGGGGTGGGTAGCATAAGGTTCCTGTGGTGAGCGAGGAGCTGAGGGATCTGAATAGTAGTAACTACTGTGCAGTTTTTCTTTTTCCTTTATAACAAAGAAAGTGGGAGTGCACATTGCCACAGCCATCAGGCGAGAGAGATCAGCTATATAACATATGTCATTACTGGGAATGGGGCTCTTATGGATTGGTGTAGTCCTTCTGTGATGTGCATCCGCCATTACAGGTTCAAGGGGGAGAGGAGAGAGAGAGAGACAGTTACACTGCGGTGCTGAACCTCTCTACCACAAGTCACATCAGGGTTTGAGCAGGTGAAATAAATAAATAAATAAAGATTATATAACTAAGAACAAGAGTACTTATCTGATTGGTAAGAGCATGAGCCCATGTTGGGTTAATTGTCTCTTTGTGCTTTACGTGGTTGTGGAGCTTTTGTCGGGCTTGAGGAGCTTTGATTCATCAAGGCACGGATGGGTCTTGTATTGGGTGGTGATCGATGTCTCCGAAATCGCAGTTCTTGTGTTTCCATCGGTTCGCCTATGGAACAAGGAGGTTCCATGCCGGGAGCCCGGAATTCTGCAAACCAGTTAGGAGCTTTGATTTGTGGTATACCAAGTATCTCTGTCACGAGTCAGGTGCAAGGCCGAGATGTGGAGGGCTTCCCTTGCGACTGAGAGCAGTGGCTCCCTGAGGTTGGGAACATAGGGAGCACAGTGCCCAAAGTAGCACGGGTTGCCAGTTGATGTAGTGAGATGGCTCAAATCTACTTGAGGTGGAGCAGGAGTGGACTAGGAGTTTAATGGAACTGGTGTGCTAGCAGTATTGTGAGTCCTCACCAGGGGGCAGACAGGTGACGAAATCCAAAGCCAAACCAGGGGTCATACACGGAAAGACAGATCTGTTGCAATGTTAATAAGCCAAGCCGTATCCTGGAATGTAAGGGGACTGGGAGATAAGGTAAAAAGAAATGCTATTTTCCTACACAGTATCACTCCACACATACATCCTTCTCAAACAGTGTCAGTATACTGATATCAGCCAATATTACATTTGAGTGTGTGCAACAGCGGACTGACCGAGAGGGCAGATATATTTTCTTACTTTGTAGACTGAATTGGTTTAAATGTATTATAGCAGCCATCTACATACCTCCGCCCTATTCAGCATATTCTTTGAGACAACTAGCTCAATTCATGGCGCTATGTCACAATGTTCCGGTTCTGACTCTGGGTGGCTATAATAACATGTTAGACCGTGCATTGGACAGACTAGCACTAATTCCATGAACCAATGTGAGTTCAACAAAAACTACATTTGCCTTGCTACTCTCAGAAATAGGTTTGCATGATGTCTGTTGGGAAAGGAACCCACAAACTAAATGTTACACATGTCATTCAGCTTCTCACAAGGGGCTGTCTAGGATTGAACTGGGCTTGGGAAACTCACTGATGTTGTTACATGTTTTAGACTCAGCATATGAGCCTCGGGTGCTCTCTGATCATTCCCCATTTTGGGTACGTTTAGATATATCTTTGCCTGCGGAGAAACCCCTATGGAGAGTGAATCTGTTCTGGCTTACTTTATTTCCCCCAACAGATGATATCCCTAGGTCCATGGTGGAGTTTATAGGATTTAATCGGGGGTTCAGCTAGTGAGAGCTTAGTATGGGACTCACTCAAGGCCTTCTTGCGATGCGTGTCTCATTAGAGAGATATCAGGCATTAAGAAAAGATCGGGTGAGTGGGAGGCTAGAGACTTACAAAACAGGAAACAAGCATTAATAAGCAATCCCACCCAGGCCAATCAAGATGCATGGGTAGAGGCCCAGCCCTTATACAATTCCGTTGTACTCTCGGCAGCGGAGAAGAAGAGATACTTTTTACAACAAAACTATTATGAAGAGGGGTAGAACACAGGCCACCTTCTTGCCATGATTGCCAGAGAGACGCAAGAGATGCATCCACAATCCCTGTGATTCAAGCTGAAACCGGGGAAATATGCACGCACAATTCAGGTATAGGTAGCATTTTCCATCACTTTTATTAGGAGCTTTATAAGTCTCTAGGCCAGTATACTCCTACTGAACTAACACAGTTTTTTCAAAACTGACCCTTTCCACAGATTTCAGTGTCAGACAGAGAATTATTGAATTCTCCAATTACATGGAATTGACAGAAGCATTAGCAAAGGTGCCTAGCCATAAGTCACCGGGCTCAGAAAGTTTGCCAGCGGAGGTATACTATAGATATGGGGGGGTTTTACTGCCATCACTCCTCAGGGCATTGAAAGAGGCTATCTCGACTGGCACCCTACCACATTGTATGCAGGAGGCCATTATAGTGGTAATTCCAAAACCGGGGAAAGATAGGCATTTACATGACTCATATAGACCCATATCTCTCCTCAATACAGATGTGAAGCTGTTGGCTAGGGTTTTGGCTACTTGGCTGTCCACATTTATTGACAAATTAGTACATAGAGATCAGTCAGGGTTTATCCCTACACCTTCCACAGCTGATAATATTCGGCGACTATTTGTGAACATTCAGGTCCCGGGGGACAATCCTGGAGGTAGGGCCATCCTGTCTTTGGATGCAACCAAGGCATTTGACAGTGTGGAATGGTCCTACCTCTGGGAGATACTATCTAGATTTGGGCTGGGAGAGAGATTTATCAGTTGGGTTAAGGTCCTTTACTCTGCGCCTTCAGCCAGACTTCGTATCAACAATACTCTCTCCCCATCCTTCACTTTACACAGGGGCACTCGTCAGGGGTGCCCACTATCTCCATTGTTTGCCTTGGAGGTGGAGCCCCTAGCCATATTGATCCACAATTCTCCCTCTATTGTAGGATTTCAGAGGGGACCACTAGAGGAGAAGGTATCATTATACGCGGATGACGCATTACTATATCTTGGGTATACCACTGCCTTGTTAGCAAACTTAATGGAAATTATCACAGACTACGGAGATACTCAGATGAGGATCCTCGTCTGGAAAAAGAAAGATGCCAAGATTAGCTTGTATACTCTGCAATATGGTAAAGATGGGGGGGGGGGGGGGGCTGTCTGTGCCACATACCAAAACATATTTCCTAAAATCCCAATTGCAGCAGCTGATGGGCTGGGGACTGGATGGCACTACAGAATAATATATACAACTATTTAATACAACTAATAAGTAGCACAAATCCATCCCTGAGAGCTGATTCTCATATGGAAATGGATTTGCCTGGGTTGCCTCAGTCGTCTCCGATAGCATTGCTCCTTATAAAGATGTGGAGGGAGGTAAAGAAAATTCTGTCCATTAAGGGACCTTTAACCTTTACTCAAAATGTGGAACAACCCACTGTACCCTGAGCTAGACAAACTGGAGGGCTTCAATAACTGGAAACAAAAGGGGATCTGGTTTTTCCAACAGGTCTTTTCAGGAAATTCATTGAAAACGTATGCTCAAATGTGTGCAGAATTTTCATTGACTGCAAGGGGGTTCTTTCAATACCTCCAATTCAGACATGCTATTCAGACTAAGGCCCAGACACTCACCTAGGAGGTATCTGACTCTCAGATGCTGCTAGAAGTACTGAGAGCCACAGACCGAAAGGGGCTGATCTTTAAAAACTATGCAGGGTTGTTATCTGTTATACAGGATCATGCCTCCCTTAAATGTAGGGCTAAATGGGTAGCCAACATTGGGGACATTGATGGAGCTCAATGGGACATCGCGTTGGAATCGATTCCTGCTGTTTCTATTTCGGCCTAACATAGGCTTTCGCAACGTTTTTTTGTCCATAGAGCCTATAAGACGCCGGAGCAACTACATAAATGGGGCCTTAGGGACCCAAATATAAAGCACACACTGGAGATTTCCTACATATGATATGGAGGTGTCCGAAAATTCAGCGTTACTGGGTGGAGATCTCTAAATGTATTAGCGACCTGACACAAATATCTATCACATCGACACCTGCTATATGCCTACTGGGTGCAATTGATATAGAGATGTTCTCGAGGGGGACCTATTTTATGATCACTAGACTGTTATATTTGGCCAGAAAATTAATAGCTCGGCACTGGATGGCAGTTACAGTGCCATCTATAGCACAGTGGATTGCATATGTAAACACCTTCCTAATGAGGAACAGCTAGCGTACCGCCACAGAAACGCATCACATAAATTTGACCTTATCTGGCAGCCCTGGCTTGTGGAGCTAAGTTTGGCCCCGCCTAGGCTGGTCCTTGACAGACTATTGCAGATGTAATTGATTGGGGGGGGGGGGGGGAGCAGGAGGCCACGCTCTTAAAGTTTAGGTTAGGATAACCCTTAAGTTTTTTATTTGAGTTTTCTTTACTTCTTTATGTGATAAATTGCATAGACTTGCTGAATACTAGGAGTTCTTAAAGGACGGGTGCAAATGAAAAGCTCTGTATGCTATGGAATGTATTACAATGTGTTCGGTCAGGATATTTAATGTAAGACACTTCTGATTGCACTCTGTGTCTGAAGTACATTTCTCATATGTGAACAATAAAAACAGTTTTGATTAAAAAAAAAAGCCATGCCGGGGTCAAACACAGGAGAGCAGGTTCAGGAATCAGAAGCAAGCCAGGTCGTTTAACAATAGACGACAGGAACGCAGGGACACTAGGAAGCTGAGAGATAATCCAGCGGCAATACCATGTCAGCAGGAAGTTTAAATAGCTCACAGGAAGTCGGGGCCATCATGTTGCTTGGGCGTCCATCTTGAAAACTGGCAAGGTTGGAAGTTCCACGGCCATTTCCCTGACAGTCTCGCAAAAAGCATGAAGATCCTCTAGGACTCTCAATAGGGCAGATCGACCTTGATAGTTGGCTGATAGGCAGAAAGGGAACTTCCACCTGTAGTGGATCCACCTGGATCGTAGGGCTTCCAGGAGAGGACAAAGATCACTGCGGTGTTGGAGGGTGATAGCAGACAGGTCCTGGAAGATGTAAACATTCCTACCTCCATGTGAAAGTTGGATCCTGTTGCGGGCCTTCCATAGGATCTCCTCTTTGAGCTTGAAGTCTAAGAGACAGCAAACTACGTCCCAAAATGAATCAGAATCTCTGCCGTTTGGCCTGAGGGCCCTGTGGATTCATTCCATCTCAATGGGGGTGGAAGCAGGTCTATCCAGCAGGCTGTTGAAGATGCCTAATACTGTGGACAGTAACTGGTCAGGCTCAACTGCTTCAGAGAGGCCTCTAACCCGCAGGTTATGCATCCTTCCCCTGTTATCCAGGTCCTTTATGAGGCAATGTAAATCTCGCATCTGCAGGGCGTGAGTGTCGACTTTATGATGGATTCTGGGGATAGATGTGCTATGGTTAGCAACTGTGCATTCTACTTCCTGCACTCTCCCTGCCAGAGCTTGTAAGTGATGGCGGCAATGTCATCCCAGGTCCCAGATCCCAGGTATCTGACACTTAGCCGCTGTTCCCTTGTTAATGCCGCTCTCAGCACTCAGCCACGGTCACAGTGAGTACACTGAACTTCACTCTGCAGCAGGAGTGTGAGCTCGCTCTGTAGAGCTGGAGAATTCTTGATCTATGTTATGTGACTGTATATGATGATGCCTCCACTTTTCAGCTGCTGAAACATTCACTTTCAAGGGAACATGAGTGTCTTGGTGGTCTGAGTCCATCCACAGCACAAAGAGAAATTAAATGGGGACACCAATTTTACCCCTCTCTTTTTATTGATCTCTGCCTAATTAACCATTAACCACTTCAGCCCCGGAAGGATTTCACACTTTAGGACCAGAGCCCTTTTTGCGATTCGGCACTGCGTCGCTTTAACTGAAAATTGCACGGTCGTGCGACGTTGTATCCAAACGAAATTTGCGTCCTTTTTTCCCCACAAATAGAGCTTTCTTTTGGTGGTATTTAATCACCACTGCGTCATTATTATACAGGATTTATATACAGGATTTATTAAACAGGATTTATATAGCGCCGACAGTTTGCGCAGCGCTTTACAATATTAGGGCAGACAGTACAATTACAATACAATTCAGTACAGAAGGAATCAGAGGACCCTGCTCGTTAGAGCTTACAATCTAGGAGGGAGGGTTAAATGATACAAAAGGGCAGTAAACTGCGGGGGATGAGCGGATTGAGAAAAAAGGAGTGTAGTTATTAGGTGGTGGCAGGATAGGCTTCCCTGAAGAGAAAAGTTTTCAGGGATCGCTTGAAGGTGGATAGATTTGGGGCCATTCTGACCGATTGGGGTAGGGAGTTCCAGAGGATGGGAGAGGCTCGGGAGAAGTCTTGGAGGCGAGTATGAGAGGAGGTGATGAGGGAGCTGGAGAGCAGGAGGTCTTGGGAGGAGCGAAGAGGACGGTTAGGTTGGTATTTTGAGACAAGGTTGGTGATGTAGTTGGGAGCAGAGTTGTGGAGGGCTTTGTAGCTGATTGTTAGTATTTTAAATTTAATTCGTTGGGCGAGTGGCAGCCAATGGAGGGATTGGCAGAGGGGGGTGGCAGACGTTGAGCGGTTCGTAAGGTGGATGAGTCTGGCAGCGGCATTCATGATGGACTGGAGAGGGTCTAGTCTATTTAAAGGTAGACCAGTGAGGAGGGAGTTGCAGTAGTCGAGACGAGAGATGACC
>BLSH010008887.1:373496-385402 GCA_018402905.1 Glandirana rugosa | reverse complement strand
ACGTTGCACACACGACTGTCGTGTGCATGTCAGTAGGCTACATACGACCGTCAACGTACGATTCAACACGGTCGTACGCGCGATCGTCGTCCCGTGTGTACGAGCTATAACAAGCCAGGAAAGTACAAATACCCCCCAAATGACCCATTTTTGGAAAGTAGACAGTCCAAAGTATTTAGTAAAAGGTATATTGAATTTTTTGAAGTTGTAATTTTTTCTCACAATTCTTTGCAAAATGAATATTTTTTTTTCTTTTTTTCACAAAATTGTCATATATTAACAGGTTATTTCTCACACCCAGCATATGTATACCACAAATTACACCCCAAAACACATTCTGCTACTCCTCCTGAGTATGGCGATACCCCATGTGTGAGACGTTTACACAGCCTGGCTACATACAGAGGCCCAACATGCAAGGAGAACCATCAGGTGTTCTAGGAGCATAAATTACACATATAATTGTGACTATCTGACTACCTCTTGCACTTTTGAGGGTCCTGAAGCACCAGGACAATTGAAACGCCCAAAAAATGACCCCATTTTGGAAAGAAAACACCCCAACGTATATTCTATGATGCATAATGAGTCTTTTGAACATGTCAAGTTTTTGAAAAATGTGGAAAGAAAATGAAAACGCAATTTTTTTTTACACAAAGTTGTCCATTTATACAACATTTCTAACACACAGCATGCACCTAGCAAAAATGACACCCCAAAATATATTTTGCTACTCCTCCTGAGTATGGCAATACCACATGTGTGACACCTTTACACAGCCTGGCCCCATACAGAGGCCCAACATGCAGGGAGCACGTCAGGTGCTCTAGGGGCATAAATTACACATATAATTTGACTACCTATTAAACTATTGTGAGGCACTGTGGTGGCATGGATAGGCACTGTAGTGGCATGGATGGGCACTGTACTGGCACAGATGGGCAGTGTAGTGGCATGAATGGGCACTGTAGTGGCAGGCACGGATGGGCAGTGTAGTGGCATGGATGGGCACTGTAGTGGCATGAATGTGTCATGGATGAGCCATGGATGGGGATGGATGAGCCGTGGATGGGGATGACTGAGCACGGATGGGGATGACTGAGCACGGATGGGGATGATTGAGCATAAATGGGGATGACTGAGCACGGATGGGGATGGATGAGCAAGGATGAGGATGACTGAGCATGGATGGGGATGACTGAGCATGTATGGGGATGACTGAGCACGGATGAGGATGGCTGAGCACAGATCAGGATGGGTGAGCACGGATCGGGAAGGGTGAGCACGGATCGGGATGGTTGAGCACGGATGGGGATGACTGAGCATGGATGTGGATGGATGAGCACTGATGGGGATGGATGAGCATGGTTGGGGGTGACTGAGCATAGATGGGGATGACTGAGCATGGATGGGGATGACTGAGCATGGATGGGGATGGGTCAGTACGGATAGGGATGACTGAGCACAGAAGGGTGGGAGAGCATGGGTGGGTGGGTGAGCATGGATGGGTGGATGAGCATGGATGGGTGGATGAGCATAGATGGGTGGATGGGTGAGTATGGCTGGGTGGGCAAGCATGGATGGTTGGCTGGGTGGGTGAGCATGGATGGGTGAGGATGGCTGGGTGAGCATGAATGGCTGGCTGTTTGAGGAGGGATGTGTGAGCATGGATGGGTGATGATGGCTGGCTGGGTGAGAATGGCTGGCTGGATGGGGTGCAGTCTGGCACATAGCAGCGCTGTGGGCACTACAAATCCTGCCCACAGCGCTGCTGCATTGAACTTTCCCCCCTCCTCTCACACTGCACCAATCTGTGCGGAGAGAAAAGCCGGAACTTCTGCCGTCTTGTTTATATGTGATCGTTCTGTCATTTGGTCACAGATGTTCCCGGGTGCGCGCCCCAGGGGAACGCGGGACGCGGGATCATGGGAGGACGTCATAGTGCGTCCTCTCAGAGTTAAGCTACCACCCTGTAGCCATCATTTGGCTATGGGGCGGTTGTTAAGTGGTTAATCACTACTGGTTTTTTTTTTTTTTTTTTCCTCAACAAACAAAAAAAGACCAAAAATGTTGAAAAAAAAATTTTTGTTATAACATTTTGCAAACAGGTAATTTTTCTCCTTCACTGATGTGCGCTGAGGAGGCTGCACTGCGCTGATGTATACTAATAGGCAGCACTGGTGCGCACTGATTGGCAGCACTGATGGGCACTCTTTGGCACTGATAGGCAGCACTGATGATCAGTGCCCTGATTATAAGTGCAGATATCCCCTTTCACACTAGCCAGTTACCAATGTTCTTCACTCCTCACGCTGTGACAGGGTGAGGAAAGGAATGCCAATAACCGGCAAGTGTGTTTACATCGTGATCAGCTGTAATTGGTAAAGAGCCACTGTGATTGGCCCCTTACCCTGAACTGTGATCCGAAGGACACAGCGATCGCAGAGTGTGCCAGGTGTGTCCCGCTGCGGGTGCAGTTCAGGGAGGACGTCAACGACGGCTACATCGCTGTAGGAAAGTGGTTAAATATGCCTTACCAGTGATATAGACATGTCAAAATATGCATCTTAAAATAACATCAGTTTTATTGCATATAAATTTTAAAAACCATTATATCTGACCCTTCTATAGGGGTATTACAATTTAGACAATTTTGGACAGCTTTACAAACATAGTGCACATGAATCAGTTCTGTAAGTCAACGTGTTTCATGGAATTTCTGCTTCCTTTAGACATTTAGACAACATTCTCCTGTCTTACTAATACGAAAAAGCAGCGATCCAGCTAAAAGAAATAATAACAATTACCACATAATACGCAACACGCTGTCCATATCACATCTAAGAGTGTAAGCAGTAAAGGAGATGTATGGCCAAAGCTCTTTTGGCCATACTTCCCCTATGGGTCACAGGAGTGCACTTAGTTCTGCACCCCTGTGACTCAGATTCAGCCGTTCCAGGCTCTGCAGGGATCCTGACAATAATGTCTGGATCCACCCAGATGCCTGGCTGGTAGCTGGCTCAGCCTCTCGACGTGCTGTTGAGAGCCTGAGCCAGTCACTCCCATCCCCTCCACAGGCTGACGCTCCAGTGAGCTCCGGAGAGACAGAGCACAGAGTGGTGACTAATAGTCACTGCTCTGTGCTCAGAGCGGACCCGAGAACTGAGCGAACAGTGGTCTTTGATTGCTCAGTTCTTGGAGAGTGTTGGTGGGGGACAGCTTCTACATTGGATCGATGCTGCATCTACATAGATGAGTATGAATGCAGTCCCGCACTGCTCTTTTAAAGCGTATCTATGGTCAAAATATAAAATCACATATTCTCTTTTAAAGCGTATCTATGGTCAAAATGTATAAACATATATTCATTTCTACATTGATATTCAATTATTTCTAGCCTACTCCTAGTGTGCATAGCCTATTGCATTAGGGTGTGCACCCCAAAGCTCAAACACATATGTGTGCATGTGTGTATATATACTGAAGGTGTCAGTAGAGCAATGAACAGTGTCAGTAGGAAAGAGATTGGTGTCAGTAAGGCAATGGCTGGCATCAGTAGTTTTTGTTTTAATTATTTTATTTTTATTATTTTTTTTACAATTTTATTTCTTTTATTGTTATTTTTTGACAATTTTTTTAGGAGCCCCATGATTTTATCATATCATATTTGGTGAAATATCAGGGGTCTAAACGGGGAATCTGCACCACACGGGGTGATTAGGGTGTGCCCAGGCACATCCAGCACACCCTGTGCGCACGCCTATGAATCTGCATGATATTAAAGTTTGTAAACCTACTTTGTAAAGATCCTTACACATTACTTCCTTGAATTCTGTGATATGTATCCACTAGGCCATGATGACAGGCATTGCTGTGTCACACATTTCACAGAGCCTGCCTTCTGAGTTAGAGGTGGAGGAGGAGTTTCAGGCGGTGGAGTCAGTACA
The DNA here is from genome assembly GCA_018402905.1 of Glandirana rugosa. Classification (NCBI taxonomy): domain Eukaryota; kingdom Metazoa; phylum Chordata; class Amphibia; order Anura; family Ranidae; genus Glandirana; species Glandirana rugosa. The sequence continues at coordinate 381,455 of BLSH010008887.1, read as the reverse complement.
GGAATCATAGCTTGCATGCAGCATGGTACTATGGGTTATAGTCCTTAGAAATTGAAAGAAAACAGCAGAAGAAAAGCTGCAAAGCATGCAGGGAATCCAGGAAGGTGTGGAAAGATATGGTCAGCAGAGAGGGAGCACTCACAACATGAAAGTTTTATCAAGTTAGCTTACATTGGATTATCAAAAATAGCTATTGTTTGTATGGCTATTACAATACTGATTTTAGAAAACTAAAATTTATGCTGTGACCATATGTTTCCTTCAAGAGCAAAGTCACACTGGATAGTCAGAAATACAACTCCTTTGCCCCCCCCCAATCCCACCCCCCCTCCGTATATGCATTTTTAGATATCTGCCTGGAGTTCAGCTTTAAAGTGACCCTGTCGCCACAGGGTCACTTTTATCAAAGTGGTCTCCTGTAAAAAAAACATTTATAGAGGAAATATTCTGGCAGCTTGTGTATTGAATAGCTGACATTTCTCCGCTCCTCAGTCACTGCAAATATTTGACCATTGAATGAGATTTTGCTTAAAGTGATACCATGGAGACAGGATGACTTTAGGCATATCTGATGTACTTTTATTAAACTCAGATATTCATTCAGTGGGGTTGATTTACTAGAACTGGAAAGTGCAAAATATGGTGCACCTCTGCATAGAAACCAATCAGTTTTTTTTTTTTTTTTTTCTTGTCAAAGCTTAATTGAACAAGCTGAAGTTAGAAGCTGATTGGCTACCATGCACAGCTCCACCAGATTTTGCACTCTCCAGTTTTTTTTTAAATCAGAAAAAGAGGTTTATTGAGGAAAAGAATAAACATACAACCATGTTTACAGAATCACAATGAAGTAGTGCTAACAGTTGGTATTCTTACACACAGTCAGAATATTAGCTCAACAAGCAGTGCACAGACTTTATACACGTTTCAGCACAACATACCTACAAACCATGGAAGTTTTTTTTTTTTTATACTTAGCTTACTAACAAGCCTGTGTAACCTCGTTAACAATCACACTATAACTAACAGCCAAATACCCGTTTGTGCCCCCCACCTGTTTGGCCTACTGATTTCTTACCCATTTCTGTTCCGTTTTTTGTAAAAAAAACAATACAAATTAGACCTGCAGTAATCTATCCTTGACCAATTGCTCCGATGCCAGGCCAGGGACGTCCAACCAAGGCTGCCAGAGTTTAGTGAATTTTTGCGAGACATTCCTGTGCTGATATGTATATTTTTCTCTGATTATCATATCATTAACCAAAGTGATCCATTGTTGTACTCTGAATACAAGAAGGAGAGAAGGCACCTCTAAATGCAGAAATGTTATTACAATCAGGGTAAAGCACAGGGTGGTTACACTCACAGATTTGAAGTAGTTAAAAAGCATGTCCGCACACTCGTCTGCGGATAGACAGGGTGAAATAGCAGTGTAGTCTGCGGGTCTCTGTGTGTGCTGTGGTCCGAGGGAGAAGGCCCATCGATCGGGGCGACCGCCTGCAGTCGTTCTGTAGAATTAGTAAAATCCCCTTTGTGGCAGTTGAAATGGCTGGAAATGTCCCGGAGCCAGTGCGCACAGCGTCCCGCGTCACTGGTATGCGACGCGTTTCAGAGTATGCAAGCCTGCGACGTGGAAAGCAGGCGCACTCTTTCATCAGGCAATCTCACCATGTGATTTCACCATGTCTATCCGCAGACGAGTGTGCGGACATGCTTTTTAACTACTTCAAATCTGTGAGTGTAACCACCCTGTGCTTTACCCTGATTGTAATAAAATTTCTGCATTTAACCGCATCCCAAACCACATGAAGTTCCGCAGTATCAATATTACGCTAAAAAAAATAGAAATATCCCCCTTCATCGGATCCGGGTCTGGGAAAAGGGACAGCCAAAAAGGGTTCATCTTCCAACTTGGTATCCCTATAGTATTATTAACGGATAGTTCAACCCACAAGGGAGAATGATCGGAGACTGTCCTAGGTTCGTATTGGGAGTGTATTACTGTTGGAAGAATGGCTGTATTTCCCAGGCCCAGGTCAATCCTAGAGAGTCCCCCATATGTAGCGGAAAAACAGGAGTACACATACTGATCAGGGTGTCTCATTCTCCACACATCCCTAAGGCCGAGCTTCCCCATTAATTTAGCGAACGCTGTGGGGCTAGATGTTACTGTACCTGCCCCCTCTGGATTCCCGGTGAGTCTATCCATTTTTTTGTCAAGAACATTATTAAAGTCCCCTATTACTAGGGTTGGTACATCTGGGAAACGTGTGGTATACTTAGCCAAATGTTTCAGGAGCTCGGCGGAGAAGGGTGGAGGGATGTACACCCCAGCTATAATGCATCTATACCCTTGTATCGAACATAACAAAAAGACATAGCGTCCCTGGGGGTCAATCATCACATTATGTGGGAGGAACTTCGTGTGGCAAATGCGTTTCCTGAAGGCAAATTATTGACGCATCAAGCCTTTTAAGGGTGCGCAGGACTGCCAGTCTTTTGGTGGCATTCCCCAGCCCCCTAACATTCCACGATAGGATTTTAACCTTTCCTGCCATCTCGCTGTACAGTGTATATAACCGCCAACGGGCTTCTAATATCCATGATCCTTACCATACAGAAATACATCCAAGAATCATACATTCTGATCAGTTTCTTGTGCCAGAGCGGGTAGAATAGAATAAACCATTTTTGATACCTGTGCTTCGGTGCAGGGTGATGGCCATCACCCCAAGTAAGCAAGGGGGGCCGGGTGTATTCAGGGCCAAACAGTGTGTGTGATCCAAATGTAACCAATAGAGCCAACAGGGCTCTTAACTTGATAAGAACAAACCAAAGTATTCCACCTGGAATCATGTGGGGCAACAGTGGGAGCTCGGCCCCTTGTGTAGTGGAGCTCCTCTGCAACCTGTAGTTCAGCTACCACCTAAATAGGTGTAGTCCAGTGGTCGAATGTAACCACATGCATTCTCCGCCTTTCTTAGGAGAAAAAAAGGCCATCTGACCATTTATACACAAACTTGCAACAAGTTAGTAGAAATGACAATGTGTTCCCCTCCAAACCGTAAGGCACTCAGGAGGGCTCCAGCTGACGCCCTCCCCCCGCACGCAGGGAGTGTTCCTCTCTATCCAGCAATTGCATGACCTGTGCTGGTTTGTCAAAAAAGTGCACCACGCCATTAGCTTCCACTCTCAGTCTGGCCGGATACAACATGGCATAATTTAGTTCCAATGAGAGCAGTCGGCGCTTGACATCATTAAATTGTGCTCTATGCTTTTGTAGCTCTGCTGAGAAATCAGGAAACAGGGACATGTATAAACTCTAATAGAAAGCGCCTGCCTCTTAAAAAGTGATCATAAACATTGAAAAAAAATCAATATATATATTAACATAAAAAAAGTCCATTAATCATAAGTGCAAGTGCCATAAAGGTAATAAATTAGTCCATAATCTTCAAAGGAAGTGACTTGTGCTTAAGGTGCTCAAACAAGTGCTCAGGAAACATTCCAGGTGCAGTGTGACAACTGTGCCAGACCCCCTTTGTGTCCCCACTCACCAAAAAGTGTGGACCTACTTCTTTTCAGTCAGAGGTCACACAGGCTTGTGTCAGTGGGGAAAAACTGGAAGGAAACAGCAGGATGCCCGGACCGTTGGAATAATCGCTCAATCTTCTAACAAAGGCTGTCCTCTAGAGTGCTTGAATAAGCAGAAAAAAGCCTCATGTGCAGACTGTTTAACCAGAACACTTTATTGCGCTAATAAAATATACTCACAAAATGCAAGTGTAAAAACGCCTGTTGTAAGATTTGGTGTCAGCAGCGTGCGTTCCAAATTCTCCTGCTCCTGAGGGCGTAAATGACGTAGACGGCTGCGGCGACCGGAAATTATGTCAACGCGTTTCGCCCTCCACATAGGGCGTCATCGCGGACATTATTGCGTCTCATTCTGTTCTCTCATTCCTCCAGGCGTTTAATGTGTTGATCCACAGTGTGCACATTATAGCTGAGATCCCTCTGCATAGGTACTAAGTCATCCTCAAGGGAGCTAACTCTCCCCTCCAGTGCTGCTGTTCTCTCTCTCAATGTTTGAGCATCATGTCTTAGGAAAGAAATCTCAGCTTTCACCCCTTTTAACTCATCTGTCATTGCTGCTATAGATGCATTGCCTGCATTCACCGCTGCAAAGATATCATGCAGGGTGGGTTCATAATCCACTGCCTGGTCTGTAGGCCCTGCTGGCTTGGCAAAGATGTCTGCCGGGGTACTCACTGCTTTCGATAGAATGCCGGATCCATTGCCATCCTCGAGGGGGACAGTGTCACCAGCCTCCGAGGAACCCCCTGACTGTTCCCCGGAGGATGAAGGTGTTGGGAGAGTGTCTTTGGGCTGCTGCGTGGAGAACAGCTTCTGAGCTGCAGCCTTTAGCTGCTCATTCTGTGTCCTGTGTGCGCCGGCGCCATCTTGTCCCACGGCGTCCGAGGTCAGGGCCTCTTTATTCCATTTTGACATGGCCGGTACACTCTTCCACTGAAAAGATCGGGCAGGCCTCGGGGAGTCAGCCGGTGTCAAAATTGTGCCGATTGCGGGAGGTATATAGATGCCGTCAGGATAAACGCTCGGATGTTTGGCGGAGCAAGAGAGGAAAGCAGCCGACTACATCCGCTGCCCGGACACGCCCCCGCACTCTCCAGTTTTAGTAAATCAATCCCATTGTGTCCAGACCCCAGATATACCCCTAGATATTTATTTTTTTTATGTTTGGGTCCTCAACCTGGAAGATATGATATCCATATTAGAGTGTTGTATTGGAAGCCACATCTTTTGAGGGTGCTAGATCAGTGATAGGCTAACATGTAGGACCAATGGAAAAAACAGGTTTACTATGTCTCCTTTTTTTCTCCTATAACATATATATCAGTATAGCTGAAATTGTGCATTGTGCAAGAAAATCTATTTCACAGTACAGTGCTCAGAAATAAAGCTCCTTGTGATGCATGACAAAATACTTCCGGTATATACACATTTGCAATTTAATTCAACAACCAAAGCAAAATGTTGTCAGTACCATGACAGTGAAGATGACCTGCCATTTCTGATGTTGTAGTTATATTTTCTGTCAACTGTCTGGTTATATTTATCTTGTTTGCTCCACCAATCATGACTCATGAAGTACTTCCTAGCGACTGTTAGGCTTGTGGAGCATACTGGTACGGCAAATATTTTTTTTTTTTTTTTTGCAAAGCTTTACTTCTCAAAAGTGGCAGATCTAGTGACTACGATTTTCAGAACTCAGAGGCAGCTCCAATGGTACCGATACATGTAAAATGTCATGTGGTGTTTCATGCGTGTCTGAGCTTCCCTCCATCACTCTTAGACTGCCATAACTGAGCTATTCAGCACATTGGAAATGTCAGGTGATATTTCATATGTGTGCCAAGCTTGTACCATTGCAAATCCCCACTCTCTTCTGTAAAGCCCCAATTGTGTTTCTACAGAAACCTCTTCTTGCCACAATACATATTAGAAGTGGCCTTTTTATAATCAGATGCGAGTAATTGAATAAATACAATCTAACATTGAAAAGGTATCAAAATTCTGATGATGGCAGATAAATGCCTATTTTATCATTTTGTATTTTTCATTTTAATCTTGAAATCTTTAAATATGAAAACTGAAACATATTTATACCTTTCAGTAATAGCTATATGTATTATATTTTAATTACTAGCTTATATCATAGTATGGTACGGTACAGTTTCATTTAATTTTAATCTTGGAAAAAAAATCTTAGTTCACAATTAATTAGTTCAAAAGAGCAACACCATTAGTTTTTTTTCCTCCCATTTTACAGAATATCCCTGATAAAGTACTGTGATAATAAAAAACGTTATACTTGGTGAACCTGTGTGTAGCCAATGCAGGCGATGCATCTGTGTTGTTACATGGGAGGAAGGGCAGTGAGTCAAATGCTACCTCATACCTGGAATTACTGGGTACGTGACCTCCCTGGGCAAAAGAAAGGTAAGTATAAACAGCTGTAGAGTATGGCAAGACGTTCTTCTACCCTGATAAGTTGTTATGTGGCAGTTTCAATAATGGGCAAAGCACAGGCTCACCAAAGTGAAGCTGTAGCCAAAATGTTGTTATACCATAGCCAAAATGAAGCTATAACTTAACCAAAATCAAGTAAATGAAGTCACCACCACCTTAAAGCTAAAATGAACATTAATATAATAAAACCCCACAGTCTTGCCTGCCCACCTCTCGCTCCAATGTGTTTCACCCCATAAAGGGCCTAATTGTGTCTCACATACCCCCACCCAGTGACCCTATATTTCTCTTGAGGCCCCCACCAGATATTCTGTAAATTATGCAGTCAGTTGACTCTCAGGGTCCTCTTTGGTCTTCTCCTGATGGTGGGTGATCCTGGATGATGCAAAGATCAGACACCATTCTCTGGGTAGGGCTGTGACGCTCTGTATTCACAGTTTTACCTGAGTTTTCTGGGTTGAACGATGCTATAGTGAAAGAACTCATGTATGATTGATTTAGCCTGTTTAAACATATCTTATTGCTAAAAATCCTATATCAAGTATAAATGGCTTTAAGACAACATAGAGAGTTTGGCAGAACTGCACCAGCACCACATCCTTGTGAAAAATGAATGAACACAAGAGAAAGGAGATAGAAGTTGATGAGACTTTAAAGGTGCTGAAAAACTGAAAAGACATAACTGACACTACAAAATTTAATAGATTCATATTAAAAATTGACACAGAATTGACTCCACCAAACACATGGTGTATAGACAAAACATCAAAACTTGACATCAGTGTGACTAAACATATACCTTATATATACCACATAAAATATACCAATTTATGGTCAGATGGTCAAAAAGTGTATATCCATGAATAGTGCAGTGATCCTTACCAGCCCGACACGTTTCGCCCTGAGTGTAGAGCTTCTTCAGGGTCATGGGGGGGATCAGGGTATATAGTCACATGTCAGAGACAGACATGTGGGCACAAAGGCTTCCAGGCAAGCTTCAAAACTAGGATTTTCAGGCTGGTAAAATGAGTGCAGTACCTCTGGGTCACAATTGGTTGGATCACTGATATCTTGAAGAGCATCAATGTCCCCTAGGATCCAAAAGTAGTGTATCACCACACCAATAAGTAGCGGACAGGATATCCCCTGTGCAAATGAACCAGGCGTGGGGGCGATCACTGCCCAGTGTCCCTTAGGAGATGTTGAGAGAGACCTGCTCAAATGTCGCTGCACCAGCTAGAACAAAAAACAGCCATTCAAATCAAAATGTATGTGCAAAGTGAGTGGGCAGGATGAAAATGTCCATTTTTGTTGCAATTTGTACAATCTGTGAGTTCAAAGGATGATTGCAGCTAACAGAATCTGCCTATCGCAAATTCTGATAAAGAAATAACTGATTTGAGTAGAACGTCTACCCCTGTTCATGTACAGAATTGTTCTGTGTGGAAGACAAATCAGTACTTATGGACATCCGTGCTTATGGCAGATCTCTGGACAGTCGTAAAGAATTCCTATACCATCAACTCTTCTCCGATATATTCCGTGACCCCGTTCAACCCAAGGTCGTCACTGTAAAGATTCATGTGTATGTCATGAACATACACAAAACCGTTTCTCTATATCTTTGAGGATGATTCTTCTAGATCTCGTTATCGTACATTTCATTGGCTACGACATTCTCTTCAGACGTAATGGCTACCTGTAGGAATCTTCACGTCGACATAGATATAGACACAATACATTCGTAAACACAAATCACTAGGACCTACGTCATACGTCTTTGTAGTTGGTGTGTCTAGTAGGTATTCGTGCCTACAGGTATTCATGACTAAACAGAAGGTGTGTCTTGTTAAGACATGTACTTGTCCCCATCTGCAAGATGAGTTTAGTCAATAAAGAAATAGTCTTAAA
>BLSH010008887.1:357548-370641 GCA_018402905.1 Glandirana rugosa | reverse complement strand
TAATAAGTGGTAGCAAAATATGCACGGCAGCAGGGAAGTCAACAGCGAGATACTGGATGGGAGAGCACAATAATCTGGCAAACAGAAAGTGCAGAGACATGGCTTAAATCAGGAAGTTCATGGGAGAAGAAAAGCATTCAAGGTTCAGCAGAAGTCGAGATACAAGGCAGAGTTATAAAATGGATCAGACAGGGTGCTGTCCAGCATCTCAGTGATAAGAGTTACTGCCATACACAGCAGAGGTCCCGGGTTCAAGTCCAAGCCCTGACACCTGCTGATGTTCTCACTCCACTGCCACTTATCTCAGGAAAACTTCTGGGGATTGGGGACCCCACTGCAAATTCCATGCAATGGGGATTTTAGTCAGCATTGTGGCCCCCTCACTCTCCATCGACTACCACACGCACCATGCCATTCCAGTCAGCCTTTTTTAGTCCTAACACTAAATTAAGACACATATACCTTGTTGAGTGCCAAAACTATTCAGACTTAAAGCTTTCTTACTCCCATCAGACACAGCTGCTTTTATGATCCTTTTAAAGCCCTGGTTCGCAGTTTGCTTCGCAAACCTGAGAAGTTTAGCTACTTCCATGCTTGAATAGCAGCTAAAAATAGCATGATGCACTGATTGTAAATGAGATATCAGTTTTTAAATATGTGTTTTTTTCCCACAGGATATGGCATTACAAAGCACCTGTAAAACACACGTCCTTGTTCTTGTCCTTCATGGCGGTAGTATACTTGATACAGGAGGAGGCGATATCAACAACAAGGTGGCTGATGTTAACACTTTCAGCTCTGTGTTTGAGAAAGTAACCAAAGCCCATTTCCCAGCAGCCCTTGGGCACATCCTGCTCAAGGTGGTTCCATGTCCTGCAATATGCTCTGAAGCATTTTCCCTGGTTTACAAGTAAGATTTATTATACGTTTAGTGATTGCATTTTTTTCTTATGAATAATAGTTTGATTTTAATTAGGTTTAAGTTTGTTAGTTTGGTTGTAGTTATAAATCAAAGAAAATGTAAAATGCACACAGCAGGCATTTTACAGTTTTAAAACAAAAATGTAGCAAAAGTTATAGGAAATAAATCTGTAACATAAAAAAGATAAATTGTTCCTGTAATATGGTACTTTATGTTGCATGCAATAACAAAGAAAAAAGTAATTCTCCAATGGTAAGCACATAGCTTTTGTGAGGACATGAAATGTGAAAATATCTGAAATAAATATATTTGGAGTTCTATCAGCTTATGGCTTTGGATCCCCCTAAAAATTCATAAAACACCCCTATTCAGGCATGTGGCCTGGTATCGTTCAGGGACAGGTGGGGGCATCCAGGCTTTAATGAATGTTTCAGGTGACCCGCACTTTTTTCTTTTAAACAGAAAGCACGCCATTGAGAAAAAATGAATAAACAACATGGGATTCCGTTAAATGCTAATATATATATACAGGCAGTCCCCGGGTTACAAACAAGATAGGGACTGTAGGTTTGTTCATAAGTCGAATTTGTTTGTAAGTCGGAACAGGTACATTTTTTAAGTGTAGCTTCAGCCAAAACAAATATTTTTAAGCTTTTTGGATAGCATAGGGAAGGGTTAACACTCCTGTAATGTTTGTTTTGCTGTCTATGTTTCTGTTCAGAAGATTTCACCTCACTTCCTGTCCCAATGATAATTGGATTTTGAAAATTTTGGGTTGTTGTGGAAACATGTCATTTTTGTAATGACTAAGCTCATGTCTTGAGTGAAACGCGTCTACCTTCTTTGTACCCTGTATGGTTGATTATGGTCAATAAATACAGCACCAGCATTACGTTTGGAGTGCCGCCTATTGTTTTTCCTCTGTCTCTTAAGTAGGCCGGGAAATCCTGTGCCAAAGGTTGGAAAAATCAGTCCAAATATTCTCCCAACCTCCCAACCTACTAAAGAGAGAGTTGATACCACTTAATATTGGTCTCCCCAGGGGTTTGGCCATACATTTATACATTTTCAGTATTTGGTATATGACTGGCATTCTGGGGGCGTCTGGTACTAAATATCTAGCCTCTTTTTTATTAATAAGATCTTCTTTCTGTGCTTAGTAACCAGTTTTTTTAGTTTGGCCTTGTACTTATTTGTAGGATTCCCCTTTCATTTTTCATAGGTATCCTGGTCATCTACCAGTCTGCTTAATTCTGCCATATAATCAGCTTTATTTAGAATCACTAGTCCTCCTCCCTTGTCCACTGGCCTTATTACCACCTCTTTATTTTTTCCAACATTTTAAGGCCTTTTTCTATATTTTTCTTATGCCTTCCTGATGTAATCTTCAACTCATCAAGATCCTGTTCAACCAGTGTCCTGAAAACCGCACTAATATGGTTATTAGCTACTTTGGGGTTAAACACAAACTTATTCCTAAGCTGTGTATGCTGAAATTGGTTTTCTTCCTCTTGCCCCTGTTGTTTAACATTGGCATAGTGTTTTTTAATATTAATTTTCCTCAAAAATGTTTGTAAGTAGAGTTGAGCGAACCCGAACTGTAAAGTTCGGGTTCGTACCGAACTTTGGGGTATCCATGACCCGGACCCGAACCCGGACATTTGAAAAAAGTTTATGTTCGAGTTCTGCGTTCGTGTATTTGATCACGCATGTTGAATAGCTGCAGGGCAGCCAATCAACAAGCGTTTCACTGGTTTTCCCTAGAAGCCATCACAGCCATGCCTACTAATGGCATGGCTGTGATTGGCCAGTACATCATGTGACCCAGACTCTATATGAGACTGGAGTCACAGTGCTGCATGTCACATGCTCTCTGGGTAGTGTAGGGAGAGGATGCTGCCGGTGCTGTGAGGGACAGATTGCAGATAGATAGATAGGTAGAGATTACTACTACTACTGCTTTTAGGGACAGATTGCAGATAGATAGATAGGTAGAGATTACTACTACTACTGCTTTTAGGGACAGATTGTAGATCTCATCCTGCATTACAGAAAGATCTGACTGGACTAGGTAGAGTCAACTGCTTAGAGGGACAGATTATTGTTCTAAAATCATCTTCTAGTTCTATAGGGTCAGGTTCCTGCTGTTGCTGTAAGGGACAGATTATTGTTCTAAAATCATTTTGCAGCCCTCTAGCACTTTCCAGGACTCTTTTACAGTCATTTTTGTGCCGAAAAGTTTGGGTCCCCATTGAATTCAATGGGGTTCGGGGTAAAGTTCGGGTCAAGTTCGGCACCGAACCCGGATTTTTCCCGAAGTTCGGCCGAACCCACCGAACCCGAACATCCACGGGTTCTGTCAACTCTATTTGTAAGTCAATAAAAACATTGAATTTATTAAGATTCCTGTCTGGGGCAAATTTTAAACCAACCTCTCTAAAACACGCAATTCATCTTCTGAAAAAAACGCTTTACTTAAATTAAAAATTTCTTGTCCTAAGTCTCTCTTTTTCTTTTTCCTCTGCCCTCCTCTACATCCTTTTTCATTATTATTTTTATTTTTTCATTTTTCTTTTTTTTTCATTCATTTTTTTTTCATTTATATTTAATTTTTAATTTCCTTTTTATTATATTTACTTCTATTTTCCTTTTTATTACTTAATCTTTATTTTTAAATGTATTTTCATCTTATTTTATTTTATTTCAATTCATTTTCATTTTCATTTCATTTATTTACATTTTCATTTTTCTATTATTTGTATTTTAGATCATTTCAAACAGTACATGTAAAGTTTTTTTAGTATACAAGCAGTTAACACCTTACCTGTCAGGGGAGTGTAAAGCCATACTGTTTTAAATAGAATGTGAATATGTTTGGTAATTGTATAATATGAATGAGGAAGTAGCGACTTTGGGTGTATTTGAAGTTGAGTACACCCAAAGGGAAATGAGATCATGATCATTTGAGCGGTTTGAGTCCACGCATGGCTATTTATTCAACTGAGAGGCCGAGAGTCTTTGATAAGCCCGTGTGTGTGTGTGGGGGGGGGGGCGAAACGCGTCAACGTGGATTCTGGCTACTCAGTAACATCACGTCTGACAAGCCGTGGAATGCAGGCGAGGTTGTGAGAGAACCATGCCACTTCCTGTAGTGAACAGACGGCAATTTCATGTTTTAATCCTGCGGTTTTTACTCTGCAAACTTGTAAGAAAAACTTTTAATCAAAGAAAACCAAGATGTACTTCATTATGTGGGCTCTCTCTCCTTATGTTTGAGTCTGAAACGCAAAGGAAGATTCATCTCTGAAGTGGTGTCTCAGCACCCTGTCCACCAGCATAAGCCTGATTGACCCACATGCAGTACTGCTAAGGGGTCCATTTAATCTGGTGAGTCTAACTACTTAGGGGGGTGTATGAAGCACAAAGCACTTGTGTAAGATTTGCGCACTGCAGCACCTTGGAATATGATTGCACTGCAACACCTTTGAAGAGTTATTGTGTTTGGGACTGCTTTTTAATTTTATCTGAACTTTCACTGGCTACATGCTTGAAAAAAATGTTTTAAAAATTGCTTTGTTTTGTGATTTGCTATTGCCACTTTGTTTATATATGCGCAGCACTTGCACTTTATGATTTTGAATTGCACTGTGGGCTTGTTTTGTGCTGTGGTTTACTTAATATTATCATCATTTGATGGTTTGGCAGTTTGTTTGAGAGCAATGTGACTATTACTTTCTTGGCACATGCTGAGAATGTAACTGTTTTTGAAACTTTTAAATCGATGCGTTTAGTTCCGCTTTAATGTCACATGACATGCATGGTATGTGTGCACAGACATTTACCTTCTCTCTAATTATCACCACTAATTCTGGGTCTCTCAGTGCAGCCTCTTCCACTTTCATCTGGTTGTAAGTGTTCACTCGCCCAAGTGAAAGGGGACAGGCCAGGCTCCAATAGCCAGTCAGCTTGGAGGAGGGGAGTGGCTTGCATGGGCTGTGTGTTTAAATAGACGTACGTCCTTTCATCACTAGCCCTGGCCAGGAGCATGCACCCAGGGGTGTCTCCATAGAACCCTTCAGGGTAAAGGAAACACCCTAATATCAGTCAGTGGTGTGGGAACCAACTGAAGCAGCATGAAAGAAGATCATCAAAACAACAAGAAGTAGCATGTCTAGTAGGTATTCACTTTAGCAGATGAAATTTATTTTAAAAATATTCCTTTGTGATCCTTTTCGTATCCTTTTAAAATAGTGTAATAAACACTATTGGCCAAAAGTTTTAAAACACCCACATTTCTCCAGTTTATATTGACATTTTCACAGTTCAGTGTTTCAATGTACACTGAAAATAAAGCATAGAACAAATAAAAAATTGAACATGGGATTGTTAATCAGTGCAGCCCCCCCTAGGATAGCCACCCAGGACCACCAGGTAGCCCGCCCAGGACCACCAGGGAATGCCCACCCAAGGATCACCAGGGAGACCACCAGGGACCACCAGGTAAGGGGCACAGCACCCAACAGGGATGGCACTCAGTGCCCATCTTGGATGCCACCCAGGACCACCAGGGAATGCCTCCATAAAAGTACCATCTATCATTGCCGCCTATCAGTGCCCACCAGTGCCACCTATCAGTACCCATCAGTACCACCTATCCGTGCCCAGTGCCACCAATCAGTGCCCATCAGTGCCGCATATGAATGCCCATCGGTGCCGCCTATGAGTGCTCATCAGTGTCGCTTCTCAGTGCCACCTATCAGTGCTCGTCAGTGCTGCTTATCAGTGCCACCTATCAGTTCTGCATATATTTGCCTCATCATCAGCGCCCATCAGTGCCGCCTCATCAGTGCTAATCAGTACTGCCTCGTCAGTTCCCATCAGTGTAGCCCCATCAATGCCCATCAGTGATGCAGAAAACGTACTTATTTACAAAGTTTTCTGACAGAAACACAGAAAATGTTTGGGGTTTTTTTTCAAAATTTTTGGTCTTGTTTTATTTGCAGCGCAAAAAATAAAAACCCCAGAGGTGATCAAATATCACCAAAAGAAAGCTCTATTTGTGGTAAAAAAATGATAATTTTGTTTGGGTACAGTGTAGCATGACTGTTCAATTGTCATTCAAAATGCGACAGTGCTGAAAGCTGAAATTTGGTCTGGGCGGGAGGGGGGGTAAGTGCCCGGTATTCAAGTGGTTAAAGTAGCCACTTTTGGAGATATGACAGCTTGTGGCATTCTTTCTACAATGTCAAATATTGTTTGGAAAGTTTCACCTAAGACTGTTGCAGAAGTTCCCACAAATGTGTTGCACTTGTTGGTTGCTTTGTGTTCACCCCTCTGTCCAGTTCATCCCAGACCAGCTCAATGGGGTTTAAGACTGGAGTCTGTGCTGGCAATCCCATAATTTGAAGTCTACCGTCTTGTTATTTTAATTCTGGCACAGCCTGGAGATATGTTTTGGGTCATTATCTTAGCAGGAAACCACAACTCTATTTAAACTATAGAAAACATTTTGGGCTTTTGATACACAAAAAAATCATGGAGTGGGCAACAGAAAAAAATTCTGAACCGCCATTTCTCCCAGCTGTCAGCTGTTGCCACTCCAGATGAACCCTAGGACTACAACCTGGAAGCTGTCCACAGCAAAAGTCCATCACAGCTTTGCAAAGTGAAGTTTTGCCACATTCACTAATCTCTGGGTAAATTCCCTTACAAGTTACAACGTGTAACTTTCTTGGCGAAGTGAACAGCCTACCACCTTTACTAAATAAACCCTATTTTGTTTGGCTACTATTACTAGTACATTTTATACTTGGCTCCCTGCATTATTATAATGAATAAGCCCAACTCTGTTCACAATGTAAAAGTTGTGTAGACTGTACAGCACTTTAGGGCCACAGCTACTGCATAAAGGGAATATATTATAGGAATAATAACTATTGAATACATATCCCTGAACAAGTCTGTCATTTTCTGAGCACTGTAAATATTCAAGTAGTCAATGCCTGGCATTTCTTCTAATGGCCTCAGCCAGCTTTTGTCTAATCCCAGCATGAATATTGGAGATAGGACTCTATGCTTTTGTTCAATTGCCTTTGAAAGAGCAGAAATGAAAAAACCCTATCATCCCATTTTTTTTAGACATTTCTATGTAACATGTACAAAGCTGAAAAAATACAACCCATGACAGCGGCCTCATTACAGATTCTAAAGAAATGGAATCAGTTTTTAGTTGTGATTCTTTTGTATATCTAGTGTCCTAAAGCTTTTCTCATAACATAGAGTTACAGTATAGTTCCCAGAGCTAAGGCATTCCAGCTCTCCTTTAAAAAATACCAAGCTTTTTTGCTTTTTTTTTTACTTGCCAATCACACGCTGTGCTTCAAAGTGAGAAAAAACTGCAAGTTTTATGCTGTTCACATTACTCATGCAAATTTTAGGATTTTCAGATAAATGGGCAACATATTCTTTATTTTTAAAGCAAATATGCTTTAATTTAGCTCTTTGTTGTACATTTTAGGCTTTATACTAATCCCACGCTTTCATCAAGAAAATTTTCTCTGTGACTTTTTAAGAAATTACATTTTCTGCCAGGGCTTATTGATCACTGCCAATGCGAAAATGTTTTAATCATTTTATTAAAGGAGAAGTTTCTTTGTTTTCATTATTGAATTATTTAATCAGGACTGAATACAAAAATGTAAATTATGTTATCATATTTACCTACACCAGCCAGCATCACATAATTTTAGCTGTGTTTGCTCAAAAAGCCTGTTAACAGAGCTCAATAGCTTAAAGTCAAACTATATAAATCAGGTCAAATTACATAATCAAATTACATACATCCATAAATTATTTAAATCCCCCTTACCCCTACCTTACCCTTACCCCTACCTGTTCTCTTTACTTTGTTTAGTTGGATCATACACATCGCAAACATCTTTTGCTCTGTGCAAACACTTTTAATGGTGCTCCCTGTATTCTGTAATTATTTGTAAAACAAATGTCTATAAGTAGTAAAAAAATGTAGATTCAGATCTAAAAATATCAAAATTACTTTTCATATAAGATGACTGTATTTGAGACTTTAGTGATTAGGTTTACATATTATTTAAAGTAACAAATCGTATACAACTTTAACATGGTAATCTGCAGTTTCCATTAAAATAATACCTGGTGATCCTGCCATGAAAGCCTTTGTTCAGGCACTTCCTGTTACAACTGTCTCCTAATTGTTCTCTTGCACTGATACCCTTTTGCACACATAACTACAAAGGGCCGTACAAGCACACATTGTGCAGGCATGGTCCACTGTTGGTGCTATCAGGAAGTTTTTCCAGAGCAATGATGCTCAGCTGACTTTGGAGAAAATGCATAATAGGGCTTTATGAGTAGGCATAGTGGTATAAAATGCACCACAGCTCTTTTATTTCAATGTCATCTCACTGCTGTTGATTTGAACAAACATTTTACAGGCTTCACCTACCTGTGACATTACTTCTTTGTGAGACTAACATCTGAAATTGGCTGAAAAAGGCTGGAGAAGATGATCAGCTCTCATATGTGAAAAAGGGAAAAAAAGTGACAATAGTATTTTGTAGAAAAAAATGGAAATAGTTTATAATATATCACTTTATCAAACTAAATGTCATCGAATTAGGGTTTAGTTCTACTTTTAAATCTATGGCTGTGCTTCTTAGCTTATTAAAATGTGCTGTTTTCTATCTAGCGTTTACTATGACAAAGCGTACATTGGGCAATGGTGGTGCATGTGGCATATTAATGCATACAGTACTTATTAGTTGTGTTTACTTGTTTTGAATATGTTTTGCCTTCTTTACTCAATCTTAGACCATTATAGGTAAATCAAGCAGAAGATTTGATGCAGAGAGGGATCAGAGGGGCTTCTAAGGGGAGTTATGAGAATCCTATGTTAGTTCCTCTCACATCTCAAGGGGGTTAAATTAAATGTTCATAAGTCATATTTAGGAATTTTATTAGCTTAATGTTATAAAACATAAGCACCCTTCTTAATTAGGGTAAATTACTTTGTTAAGGAATCCATATTTGATTTTAAATGTTTAATAATACATCTAGGACATTTCATCAAACCAACAGATAGGCAAAGAATGACATGTGTAAACATCGTACAGATTGATTCATTTCCTACTGTTATAAACCTTAATGTAGTAGACCAGTATACATAGAAATGTGTGAAATCACCTGTAGAGAGGCTAATATGCCATATTACATAGAAAGACAACCTGTGGTTTTCCACTATGGACTCCAGAGACTTGAAAGCAATCATTGCACATAATGGTCACCCCCACGGCGTCTGAAACTGTCATTAAAAGTAGATGATGAGTGGGTATTCTTCCTGCTAGGATTTTTTTCTCTGCCTATCATTATAGTGTTGTACTTTAGCAGAGCAGTTTGTCTTTGTAGAGAGTGCTTTAAAAAGTGTAAGCTGGGTACTCTTAAGCTTTTAAATTTCCACTGAGCTGATTGGCAAGATTACTATTACTAACTAGCCTTAAAATGTGACCCCCTATTTCTGGCAAATTTAATACTGAGACAGGACAGATAAATAGCAACATTTGTGAATATTTTTCATTGCTTGTCTTGTTTCTTTATGCCTGTGCAGGCTGTGAAATCATAAATGTTCTAATAATTTATCTTGTTACACAACCTTTCCAAAGTTAGCGACAGCTGAATATGTTATGTTCATGTGTACCCATGGGAACCAGAGTTGCCAGGGTCCAAATACATAGTGAATAAAACAGAAATGAAAAGGTCTGTTAGGATACTGCATGCAAATATTATTCATTATTTCAATATACGGACAAAATTCATCTGGGAAAACAGCCCCCCAAAAACACAATTTCCACTGTGAAAACAGAAAACAGTTGACCACATTGTCAGCCTACCATTAGCCACAATTTCCAGCACACATCAATTGCACAATCCATGGTACTGGAGGTGCTTATGCTAAATACTAAACACAAGACCCCACTATCCCTGGATCATATAGACCCATATCCCTACTAAACATTGATGTCAAAATTCTATCTAAAATTATAGTCACGTGATTAACCTCTATTATGCCTCACATAATAGACCACGCACAGGCTTTGTAAGAGGTAGAACAGCGACCCTCAACATCAGGAAAGTACTGGTGGTGCTTGAAAAAGCATAACATGTCATGGGGGGGGGGCATGCCATCATCACTCTGGACGCAGAAAAGGCCTTCGACAATGTTAGTTTCCAGTGGTTACATATGGTTATGTCGAAAATTGGTTTCGAAGGTCCCTTTACTCACCTGATGGAGTCTACGTACTCAGCTCCTGCGCACCACAGAATTTAGACTTCACAAGGGGACGAGGGGCCCTCTGTTTCCTCTCCTATTCAACATAGCCATTGAACCTTTATCCAAGTACATAAATTACATAGCTCCTCTGTATGGTATACACTTTAAGGATATCGAGCTACGCTCATCTCTTCATGGCTAACTCAGCTGCGGACATGTTTACAATTAAAAATATCTTTGACACCTTCAGGGTATGCTCCGGCCTACGTATTAACTATCATAAAAGTGAGATTCTCCTGATAGGACCCTCCCATGACCCTCCCTGGATAGTTAATTCTCCCTTTGCTATAGCCCACTTGCACATTACCTACTTAGGAGTCAAGATAGGTAAATTGCCATCATCTCTCTATCAACTATCCTCCCCTTCTCACAAAACTCTCTCAAAACTCTCTCAAGAACTTAATAACTGGATCGATCTCCCTCTCTCGCTCATGGGGAGATGCCACCTATTAAAATGGTTAGCTTCCCTCGCCTGTTATATCTTCTTCAAACCATCCCATTATTTATAAAACATAAAGACATTCAAACAATGAACAAAAACCATTTCAAACTTTATTTGACAAAAAAGTAAAAAAATAACTCTGACCAAACTGCATCTCCCCAGGACCGAGGGAGGCACTAGTCTCCACCATATACGATTTTACAACATAGCACGCCTCCTCAGATATAGCATGGACTGGATCTCCAAGTCATCCTGCTACTCTAATCACAACCTCAAGTCAGCAGTGGTCTACCCTCTCTCCCTGGTGGCCCTTCTCCACTCCAGATGGAAGATCAATCCCCCAGATATTCAATACAACCTCCTCCTAAGAGACACGGCAATAACATGGAGGGAATGCAGAAAGCATTTCAAACTATCACCTTTTATGTCAAAGTATCTTCCAATTAGGGGTAATTTGAAATTCCCTGCGGGAATGGAGCACAGGGTATTCCTCCAATGGGAAGGCCTGGAATTGACAAAATTCTCCTCCCTATGCAACGAGACTACTGGCCTTCCTCGAGACTTCCTGTCCATAGTGGACAAATTTTCCATACCCGAATCTCATCTTTTTTATTACTGGCAATGCACTAGCTTCATCAAGACCTCGTGCCAAGAGAGCCAAAAGCGGTTCCGAGAATGCAAACTGGATTGCCTGATCCGAAAGGATGCATACAACATCTCGGATATCTACAAACCACTCCTACAACAAGCCTCACTCTCCATGGTCACTTCCTCCACGACTAACTGGAGTAAAGACTTTCCAGACACAGACCTCATAAATAAGATCATGAGAGGGTTCAACAAAACTCTCAAGCTAACTCCCAACGAAACTTGGAGAGAAACGCAACTTAAAATTCTGCACCGCGCTTTCTTTATCTTCGTCCCAGATAAATCTAATCCTCAATCGGCCACCTCCCAACTTTGAAACCACCACCGCCCCCCCTGGCCCACCGCTTCTCATCATGCACCTATATTGTGACCTTCTGGGACAAAGTCATCTCACACATTAGCATTTTCACCCTCCTAGATCTCCCAAAGGACCCATTACACCTAACAAGCAACTCATTCAATGGTCCTCCCCCCTCAATCCCCAGACCAAAGACTGGATCCTGACCTGCCTCTTGATCACCCGCAGGGCCATTTTAAAGAACTGGATCTCCCCTACCAGCCCCTCAATTCCTCAAGTTAAAAGGGAATTAATAGCCCTCCTTTACAAGGACAAGGTTAATATGGACTTCACCCATCCCAGGGAGGCTAAATACTTCTACCAAAAATGGCAATCCCTCATCAACACCACCCTACCCCAAGCAGACATTGATAACTTTTGGAAATCTTTCATGTATTTCATAGGACAAACGTGCCCTTTCACCCAGGATGATATTGGATGAAATCTCCCCTCACGGAGGGCCATGTAAGGAGAGAGACTGTCACCCACATTAAATTTGTTCCTATACCTTGACTATATCTCCTACATTCTTTGGCTGTCGCTGCCTGCCAACCCAACACTCTTAGATACTGGAAGAATACTGCTGGTTGTAGTGGACCCCCCCCCCCCCCCTACACACACAAACACACACACACTCCTCTCGGCCCCTTACCCTATGCAACAGTTAATAAGATCCATCTGGTTGGTTTTTTTTTTCTCACAAAATGGTTATTGTTACATGACATTCTCTTGTTGTACCACTGATTTATTGACTTTCTTTATGTTAAAAATCTATGACGGATTCACGCCCTGCCACTTTTCTGTATCCTTGTGATAATATCTCAATAAATTCTTTTGAAAAAAAAAATACTAAACACTGCAGCTGCCTATAAACTGTGGGTCTATACATGTCAATGATGTTGCATGCTTGGCTATTTATGTGCATTTAATAGACTTGTTTATAGATTGTGCAGTATCTATGGATTTCGCAGCATGGACTCTAATGATTGCAATGTGAGACACAATTATCAGCTCAGCTGCATGTATTACCCTCTTCTTGGTAGCCATATCAATAACAGTGATCAACTTCATAGGCCGGTCGGATACTTCAACTAGTGACAATAACTATACCGATGGTTCTTCTCCCATTATGTACGTCGACTCGACTATTAACACAGAGTGTAACGTTAGTAATCTCAGGTACGACGCTTTAGGTATCTATGACGTGTTAGATATTTGTTCAGATAATTTACGTGTATTTATCGGTTCGTACGTTGTAGTAACTGTACATATCTGGGTGTCAAATATCCGTCGACGTCACAAATCATAAAAAAAAAAGTTTTCTTAAATAACTCTATAATAGTGTTCCTATGTCTTTTCACCGTCCCGCACTTAGGCAGT
>BLSH010008887.1:331212-345845 GCA_018402905.1 Glandirana rugosa | reverse complement strand
CCCCTTAAAATACATACCAGACCTGAAAGGTCTGTTACGGGCTTTGGGGGGAACCCTACGCAATTTTTTTTAAAAAATTCAGAGCGGGGTTTCCCTTAAAATCCATACCAGACCTAAAGGGCCTGGTATGGACTGGGGGGGGGGGGGACCAACGCAATGCTTTCTCCGTGATTTTATCTATATTGCCGGGAACTGGCAATACATTACAGCCGCGATAATAAATGACAATTTTTCCTTTGGAAAGGTAATTTTGCCCTGGCTATGTTCTAAACATTACAGAGGTGCACCGTTTTACAGGCAGACTAAGGGGACCCTCCAGGCACGATAAAGGAATATTTCATTTTTATTGTTTCACTTTAGGCATTATTAAAATCACTGCTCCTGAAAAAATTATCCATTTAAAAACTTTTTTTTTACATTGATGCATGTCCCCTAGGGCAGGGCTTTAAAATTAGCACTTTTGATTTTTCATGTTTGAGTCCCATTGGTTTTAACAGTGTTCGTGTGTTCGCACAAATTTTCTGCCTGTTCTCAAGTTCTGGTGTGTACCGAACCGGGGGGTGTCCAGTCCCATTCCTACTCAGGATTAAAGTATATATCCCATAAAATGTTTAGGCATACCATTATGTACAGAAGGTTTTATTTTATTTTTGTTATAATGCCTAGTGCATTGCATTCAAATTATAGATGTGTTGAAAGAGCATGTAAAATAATACCCGAGCTTCTGAGTCTGCATGATGTTGTCAATGTACTTGCGCACCACAGTTGTACTGTCATAAAGAGAGCCTGTAATGTGGAGAGTCTGTTCCCTGAGAGAGACTCTCTTGACAGAGCCTACCATGTGGAGAAACTCTAAGAAGGACTTCCATGAGTGAACCTACTTTGTGGGAAGTTGTTCTGAGAGAGCCTAGTGGCTAGACTGTTTAGAGACCATCTCCAGAATGGGGAGAGAGCCCTCTCGAATACTCTCCTAAATACTGTCTCTCATGTCAAAAGACTGTCTTGAGATAGACTGTCATGTGAAGAGAAAGCTTTGGATAGACTGCCCTGTGAAGAGAATGCCCTGAAGGGTGATTTTCTCAACTGTGGAGAGGCTTCAATGACATGGCCTGCCATGTTGAGAAACTGCCCTTGGCAGTCTGAATGGTTGTACCTTATGGGCCTTGGCAAAGAAAACAACTGATAAGAATTTTGCACTGTTATTTAAATAATTGTATGCAACTATAGGCAGATAACATGACTACTAGCAAAATGTGAACATTTGTCATTGAGCATAATGGAGAGCAAAGGATGCTTTAACAGTCTGCATAGAAATAGGACAGGTGGCACTGAACAGCTTTTCACTCAGATTTGTTAGGTATATGGAGACAGGCGAAGTTACGCTTTAACTGATATCACAATTAAGTACCTTTGGAGGGATGGCCTGCACTGTCTACTGTACATTGTATCAGTGTCCTGCTATGTCCTTGTACTGGGTCAGATGGTATACCACCAGGAACAGCAGAAGTGTGTGTGGGCAACCCACACAAGCTCTTGTGTTTTTTATGCAGTGTGGTTGCAATAATATTTCATGCATTTTACATGTATTATCATTGATTTTTTTGTAAGATGAACTTTGCTGCAGGAGCACCAAATATACAGCAAGCAAAAGCTAGCACTATTTATGGGGTAAGGGAAAAATTCCCTCTTTGATACTTATTGCTGTAATGTGCCTGCATTGGGCGATTTTAGAAGTTTTACATTTTGGACTTACTATCACATTCTGTCCGAAACAAAGAGGGTAAAGCTTCCACGGCAGGAGCACAGACAGCAATAAAAATCTGATTGGGATTTAAGCTTTTCCCTACTCTATGCAAAGCAAAAAAAGAAAAGTTTGGGTAAAAAGATACCCTTTTAAATGCTAAGTGTATTTCTTGACATAAGTATGTCTAGATATAGGCGATGCAATACATAATTTCTAACAACTTCTTGTTTTATTGATAAACGTTTCACATCTATCTGCTGCATAACAATTTCTTTGTCCAAGCTTTTGTAATTTCCTGGAGGATACAGGAATTTTTTAAAAAGCAGCTAAATATCTGCAACATTTACATACTCCCAAAGTGGGAGAGGCAGTTGGATATATTGTCCTTGCATGACAAGTAGCCAGACTGGATAACTCAGACTTTGTCTAAATCTTTGATTAGAAACTAGCTGAAGAAAAATCCTCAGTAATTGCTTATGCATTGCTTCCAATCATCGAAGCAAAACCTTTCCCTGCGTCATCTCCATTTTGTTCCCCAGCAGGGATTGTGTCTTTGAGAATGGTAAACCTTTGAAATAAAGCACCAGGAAATTGACTGCATTTCACCCTCAGTGCAGGCTGTGGTTTGTTTTAATATCATGCTTGAGTAAGCTAATAAATGCACTCACTGAGCCATTTTTTATTGGAGGTGTAAAGTAGGATATCAGTTTGATTTGATGAGCTGAATGCGTCTTGTTGTTCTCTAGATTTCTCAAGAGACACAGACTTCATGTACCAAACCAAAATTATGTCATTGCAGTTACAATGATGCAATGAAATCTTCCAAAAAGTGTGCTAATTTAGAGTTTTCTGCAAAGTTTCATGAAAACAGAGGTGGGCAAGAAGCGTCAATATATTAGACAAGTGAGTTAAATGAGCGAGTTCTTCGACTTCAACATTGTATAGGACAGCATGGATAGAAGGGAAATGACCAATCTTTGCTCACTTTGTTCCTTATTTTGTTTCCTTCCACTGGCTACCTTTGGTCAATTGTGGATAAATTCAGTAAAATAAGAAGGTTCAAGTGTAGGATGTTTGCAGGAATCACATGATTCTTTATGGCTCAGGAAACAGAAAATCAACTCTCATTTCTCAGACTGGTGGTCTATGCGCCTGAAAAATATCTCCATATAAAACAGGCTTTTAAAGGTGTGCACTGCAATGTGGTTCCTCTTCCCAGGCAACCAGCATCCATCAGATCCATCAGTGTCAGCATTATCTCTCAGTATAAGCTGCACTTCCCAATCCTGTTCTGTCTCTACCTCTGGCTTCATGTATGTGTGCACTCTGATAGGTCATCATAACACACCCAGACACCCTCCTCCATTCCGTCCTTCTGATTGCAATCCACATCCTCAGAAGTCCTTACTTCTTGCAATACCCTTTTGTTCCTGTGAGATCAACCTGTTGCAGATCAGTGTTCTACTCCATGTACATTAGCATAGGAGAGATATACCAAATACAAGTTTTTTTTTTGTATAATATTTTAATAAAATAAAGCAACAAAAGTTTATAAAGTATACCTAAATCCAAAACGTTTTATATAGGGTAGAGGAGGGTTGAATGGTATTTCAATACAGAGATTTTCATTCACTTCCTGTCATCTAAATTCAACAAGAAGTAGGAGAATAGATTTCCAATCTGAGGGAAATCCCCCTCTAAGACAGTTGTCATTGGAGTAAGTGAAATATTTCCCCTCAATTCCTGTTCTGGTTGCAACTCAAAAAAGTTTTGATTTACCCTCACTTTCATGCTTCCCAGATAGCAAGCAATTGTGCTGCAAGTTTGAAAATGACTTGCTAAGCTATGGCTAGATTTGCCAGGCTTCACAAATTTGTTGCACAATTGCAGCAAGTCTGCATTGCATGACTCCAGATCAATTATCTTTACAAACATTCTGCAAGTCTGCTGCAAGTTCTGGTTCAGTTATGTTGTGCAATAGTCATCCCACCACAGGGGTCACTGTGGCTGAATTTTCATGCTATAGACTTTCAGAGCTCTTGCTGTAGACTCACCACTGCAACTTTGCTCTTGGTAGAGCCTTGCAATGCAAATTTGCTACAAATTGGAAAAGTTTCAGGTAGAATGTGTGCTTCAAGTGCTCTGCAAGTGTACAACTTGCCAGTGAAAATGTGCAGCAAGTTAACGAGACTTACAATTCAACACTGCCACAAACTTGTGGCAAGTTATCCTTGCTATTTGGGTTGGTGACATCATTAGTGAGCTAGTTACTGTTTGCATTGCACTGAACTGGTTTTGTGAATATTGAGATGCTTTACAGGGGATCAGAGGTGGTGTTCAGGCTCCTCCAGATGTGTACATAAATATGTTATGCTGATTCACATACCAAAAAAAATTAACACAAAATACCAAATTAACATAAATCAGAATTGTACTAACTGTGGACATGAGCAATTGTGCTTCCTGGTTCCATGATGACATCAGTACAAAATGTGTAGGGAATGCATTAGTAGCACTATGCTAGAGAAACAGGGTTTCATGCAGCCTGCTAATGTTAGAGCCATCTACCCAAGCAGCAACGAGGATCAGTGCATAAGGTGAAGGGGTTTTGTGGAGGTGTCTGCTATTACACAATCTGAATATCATTGAATTGAACTGTCTATGTGGATTTGATTATGATTGGCTGATTATATTACAGTTGTATTCACGGACTGTTATGCAGTAATGTTGGATTCTAATTACACACGTCTATAGTTGGCACAATTCTTATTTGTGTTAATTTGGCATTTTAAGCTAATGTTTTTTTTTAGTATATGAATCGGCCCAGCATCTTTTTATACACATATGCTGAGTGATTTTTCACTTTCATGCTTGCAGCTTTAGTTTAGTTCACTTCAGAGTCACATTTTTGACTTAGACTCCCCCAGATGCCTGCTATTCAGGACAAGCTTTGATTTAAAAAATATTTTCTCCCCGCAGTGTAACCTTACACAATCCCTTGCAGCAAGATATATAATAGCAGGCTTGTCACATTGGGGAATTGTCATATTTGCTGTGCTATCTTCTTCTTCAAAATGGTTGGGTGAGGTTGCACTAGGGAAAAAGTGTTTCTGTAATCGTATATCATGTCTATATTCTCATAGGCTGAGAAAAAAAACAAGCCAAGAAGTGTAGATACATAGGAAGTGAAGCACTCAGGTGTCGTAAATACACGCCACTCACTTATCAGTCTCCAAAGATTGTTTGAAGGCAACATGCTCATGTTTTGATGGAGTGACTGAAGGTTTGCTTAATTCTTGGCAAAGCAGGACATTATACACTGCTTAATACATACTAGATAGAAATGTGAGTATGTATTGCTCCCTGTTGATGAAACCCCAGCTCATCAAAGGCACCTGCTATAATATTTTTTAAGGTATAAAATATGCTAAAAATGCAATTGAGTGGTTTTTCCTAATATTTCATACAGAATTCCTAACTGAAAGGGGGAAGAAGGAAAGTAGCCACCTATAATTCACCCCCGCCAGTCACCATGGTTGCCTGTTAGTAATGATTGATGATTATCATGCATTCACATAATGTCCTAGCATTAAGCAAGAAAATAGCTAATGCTGGACAAATAAAACTAAATTAAATGATCCAATTAAACCTCACTTTCTAAATTATATTGTATTAAAAACCTGGGACTGCTTTATTATTTTGTTTCAAACACATTTCACACCTAATACTGAACCGTGACGGCACACTGTCTTCCCATGCCCAAGAGAGATAATGATTGTTAATAAAATATGTTAATTAATCCACAGTAGATAGTAAATACTGGACAAGTCTTCAAACTCCTGACAGAACTAATAAGACCATGACCGAAAGCAGCAATAAGAGCAAGAAATACTGCAAAGTATGTCCGTAAATTTATAGGGACGGTGCCCTAAGTTGGAATGTCTCTTAACCACTTCAGTACTAGCCACTTTCACCCCCTTCCCGCCCAGGCCAATTTTCAGATTTCAGGGCTGTCGCACTTTGAAAGACAATTGCACAGTCATGCAACATTGTACCCATATAAAAATGTTTTCATTTTCTTCACAAAAATAGAGCTTTCTTTTGGTGGTATTTAATCACCACTGGGTTTTTCTTTTTTTTTTCTAAAGAAATAAAAAAAAAACTGAAAATTTTGTTTCTGCTATAAAATTTTGCAAATAAATAATATTTCTTAACAGAGAGCAGTGATTGATTAGTGGGGTCTGCTTAGTGTGCTCTGGGTGTGGCTCATGCTGTCTTGATGATTCACACTGATCCAATAGCAAGAAGGCATATTGGACAGTGGGAGGAAACCTAGCAGATGAGAGCATGGATGCAGATACAGCCCTGGCTAATTAGAAAGGGATGTGCCCAAGGAATGCTGGGTGCCTGTATTTAAGTCTGAGGAGCACATGGGCTCAGGGTTCCAGCCCAGCCCACATCTAAGAAGAGAGGTTCAGGTGGGGAAAAGGAGGCTGCCTCTCCCCAGCAAAGGCTGCCATGCGGCCTCAGATGCCAGACCTGAGGGCCTGAAGCCTGAAAGCTACAACCCAGGGTCCCTGTGCAAGCTTACTGAGGGAGGAAGTTTATGGATCTGGTCTTACATCACTGGTATAGAGTGTCACTTGGAAGTTGGAAGGAGGCTTCCAGCTGTCCCTGGACATTTTGTGAGTACAGACCCTAAAGGAATCCTTGAGACTGAGTGTGTGTTCCTGAAATCCCCCTCTGGTCCTAGAAGTCAGCATACTGGGTGTGTGAGCTAAAGGAGACACTGGCTAGTGTCTTAAAGTCTACTAACAAAGTCCACTGAGTCTCTTCTGCTACAGAGGGACTTATTCTTCCATACAGACACTGCATGGTTCAGCAGATAATCTGCTTCACAGTTCTACAGAGACTTGTCCTCACGTGCATATTTAATTTGGAGTATCCTACTAATTTCCTTCTCCTATCCAAGTCCTCCATATAAAATATAAAAACAAATCCCCCTAGACTGGTCATTGGAGACAACGAATAGAAGAGTGTGTGCACCTGGCTGTGTGAAAATACCATGTAACTGGCTTCAGGATAATCAGTGGGAAGCCCGGGTACCAGTACTCAAGCAGTTCCTACGGGAGCAGTGCTACAACTGCAATGTGAATAATAATACAATAACTAGTCTACAGTGCACTTTAGGAGAATAGCTATGATATGGTGCAATGTACCCTGAGAGGTACCTCTTAGCATAAGCAATAAATGAAGGTCTCTGTGTAACAGCTGCAAAGGGACAGACTTTAGTCCTAACTCCTCAGCTGGCTAGCATTGGAGCCCAGTTGGTGTACGTGAGAATAGACCCAGTCAAGTCTGCAGGCAGCAATACGGCTTCTAGATGACTGCATGGTCAATTGCTAAAGGGCTTAGTCTCTCTAGCAGCAGATAGTAAATCCCCACAGCAGCAGTGCACCGGTCCCATCAGTATTGCACCTCAACATCTGGTCACACACAACAATTAGTCCACTCTCTGTTCTGCACCCACGTGACTCTGGCTCTCTCATGGCAAGAGGAAGCTGTGCCCTGTACAGCCTGAGATATTGCAGCCCTTCCCCTCCTCCTGACAATCTCTCAGGGAATTGCAGTTCAAAAGTTCTTTATTACAGTAGAGTCCCTCTCCTCTAGACTACAGTTCCCACAGTGCAGTGCTGCCCGACTCAGTCTATTGAACTTTCCTGCTCAGCAGATCCCTTCTCTTGCTGATATAGCTGTTACTTGGCTACATTAGGCTAAGGACCATTTAGAAAATGATGATATTAAGAACCACATGCATTTAAAGAGTAGAGCAGTCAGCTTCACAATATAAATACCAGTATAAAAATATAAAACCACTCACTAGGTAAGTCGTCGTGTCCTCTGAATTTAAAGGCAAAAATGTTATAGTTGGTTAAATGATGAATTTTACACAGCTTAACGTTGAATCTAAAGTGTTAAATGCTATGTTGTTTTTTTTTTCTGCACAAAAAGACAATGCAATTTCCCAACATTTTAAGCTACAAATCAAGTGAATTAGAAAGCCAAATTGATTTCTTATGATTCTGTACAGAAGATCCTCTTGTGTGCTACCCTTCCTTTCTTCTTTGCATCTATGTCAATTCTAGTACACTTCCATCAATGCCTATCTGTACAATGAAAGAGCAGATACAAAGGATGAAAAGACCAGACGACTTTGACTCCTTACTGAGGTTTTGTCTGAAATATATCAATGCACGCTGTTTTTCGATTAGATGAAAGTATATACAATGTATGTCCTATATTGCTCCCTTCCTGGAAATTGAGATCTGTTGATTTGCTGAAAAGTTATTAATTTTAAATTAAGTTAAAAGGTTCAGCAATCAAAGATGCATGATACCTTTTACACAGCAAATACAGACCGTATTTAAAAATCCATATATTTTCCTGACTTTTAAAGATGAACTGTATTAAAAAAATAAAATTAGGTTATGTACTCATTTTTAAAAATTATGACATGCATTTTAAATACAGCTGTTAAACAGTGGCGTAGCATGGGCAGGGCCACTGGGAGGGTGGCCCTAGGCGCAACATTCTTAGGGGCACAAAATTAGCAAGGATTTAGGGTGAGGAGAGGTGGGAGATCTGTGCTTGGTCCCGTGTAGCTGAGAATGGCTCTGATCTCTCTTCTCCTTCCTCTCCTCTCCTCCTTCCCCCATGGGACCATTACCACAAGATACAATGTCTGGTACATTATCAGTTTATGCACTGAAAAAGCCTCACACATGTGGTATCACCATGATCAGGAGTATGCCTTTGCTGTGTGTAAGAAATATCTTGTTAAAATGACAACTTACAAGTAAAAAATACATTTTCATTTTTATTCCGCATTTTCCAAAAAACTTGTGGCAAAAAATGACATTTTCAAAAGACTCATTATGCCTCTTAGAAAATGCCTTGTACAGGCAGTCCCCGGGTTACAAACAAAATAGGTTCTGTAGGTTAGTTCTTAAGTTGAATTTGTATGTAAGTTGGAACAGGTACATTTTTAAAGCGGAGTTCCACCCAAAAGTGGAACTTCCGCTTTAATGGAAGGTGACCCCCCGACATGCCACAACTGGCATGTCTTTTCTTGGGGGGTGACCAGGGACCCTGTTTTCACAGGGTCCCAGGTCCACTTCCTCCCCTGGAGCAGCGGCTCTGGAAAGGAAGTCCACCTTCCCCCCTACCTCTCAGCGATCTTCTGGGACACGTCACAGGTCCCAGAAGATACGCTGAGCCATTCACAAGCCGCAGCGCGACTCGCGCATGTGCAGTGAGCGCCCAGCTTTGAAGACAACACTTGTGATGCCGGCGCCGCCGAGGGGAGGGGGAGACGAGCGAGCCCTTGGGTGGCCGCATCACTGGAATGAGGGACAGGTGAGTGGCCGATTGTTAAAAGTCAGCAGCTACCCTTTTCGTAACTGCTGACTTTTAACAGGGTGGAACTCGGCTTTAAGTGTAACTCCAGCCAAAAAAACATGTTTTACATTTTTTTGGATAGCATAGGGAAGGGTTAACACCCCTGTTACATTTATTTTGCTGTATGTGCCCCTGTTCAGAAGATTTCACCTCACTTTCTGTCCCTATGCCAATTGGATTTTGAAAATTGTGATAAAGCTTCAGTGGAGACACCTTTTTCCCATGATATCTCTTACCGGAGTGAATTTCCCTTCCTAGGGGTAGATTTCCTCTCACTTCCTTTTGTCTCCCTCCATTTGTAAGTAGGAGTCTTATGTAAGTCGGATGTTTGTAACTCAGGGACTGCCTGTAGTGTTTGCTTTCCAAAATAGGTGAAATTTTGTGGGTGTTTCCACTGTCCTGGTGCTCCAGGGCTCCTTGAAAGCCCAGAGGTGCTCCTTGGATTTTGAACCCTTCTATGCATCTCTAGGCTATGAAAAAACCTCACACGTGGCAGCCCCATGCTCAGGATAGCATAATGTGTTTTGGGGTAGAATTATAAGTATGTCTATGCTGTTGTATGACAACAAAATGACAACTGTGTGAAAAAAAAAAAAAACATTTTTACTTAATGTCTTCATTTTCCACAACAATGTGAAAAGAATTATAACTTAAAAAAACTCACCATACCTCTTATCAAATACCTTGAGCTGTCTACTTTACAAAAAGGGGTCATTTGGGGGGGGGGGGGTTGTACTGTCCTGACATTTTAGGGCTTCAAGAAATGAAACAGAATACATCAGAATAAATACATTTTCAAATATATATCAAATATCAAAATATATATAGTTTGTAGACTCTGTAGCTTTCACACAGATTTAGTCATGTATACTGATTTGGGGTTTTTTTTAATCTAAATTATTTGCAAAATTTTATAACACAAACAAAGAAAAATGTGGTTTCTGTATATTTATGTTTAACTGCTTCCGGACCGCCCACCACACATTTACTGTGGCAGGGTGGCCCGGCTGTGCGAAACAATGTACCTGTACATTGTTTCCTCTTCCTGGGTCTGGGTTGCGCTCATACCCTGCCAGAGACCCGCTCCCCCTGTGATTGGACACAGAGGGAGAGAGAGATCTTGTGTTCCTGCTAATCAGGAGCACAGATGTTTCTCTTCCTCCAGTCAGTCATCCCCCACACAGTTAGAAAGCACACCCTAGGAGCACACTTAACCCTTTGAGCTCACCTGATGTTAACCTCATCCTTGCCAGCCTCATTTATATAGTGACCGTGCATTTTTTTTTAGCACTGATCATTGTATTGGTGTTACTGGTCCGATCTGTCTACAGCAATATCGCAGTCCTGCTAAAAATCACTGATTGCTGCCATTACTAGTAAAAATAAAACTACATAAAAATATCCCATAGTTTGTAGACGCGATAACTTTTGCGCAAACCAATCCATATACATTAATTGGGACTTTTTTTACCAAAAATATATAGCTGAATACATATTGGCCTAAATTGATGAAGAAATTAGATTTTTTACGTATTTTTATTGTATATGTTTTATAGCAGAAAGTAAAAAATATTTTTTGTGTATAGCACAAAAAATAAAAACCGCAGAGGTGATCAGATACCACCAATAGAAAGCTCTATTTGCGGGGAAAAAAGGACATCAACTCTGTTTGGGTACAACGTTGCACGACCGCGCAATTGTCAACCAGTTGCCGACCGCCCGCTATGGATAGACTGCCGTAACTTGGCTCGATATCGCATATCACTGTCACCTGATGGCGGCTACGAGATCGCGGATCTTGAGCGTGCGCATGCCAACGGAGGCGCGCTTGCGCGCTTACTGTGTAGCGGGGGAGCCAGGGAGTGGGTAGGGCGGGGCCTGCAATCGCTCCCCCGCAGTGACACAATGGGGATCCGTGTGCGTAAACACACAGATCTCCATTCTGACAGGGGACAGGAGTGTGATTGTATGCTTCCTGTATATGGGAGCAGTGATCTCTCTCCTCCCCCAGTCAGCCCAACCCCCACACAGTTAGCAAACACATCCCTGGGAACACAGTTAACCTCTTATCGCCCCTAGTGTTAACCCCTTCCCTGACAGTGACATTTACACAGCAATCAGTGCATTTTCATAGCACTGATTGCTGTATAAATGCCAATGGTCCCAAAAAAGTGTCCGACATGTCAGCTGCAATGTCGCAGTCCCACTAATCGCAGATCGCTGCCATTACTAGTAAAAAATAAAAAAATAAATATAAACCCATAAATTAATTCTCGTTGTTTGTAAACGGAGCAACTTTTGCGCAAACCAATCAATATACGCCAATTTGTTTTTTACCAAAAACATGAGGAAGAATATATATTGGCCTAAACTGATGAATAAATTAGTTTTTTTATAAATTTTTTTTGGATATGTATTATAGCAAAAAGCGAGAAATATTGGGTTTTTTTCAAAATTGTCGCTCTTTTTTTGTTTATAGCAGTGATCAGAAGTGACGCAGAGGTGATCAAATATCACCAAAGGAAAGCTCCATTTGTGGGAAAAATAGGACGTCAACTTTGTTTGGGTACAGCGTTGCGCGGCCACGCAATTGTCAGTTAAAACCGAATCGCAAAAAATGCTCTGGTCATAAAGGGGAAATCCTTCCGGGGCTGAAGTGGTTAAAGTAACGCAGTGCCGTATCACAAATAATGGCCTGGTCATCAAGGGGATAAAACCTTCCAGAGCTGAAATGGTTAAATAGCAAAAAAAAAAAAAGGCAATAAAATACCACCTAAATATTCTGTCTCAAAAAATGACAATTTAATCTGGGTAGACTGTGACTGAGTAATTGTTATAACTTAAAAATGGCCTGGGCAGGAAGGGGATAAAAGTATCTGGCCTTGAGGTGGTTAAGCATGGAAAACACCTTCTTTCAGTTGACCCTTGACTTGGCATTTAAATAGAAGCTGTCATGTATATGCGAGTTGCACACAAGCCCAATGTCACTCTCATCGCAAGAATATGACACTTTTGGCCAAAATAAATAAGCGATTGCTTTTTCCACAAATAGAACTTGGTTGACAGTGTCTGAACAGTTAGGCTACTTTCACACTGCAGCCACGGCCGCGGTCATGGTAAAACCCTGCTCGTTGTATCAGAGTTTTACCGGCGATGCAGCACCAATTTTCAGTTGGGAGCGCATTGCTTTTAACCCACCACAAGGGGATAAAAAGGGGTTAAAAGTGCCGGCTCTCTGCGCTTCCGAGGCTGTGTGCAGCCGCTTCGGAAGTGCTTGTCATTCATTTCAATGGCAGGGGCAGTAGAAGAACAGTGTAAACACCACTCAGCTCAACGCCCTAAAGATGCTGCTTGCAGGTCTTTTTGTAACGTCCCGCAAGTGCACCGCCCAGTGTGAAAGCACTCAAGGCTTTCACATTGGGGTGGATTGGGGGGGATTTTTGAGGAGCTTTATCGGGGCTATTTTTAGCTAAATAGCGCCTATAAAGCGCCTCAGTGTGAAAGTAGCCTTACTGTTATATTAAATGAGCTACTTCAGGGGGCAGGATTTGAGGATAACAATGTCTCTGTTTTGCATGTCTGCAATATATGAAGACAATCTGACCATTGGCTGGACTTGCTAAAATCGTCATAACGTCGCGCCCGGGCCTCCGAGGGTCATAGAGATGACTGGTGACCAGATAGTCATCAGTCATGTTCCTGACAATCATCCGGAGGCGATGGATCTCTTCTCCCTGCCGCCGATCATACGGGTGGCCCGGGAGAAGCACCAAATGGCGGCGGCAGGGGAGGAAACGTCCCTTTCCACTGCCTATAAGAATGATCAAGCGGCTGAACTGCCGCTATGATCATTCTTATGGTGTAGGAGTCGCCAGCCGGAAAGAATGATATCTGAATGGTGCCTGTAGCTGCTGGCACCATTCAGATATCACCACTCAAAGTCCAGGACATCCATAGACGTCCTATGGGCGTGAAGTGGTTAAATATCCATTCCAGCAGAGAGAGGAAGATAATATTGTTTAATTAACCTGAAGCATGTCACCATATCTTTGGAGGCCGTAATTCATTCCCCTGTGTCATTTGCTCACCACCTATTAATCTGTGTTAGTCTCTGAACACCCCAACCTGCCCTGAAACGTGAGACCATGTATGGCCATGTATGGCACACCCAAAAAGACTGTAAGCCATAGGTGTGCACAGCATTTTGCATTAAGGTGTGCACCCCAAATTTATAAAAAACATAGACGGTGTCAGTAGGGCAGTGGACTTGTCAGTAGGGCAGAGATTGGTGTCAGTAGGGCAATGGATGGTGTCAGTAGTGTTTTATTTCTATTATTTTATTTATTTATTATTTTTTTCAATTTTTTTAGGAGCCCCATTGGGGGCATTGGTGAAATATTAGCAGGGGACTCAGCGTCGCACCGGGTGATTAGGGTGTGCTCAGGCACACCTGGCACACCCCACTGCACATGCCTATGCTGTAAGCAATATTTTTTCCATTCATACAGTCAGGTCCATAAATATTGGGACATCGACACAATTCTAATCTTTTTGGCTCTATACACCACCACAATGGATTTGAAATGAAACAAACAAGATGTGCTTTAACTGCAGACTTTCAGCTTGAGGGTATTTAAATCTACGTGAATGGTGTAAGAATTACAACAATTTGTATATGTGCCTCCCACTTTTTAAGGGACCAAAAGTAATGGGACAATTGGCTGCTCAGCTGTTCCATGGCCAGGTGTGTGTTATTCCCTCATTATCCCATTTACAAGGAGCAGATAAAAAGGTTCAGAGTTCATTTCAAGTGTGCTATTTGCATTTGGAATCTGTTGCTGTCAACTCTCAATATGAGATCCAAAGAGCTGTTACTATCAGTGAAGCAAGCCATCATTAGGCTGAAAAAACATTAGGTGTGGCCAAATCACCTGTTTGGAACATCCTTAAAAAGAGAGAACGCACCGGTGAGCTCAGCAACACCAAAAGACCCGGAAGACCACGAAAAACAACTGTGGTGGATGACCGAAGAATTCTTTCCTGAGAAGAGAAGGGTAGTGAGACCATGTTCAACTAGAACCAGAGTAGACAGGTATCCTACAACAAGGTCTTGACACTTCCGAAAAAATCTACAACAAACCGTTTGAGATTAGACCGGAAGGACAAAAACTCCGAGTGGTTACCAAATGTAAAACACCACTTGGGAGACATAAGTGAGACCACTTCAGAAGAGAACTAACAACTGAAACTGTGTGTATGTGGATGGAGGACCTCTCACAAGAACTAGACCGGTTGACAACACTTCCCACAAAAGAAGTGGTTCCTTTCTTAAGAAGCCAGTAGGTGGTGTCAACAAAAAGCACCAGAAGGCCCAGAAAACCACAACGACTCGAGTGGCCACGCAAGAGAGAAAAATTCCTACAAGGTTTGT
>BLSH010008887.1:313912-326410 GCA_018402905.1 Glandirana rugosa | reverse complement strand
GCTCCCCCCCCGCCCCCCCCCCCCAGCTGCATTGACGTTCCACCACATCAAATCGGCCTTGGTAACTCCACCTACCACTGCTTATATATTATTCACTTACCGGCCAGGCCTTTTCTGGCACTTTTTGTTTACATGTAATAATCAGTATTTTTAACTATAAAATTACTTAGAACTCCCAAACATTATATCTTTTTTTTAAAGCAGAGGCCCTAGACTAGAGAATAAATAACCCAAATAACCCAAATTTATATAAAATATTACGCAGAGTAAATAGATACCAAACATGTCATGCTTTAAAATTGTGCATGCCCATGCAATGGCAACAAACGTAAATTTTACTATCCAAAGGTGTTGGTTTAAATGCCTTTACAGGCTACCAGTGCTAGATTACTGCCCATAATCTGATGTTCACGGTGATATCTCACATATGTGGGGCGATCACTGCATGTGTGCGGAACCGACGAGCATGGGGGGACGGGGCACTTTAATTTTTTTAATGAATTATTAATTTATTTTATTTATTTTTTTTTACACTTGAAGTGCCCCTTACAGAAGGTAGATGCTAAGTGTCAGGTTTTTGACAGGGCAGGTAAATTTGGTAACCCCTCCCTTCTGGATCAGAAGGTTCTGAAAGAAAGGGTGGGGAAGAGGAGGTGAAGCTTCCCGGGGCATGTTAAGGAGCCCTGACCAATCCCCAACCTGGATTGGCAGAGGGCAGGCCTCCTTAAATACCTGTGGTCAGCCCAGTCTGGGAGAAGAGTTTGGGTGGAAGAATTGGAGTGTGGAGGCTGTCGGGGCCTAGAGAGAGCTCCCAGTCTTGGGGGTGGGGGGGGTGACCTCAGCCTAGGAGAGCTCCGGTACAGCCAGGAGGAGAGAGTGAGATCCTGGAGGAGAGGCACAAGGGAAAATGGGAGAGGACAGCGGGAGAGAGCACTATTGGAGAGATCTCCAGGAGAGGACCTAAAAGTGACAGACGTCGGTGAGTGATGCACTCCCTGAAAAGCTGGAAGAGGTACACCGGAGCAGATTGGGGTGAGAGACAGTCTGAGAAGGGTACAAGAGCAAGTTGGGACTGTGGTGTCACTGTGGCAGTGGAGAGGGCCGTTGCAGCCAGGAGAGCTGGCAGGGCCTGGAATAGGATTGGCTGGGAGCAGTAGTCCATCAAACAAATTAGCACATTATGTACTTTGCTAAACTTTGCCTTGAATGTAAAGTTTTGGGAAGCCATTAAATCAGTGGTTTTAGTTCCGTTTTAAAGGGACCAGCACCTCCTTTACAATCTGTATAGTGCTTTACTCCTGATCTCTCATATGTGCCTCTTTTTTACAAATAAGCCTCAGAATCACAAGTGAACATGGTACACATGCCAACATATTCTGTTTAATTTATCTGCATCAAATAGCGATAGTAGTTTTTGCTATATCAACAGTTTTTACAAATACATGTCTGAAAAGTGTGTTTTGCATTTGAGTCAATACTTTGTAGATCCACCTTTCACTGCAATTACAGTGGCAAGACTTTTTGGGGAAGTCTCTACCAGCTTTGCACATCTAGAGAATTACATTTTTGCCCATTCTTCTTTGCAAAATAGCTCAAGCTCTGTCAGACTGGATGGAGAGCGTCTGTGAACAGAAATTTTCAAGTCTTGCCACAGATTCTCGATTGGATTTAGGTCTGGCCTTTGACTTGGCCATTCTAACACATGAATATTTTTTGAGCTAAACCATTCCATTGTAGCTCTGGCTGTAGGTTTAGGGTCGTTGTCCTACTGGAAGGTGAACCTCTGCCCCAGTCTCAAGTCTTTTGCAGACTCTAACAGGTTTTCTTCTAAGATTGCCCTGTATTTGGCTCCATCCATCTTCCCATCAACTCTGACCAGCTTCCATGTTACTGCTGAAGAAAAGCATCCCCACAACATGATGCTGCCACCACCATGTTTCACGGTGGGGATGGTGTGTTCAGGGTGATGTGCAGTGTTAGTTTTGCGCAACACATAATCTTTGGTCTCATCTGACCAGAGCACCTACATGTTTGCTGTGCCTCTCACATGGCTTCTCGCAAACTGCAAACGGCACTTCTTATGGCTTTCCTTCAACAATGGCTTTCTTCTTGCCACTCTTCTATAAAGGCCAGATTTGTGGAGTGCACGACTAATAGTTGTTCTGTGGACCGATTCCAGATTCTCCCACATGAACTGTGGATCTCTGCAGCTCTTCTGGATTTACCATGGGCCTATTGGCTGCTTCTCTGATTAATGCTCTCCTTGGCCGGCCTGTTAGTTTAGGTGGACAGCCATGTCTTGGTAGATTTGCAGTTGTGCCATACTCTTTCCATTTTCGGATGATGGATTGAACAGTGAGATTTTTTTATAACCTAACCCTGCTATAAACTTCGCTACAACTTTATCCCTGACCTGTCTGGTGTGTTCCTTGGCCTTCATGATGCTATTTGTTCACTAAGGTTCTCTAACAAACCCCTGAGAGTTTCACAGAACAGCTGTATTTATACTGAGATTAAATTACACACAGGTGGACTTTATCTAATTAGGTGACTTCTGAAGGCAATCGGTTCCAGTAGATTTTAGTTAGTAGGTTGTAACTTGACCAAATGTGGAACATTTCAAGGGGTATGAATACTTTTTCAAGGCACGGGAATGGTTAGATTTTCTTTCAAGTTGTTGATATTGCCTTTGCCCTTTCATTTCTCAGCCCTGGGAGTTCAAGCAACAAATAAGGAGAATGGGTTTTACAGGAACAAAAAACAAGAGTGGTAATGAAAACCTCAGGTTCTGACCTGTACCAGCTCTACTTGAAAAAGGGTCTTTAGCATGTCCCTTAATAGCATGGACCTAACCTTAGTTAGTGTTCCCATCAAGGAGCTTTCCCCTGTCTTGATGTAGAAGAAATCACAAAGATAGATAGCAATAGTCTCTAGTCTTAGTCATTTCTTCTACATCAAGACAGGGGAAAGCTCCCTGATGGGAACACTAGCTAAGGTTCATGTTATTGGGGGTGCAGGATGTGTGTAAATCGCATACGTTCCCACATCTGCAGCCAAAATGCACTGCTGTTTAGTGGACTCACAGGGGTTTCATGAATAAAATAATATTTTCTGCATAAAATGCAGTGGAGTGCCAAAACACCATGTGGTTCCATGCAGTTTTGTGTTTTAAAAAAAATGTCAGGGACCTTTTCCCTGCATTTCCCTGTGTTGAATGGGCTGCTATGGCTTCCTAAATGCAACCCTCGCCACCCCCATTAATGTGAATCTAAACTTGAACAAAAACAAGTACAAGTTGTGGCTGGGTTTAGGTTTTAACTGAAAAAAAAAAAAAAAACACAAAAAGACAGTAAAAAAAAGAGTCCTCTGAAATTCTATCCAGATAAAGTTCAAGACATAGCTCTGGGTTATTTAGCATACACTGAGAGGTATTTCAAAAGACTTTGCTGCTATATAAACCTTGTTTTCATTCTCTTGGTAGGGTGTAACATACTATGTTTGTCAAAGATCCCTCAAAATATATATTCTACAGCGATGAATGGTCTATTGAAATGTATTTTTATTTTAAATATACAGTTTTATGCTGCAGAATATATTCAAGGCACAGATTTTAGCTAAACAAAACTGGCAACCACCCCAATTAAAATCCTTACACCTCAGGGTTTTGTAGCTTGAAATTTGAAGCTCCAGAACGCTGGAGGAGAAAAAAAATCAGTTATTCTCTATGGAGTTGGTTCACATCTCCACTCCAAGTCGCCTGGAGCTCAAAGTTCTGCAGCTCACATTGGGAAGATGTGCGCATTTGTTGCGCATTTTTATTCCCATAGGAATTAATGGAAACACGAGATTTGCGCTTTGCACGATTTTCTGCTCAAATGAAAAAAATGTAAAAAAAAAACAGTAATAATATATGAATAAATACATGTAAAATATGAACACAAATATCTAAAAATTGTCATAAATAAATAAATATAAAATATATTAATAATATTTAATAATAAATAAATAAATAATAATTAACCCCAAACCTTAAAAATTATTAAGCAAATCATTATTATTAATATGAATTAATTAATAATAATAATCATACGAATCATAATAAAGGATTATTATTATTGTTATTATTAATAATAATAATAATATTTTTATGTTTGGATGTTTATTATTTTGTTATTATTATTATCAATAATAATAATAACAAAATAATAAACACCCAAACAAAAAAATAAATTATTAATAATATTAATAATAATATAAACATTATAATTATGTATTATTGTTATTATTATTATTATTAATAATCACTTTGGCTCCAGAAGGTTTATCCCCCTTCATGAAAAGGCCATTTTTTGCAATACCGCACTGTGTTACTTTAAGTGACGATAGAGCGGTCGTGCGAGCGACACTGTACCTAAATACAATTTTTGTCCTTTTTTCTACAAATAGAGCTTTTTCTTGGTGGTATTTGATCACCTTTTTTCGTTTTTTATTATTTGCGCTATAAACAAAAAAAGACAGACAGTTTAAAAAAAAAACAATGGTTTTTACTTTCTGCTATAAAACATATAATATGTAAAAAATTTAAAAAATCAAATGTCTTCATCAATTTAGGCCAATATGTGTTCTGCTACATATTTTTGGAAAAAAAATCCCAATGAGCGTATATTGATTGGTTTGTGCAAAAGTTATAGCGTCTACTCATTGTGGGATTTTTTTTTTTTACTAGTAATGGTCAGCGACTTTTAGCTGGACTGCGATATTGTGGTGGACAAATGGGACACCTAACTGACACTTTTGATACTTTTACACTTTTACACTGCTCAGTGCTAAAAAATATGCACCGTGTGGGAGATTAGCTTGTGTGGATCACCTTTCCTGGGAAAAAGGTAGCAGGAAGACAAAAGTTTCTTAAAAGTCTGGCGGGTTGCCAATTTTATTTAGAAGAAGGTTGCAAGTCAAACAAAACAGCAAAACAAAAACCTTGCTGTCCGGCGCTAAACGACTATTTAGAGCACCGATTTTCTCTAACACCACCTGCCGCTTATCTATCCATTAGAATGCATGTGCTTCCACTGTGGAGACCTTCATAAATTTACAGGAGTAAGGACTGCAGGTGATACAGGGTGCCGTGAAGTGGCCTTGCTGCTTATGAATGCATTTGCAAATGTGTGCTAACTAAACTCCTGTTTTTAATGCATATTGTTAGACAGGTTAATTTGGTTGGTAAGCAGACTGGTTGGTGAGTTGATCTTGGAATTTTTCTGGTTTTGTCTTGCATGTGTTGCCCTTCCATGTGCTCCTTGCTGTGAAAGGCAGTTACAGGCGAGAGCAGGGGCCATTTGGTTTGTTATTGATGGATGAGTGTGTTTGGGGTGAAGGAACTTGACTGGCCTGCACCTCAACCTGATAGAACACCTTTGGGATGAATTAGCGCAGCGACTGCGAGCCAGGCCTTCCTGTCCACATCAGTGCCTGACCTCACAATGGTCAAACATTCCCATAGACACTCCTAATTCTTGTGGACAGCCTTCCCAGAAGAGTTGAAGCTGTTATAGCTGCAAAGGGTGGGCCAACTCATTATTGAACCCTATAGACTAAGACTGGGATGCCATTAAAGGTCATGTGCATGTAAAGGCAGGCGTCCCAATACTTTTGGTGATATAGTGTATTTGATTTTCCTATTACTTTCATTCCTGGTCACAGTGCTCAACACGACAAATAGAGAGGGTCAATCTCGATAGTGTGAGCGGAGAAAGTCATTTTTATTTTTTTAGTCAATTAAATATGAAATCATGCATCTGAATATTATGCAGTCTTTTTTCCCCTCAGCAGATGGCGTTCCATTCGCCTTATCACAAGTTCAGCTGTTTCAGGTTTCAGCTGTGCTGAAATAAACCTTGTGTTTACAGGTGTCAAACAATGATTGCTCACAGAGAGGCCATGCTTCCCATCCATAGGTAACCTGAGGTTGCTTTGCAGGATCTAATAGGGATTCCTGTTTCAAGACCTCAGGTGTTAACAGTGCAAATCCCAATTCCTTATGATGTAAGCCACCTAATAGGGATTAAATAGGGAATAAAATACCTTCATATTTGAATAGGACCTAATTATAAAGCATACAACTTTCTGATTAGACTGCTCATATCAAATGAGACGTGGATTCTTACCCCATAACTGCCTGTGGGGTTAAAGGGGAATCCAGTACTTGTATTTGTAGTTTTATGGTGAACAGAAGGAAAACTTTGATTTTCTGACACATCTTGGCAGTTAGCTAAAACTTTATTATGACTAAAGATATTTTCTTGTTTCAGTTGCTAAAGCTCATACATCTAGAGAACATGTGTGGATAAAATAAAAAGTACATCATCTTTTATCACTTGTAAACTGCCTAATTATCTCAGCATGAAAAACATTTTTTTGTCATCTTTTCTTATTATTTGCAAATGATAATTATGCTGTATAGAGCACAGAACCAAAGCTTTTTAGCTGCAAACATCTACCGGCATTACATCATTAGTCAAACATTTATCTAATGGCAGTAAGTAGGGGATCAACCTGCACCAAAATATACATTTTATGTTATATATGCATGTGTGCGCACATGTGTTACATATAACCATTAACTGAAATACACTAAGGGCCCATTTATTACAGAGAGTGGATATTGCTAACTGCTATACCGCTCAAGGTTATTTTACACCACGGCCTGCAATTTAAGGTCCATTCGTAAAATGCAGGCCACGTTGTAAAGCCTACTGTGTCCTACGTTGTTCTCTCTGCTTAAGGTGGAACTATGCCCTGTGAAATGTTTAAAATATTTCTAGCAGAATCTTAAATATGCGTGATAATTTCTAAATACTAGTGAATAAATCCTCCCTGCGTACAGATTTCATTGGAAAGGGAGTTATCTCACTCACCCAGGTCAGTGTCAAAGTTGCCAGTATTGCTAGGTTTTCTACTTCTATGGAAAAGGCACAGTACTGGCTATGTAGTAGGGCAAGGATATGCATATCACAAAAGTGCCATTACTTTGGCAGGAACAACATTTGTATATGTGGGTCAACCATCTTTTGTTAGCCCCAGGGTGAGCCTTTTTACTGGCTTCATTTAAGGTTGTAATTATTGCTCTGCTCCAAAATTCATTGAACACATGGCTGCTTTGATGGTTCTG
This sequence comes from Glandirana rugosa, assembly GCA_018402905.1. Taxonomy (NCBI): domain Eukaryota; kingdom Metazoa; phylum Chordata; class Amphibia; order Anura; family Ranidae; genus Glandirana; species Glandirana rugosa. Next base: position 319,239 of record BLSH010008887.1, on the reverse strand, counting down.
TTTTCCAGTTTTTCCTCTTTATTTTCCTGTTTTTTTAATATGAAGCTATTTTGCTGTAATACTTACCCGATTATTGTCCACATTAAGGTGGCTGTTTAAAACCAATGGGTGATCCCATAGGCATGATGATGGAGACAGCTTCTCCAGAACACATTCCTGCACAAGCCATAACTGACGTTACATTGGAGGGTGAGGGTTGGTGACTTTCTACCTCATGGTGCGGCTTCTCTTCTCTACACTGCAGAGATGCCAGTATTTCCTGAAGCGTGCCCCTGGTCATCCCTGGCCACAGTGGCCACATATGTGGGATGCCGCCCTACCCCCCCCCCAATCCATGCACCCAGCCCCTAATCTACATGCGGGGCGCCAGACACATGCATTTCAATGGGGTTTTTTTTTTTGAAGCACATGATTAGAGTCTGAGGCTCTAATTGGCTTCAAAAAAGGGTGGGCTTGGGGCACAGAGCACTGCACCCCGAGCCCACCCAGTTGTGTGACAATAGAAAATTAATATTCACTATTGTCTTCCTGATTCTCCTTCTGGTCAATCAGGAAGTGGGTCCTGAGACTCGATTGGCCAGGGAGTCTTAGGACTGGGTGGTGGTGACGGTGGTGCGAGTGAGGGGGGCAGGCTTGTTTTCCGCCCCCCAAAAAATATTGAGCACCACTGCCTGGCCAGGGTTGGGAGGTTGTTAGAGGAGTCTGGCTGCTCTGCACATCGTATTCCTGTTCTGTTCAACATTACATTTGTGAGTGGATTTTTAACCTCCCTGGCGGTATGATTATTTCAGATTTTTGGTGCTGAAAGCGGTACATTATTTTGCATGGAAATTTGGCGTTTTATATTGTAGGCCTGTAATTCTTAGGAATAACTCACTTAAATCTGTCCAAACAAGAGTCTAGTAGACATCCCAGGTATGATGAAGTTTGAAACATGAAATCATAAATTATAATATAATAAATAACTAAAAATAATTATCAAAAATAATAACGTAATAGTAATAAAATGTATTCAATAATGTAATCAAACCAAAAACACTGAAATTTGCTAACTTGCAGAATTGTCACTGTCGTCACTTTCAGTGTCTGATGATAAATTTCCCCAAAAATCAGTATCACTCAATTCTGCAAATGATTCTTATTTACTATCGCTGTTTACTAGCTGATCAAAAACCACTTTTGACGTAAAGGGACGCTTTTTGGTTGCCATGGACATTCTCAAGTTTCCAGGCAGAAAGAATGGCATATATAATATAAAAGTGCATGCAGGGCACTGGGCAAACCACTAGGGACAAAGAGGATGTGAAATGATTTCATACCGCAATGTAATCTTACAGATTACAGTGTACTGTATGTGTGATATGTGTTTCACTTTTTGAATTTGCCGCCGGTCTCCGCCCCCGTGCAACGCTACGCTCGCAGGGAAAGGAGCCTGGCACACAGAGGCATCGGGCAGAGGACACAGCCCGCAGACACGGTGGGGGACATCGCTGGATCCAGGGGACAAGGTGAGTAACGCTGCCTTGGATCCAGCGATGCAATCCAGAGTGTGGCACGGGGTTACGGCTAATGGTACTGAATTTCCACCCCGAGCCACACTCGGGAATACCGCCAGGTTAAAGGTTTCATAAATTTACACGTTTTCATAACTGACTACACTAGTAGCTCCTTTGCAGTTGTATGGTGTATGTTTTTCAGTTGTGTGTTTTGTTCTTTGGTGAGTCTTCAGCTTTAATGATAGACAAGAGTCTCTAGTTACTCTAGCTGATGACAATGTAAACAGATGTAAAACTCTATATGTCAAGGAGAAGGAAAGTATTTGAATGTGAGCTTTTAGATTCAAGGTCTCAGTGGTAAACATGATCAATAACCAAACTCATGATCTTCCTGAGGAACGAGCTGTGTACAAATACATAATTAATGATGTTATGTGTAAGAACATATCACGGGTGCCTCAACAAAATAATGAGGGGAAACAACTGAGAATCAATAAAAAAACAGCGATAGAGTATAACAAAATATGTCCACAGGATAGGTAATTTCTTATGTTGTTATGTCTGTCTTTCTCAACACTGTAGCACCATACTTCAGGCAATACTAAATCTCTGCAGTTTGTTGATTCTGGCTAATTAGGGCAAAAGAGACATAGGAACTGTGGTTTGAAAATCTTTTACTGAACAGCGCACAGAACTCTCACGTGACTGAGTGCCTAAAAATTAAAGTGACAATACCACATCATTCAATAGACACACAAAACACTATTAAATCTTAGTTGGAGAGATAAATAGATAAACACTCCACCATCCCATACACTTAGGGGTTAATTTATCAAAGGCAAATAGACTGCTCACTTTGCAAGTGCAGTTGCGTTCTTGAATGGGAATTTGCTCCAGAGCTTCTTTGCAAAGAATACCCAATTCCATGCAAGGAACATAAAATAAAAGCATTCTTCCTTGCACATGAATGGATAGTGGAAGTCAGCAGAGCTTCTCCTCATTTACTAAGCTCTTGAGCAAATTCTATTTACCTTGAGTAAATCAACCCCTAGTGCTTAGGCATCAGTTGGGGAGGGTGTGGCAAATGTTAACAAAGAACCACACATCAGCAATATCTACATGAAAATATAAATTCACTATTCGCCCTATTAATAGAACCACTGGCCCACCTAATCAGAACCTCCTCTAATGTGACGGGTATAGAGTTAGGTGGATACCAGCACAAGCTATGCTTGTTCGCTGACGACATTCTCTTATTTCTGTCCTCCCCACAGGTATCAGGCCCTAATCTCCTACCTATCCTTAGTGCATTTGCCACAGTCTCCGGTCTTGTAGTTAACCCCAAAAAATAATTGGCCCTGAACATTTCCCTCACAGTATTTGAACTGGAGGCAGCACAAGGCGCCTTTCCCTTCTCATGGGCCACCAACTCAATCCCATATCTCGGTATACATCTCACTGCGGACCACACACAACTCTTTGTGCACAACTACCCCAAGCTCCTTAGACAAATTACGAATCTTTTATTGCAATGGTCCTCCCTCCCCCTCTCATGGTTAGGGAAGATCAACGTGATCAAAATGGCCATCCTGCCAAAATTTTTATACTTGTTCCGCATTTTACCAATCCCAATCCTGGCTTATTACTTTAGACTCCTTCAAAAAAAGGCGATGAACTTTATCTGGGGCACGCTTAAGCCCCCCGATAGACAAACGTACCCTTTCACTGCCTAAGCTTAGCGGTGGCTTAGGAGTACCAAACTTTGCGACATACTATAAAGCGGCCCAATTGGTGAGTGTAACTAAGTACCATGCCACCCACGAGATCCCCATATGGGTAGCAATTGAGTCGGTGGAATGCGACCCGTTATCCCTCTCCAACTTGCTATGACTCTGTCCAACCGATCGCTCAACACTTCATCACCCTGCCATTAAACACTTCCTTACACTCTGGGATACTCTTAAGGGAAAACACCAACTACAATCCCCTCCTCTCATTCTTAAAAAATCCTGCATTTCACCCAGCTTGGGAATCCCCAGCAGCCTTCAAACATTGGATTTCCTTAGGCCTCCTCAGGCTCCACCATTTGGTCACGACGACCTCATTCCTCCCCTTCCCCGCTCTCAAAGAGTCATTTCACCTGTCCCTGAGGGAACTATTCCGATATCTCCAGATAAAAAACTTCTATGCTCCACTAGTAAACAACGCTTCCCCACTCAACCACTCATGCTAGAGGCGAAAATTTCCACCCTCTACACCCATCTCCTGACCTCTTCCAATACAACCAGGCCACTTTACACTCGGAAGTGGGAAGAAGACCTCGGGCATAGCATGGACACAGCAGACTGGTCTGCAATCTGGTCCGCCACTAAATCATCCTCATATAGCACACACACAGTTGAAACAAATTATAAAGTTCTAACAAGGTGGTATCTTGTACCAGCGTGTATAGAAAAATACATGCCATCCTACCCAGCTTCATGCTTCAGAGGATGTCCAGACTCTGGCCCCCATCTCCACATTTGGTGGTCCTGCCCAATAGCCCAAGTGCTATGGAAGGAAACATTTGCATTGGCCTCCTTAATGTTTGACAGCCAGATCTCTCCTGACCCGTCTGTAGCTCTCCTGAATCTGAAACCTGATGCTTTGACAAACAAACAATTCAAACTCTTCCTACAACTCCTCACGGCAACCAAACAAACCATTGCCAATCCTGGAAATCTCCCACCCTTAATCTAGCTGAGGCTAAACACAGAGTGACAAACTTTATGATTCATGCCAAAATTGAAGCGCTAGACATGGAACAGACTCCCAAATTTGATCAAATTTGGAACCCCTGGATATCTCCCTGTCTACCGGCTGACTTCGACCTAAAGGTTCACCTACCGTGGTGACTACCATTCTGACCCACCGCGACAACGCTGAGCTGAGATGGAGCCAACCCCATGGACCCCCCGCCCCGCTTTCCCTTTCTTCTTTATCTCTCCCTTCTTGCTATCTGGATTAGTTTACCATGCCAATTGCCTGGGTAATGCTGCCTTCTTGGTACCGGCGAGCCCAGCTTGCGAGATTGGTTGTCTTCATCCCCCAATTCCTTACATGATCTAGTTAAAATCTGATTTATTACAGGAAACTCTCCCCCATACACAGCTCAGATCCCACCCGGGGTGTCTGGTGCTACAGTTCTAATTGCCATCCACCCGCCCTACATATGGGGGGGATGACAACCATTTACTACTATATATGTCAGATCTTTGGACGACCATTACAGCATAACTGTCCTAGTGTTAACCACGCTATTCTATGGTAATATGCCTATCGTATCTGTTTCTCTATTAAAAACTGTACTCAATATGCTCCCATGTAACCAGTATGTGGCATGTACCCTTATTACCTTATATACTCAATAAAAAAGTATTGACAAGAAAATATAAATTCAATCTAAAAATGTGCTAAACCATATCAAATTTAGAATAGTCTATTCCATCCTTTCTCAACCTTTTCAACACAGAGGAACCCTTGCAATAATATTCTGATCTGAAGGAACCCCTGCTAAAAATGACTATATCTACAACTCATGATACATTAGTGTGATGGTCAGTGGGAAGAATGCTTCTTACACCTGCGGTCATTGGGAAGAATTACCTCCATTCAGCTGAAAAGATCAATGGTGTCAGTGGGAACTTATCTGAAAGGTAGAAATTGCTCATAGCTCAAGGAACCCCTTATCTGGTCCCAAAGAGTTGGTCCCAAGGCTCCTTGGGTTCCCAAGGAGGTCTCCAAGGACCCCCAAGGAACTCGATACTCGTTAAAGATGGAAAGTCTATTCAA
>BLSH010008887.1:248937-281944 GCA_018402905.1 Glandirana rugosa | reverse complement strand
TCTCGGTAATCCCTACTATGATTGAAGCACGTAAAGGTACCTCACGTAAGATTTATCATAGGACCTGGAAGGCCTATATTACCTGGTGCAAGGCAGGGGGTTGGAACCCCCGCTCTTATATAGTGTCCAGAGCACTGACTTTTTTGCAGCAAGGACTGGACAAGAACCTGGCGTTAAGTACGCTTAAGGGTCAGATTTCGGCCCTGGCGGTTCTTTTTCAACTTCCCTTGGCATCTCATTCATTGATCCGTACATTTGTACAGGGGGTACGTCATGTGGCTCCTCGGATACGGTCGCCTCTGGCATCGTGGGATTTGAATCTGGTGCTTTCTGTGCTGCAGAAACCACCATATGAAAAGATTAGGGACATTCCCTTGCGACTGTTGTCGCAGAAAGTGGCTTTTCTGGTGGCTGTCACATCCGCTAGGCGGGTGTCCGAATTGGCAGCATTATCCTGCAAGTCACCTTACTTGGTCCTTTATAAGGACAAGGCGGTTTTGTGACCTTCCCCTTCGTTTCTTCCGAAGGTGGTTTCTTCTTTTCATTTAAATGAGGATATTGTTCTTCCCTCATTGTGCCCGCACCCGTCGCATCCCAAAGAAGTTGAACTGCATTCTTTGGATGTGGTGAGGGCTTTGCGGGTGTATTTGTTTTTTACAGCTTCTTTTCGGAAGTCTGATTCTTTATTTGTGCTGAGGGAAGGGTCGCGCAAAGGCATGGCGGCCTCGTCAGCTACCATTTCTTGTTGGATAAGGAAGACCATGACTCATGCATATGAGATTCGGGGCAAGGTTCCCCCATTTCCAGTCATGGCTCATTCCACCAGGGCAGTTAATACTTCCTGGGCGTTTAGACACCAGGCCTCGGTGTCTTAGGAGTGCAAAGCGGCTACTTGGGCCTCAGTGCACACGTTTACTAAGTTTTACAAAATTGATGTTTCAGCATCTTCGGATGCTGCCTTTGCCTGCAAAGTATTACAAGCGGCAGTGTAGGCGCGATTAGTGCCGCCTGAGAGGGCTTTTTCTGTTGGGTACAGTTGTTATAGTCTGCCCACCCCTCTTGATTGGCACAGCTTTGGGACGTCCCCACGTGTCATAAGAAGGCTGCATCTGTCAGTGAACGGAAGAGTAAAAGGGATTTTATTATAACTTACCGTAAAATCCTGTTCACTGACAGACTGTTCACTGACAGACGCAGCACCCACCCCTCTGTGTTGAGTTTGTATGGCTTGTTACGAACTGATGTGCTATGCAGAGCAGGGGGATTATATGCTAAGGTGAGGACGGCCCCTGGGAGGGGCCAACCTATGCTTTTGTTTTATTTTTGCCTAGTCTACTCCTAGTAGTATGAGCATAACCCCACGTGTCATAAGAAGGCTGCGTCTGTCAGTGAACTCAGAGAAAAGGATTTTACGGTAAGTTATAATAAAATCCCTTTTTTTCAACCACAGGTTGAAGGAAAGAAAATAGCTAGATTCCCCCATTAACACAGTAAGTGTTGATGTGAGATTACTTCCTGTTCCTTCCTGATCCTATTGTGATCTGCTGATGGGGAACCTTCTCCACTGGTATGCTACAATGATCACTGTTAGCCGCTACAGCCTCCAACAGTGATCAAACAAAAAAAAACTGACCGGCTGTTGGTACTGAAGTTGATTGATGGATCAACTTCAGTATGACCAGCCTGCCCATAGATGGATCTAAATTAATCCGGTTCCTGCTGAACCGAATAAATTTCAATGTGACTATGGCTGGCTTTAGGCCTGAATATGAATTACCGATTTTGTTCCTATTACCTCATTCAATATGACGTTACAGTTTAACAATTTTACTGTAAAGAACCCATTTCAAACACAGGTTAAAGCAGAGTTCCACCCAAAAGACACGTCACAGGTCCCAGAAGATACGCCAGCCATTCACAAGGCTCAGCACGACTCGCGCATGCGCATTACGCGTCCGGCTTTGCAGCCAAAGCCGGGTGCCCACACTTGTGATGCCGGCACCGCCGAGGGGAGGGGGAGAAGAGCAAGCCCTCAGACGACCGCATCGCTGGAGCCTGGGACAGGTGAGTGTCCGATTGTTAAAAGTCAGCAGCTACACTTTTTGTAGCTGCTGACTTTTAACTGGGTGGAACTCCACTTTAAGATCATCTTTCCTCTTTATGCTAATTAATGGCCCATTGTCTTTTGTACAGTATTTGGAATAAAATTACTTTTTGGAACGGAATATATACTTGCCAGAGTATTTCTATAAAACAAATGTATTTCTACGTGCACCTTCTATTTATTTACACAAAACCATGCATCCCTAATTTATAAAAGGATTTACTGTTTAGGATTGTTTAGATCAGGGGTAGACAACCATTTGAGCACTGTGTGCCAAAAAATGTTCTAAAAAATATTGAGTGTGCCAGCTACATAAAAACAAAATGTCAACTTCACACTCTCAGTCACAAAAAGGAATCCTTAAATAGTAAATGCTGTAAATTACTTAAATAATAGTAAGAAACAAATATTGAGCTTCACACCTCAGATCACCTCATTTCCTGATCCCCTATTTTTTGCACCTTCACATCTCGAATCACCACAAATTCTGCACCATCACACCTCAGACCACCCCAATTCCTGCACCTTCGCAGCTTATATTACTCCAATTCCTGCACCTTCACACGTCAGATTCCCTCAATTCCTGCACCTTTACACCTCAGATACCCCCAATTCGTGCACCTTCACATCTCAGATCACCCAAATTCCTGCACCTTTACATGTCAAATCACCCCAAATCTTGTACCTTCACACCTCTCATCACCTCAATTCCTGTACCTTTACACCTAAGATCCCCCCAATTCTTGCACCTTCATGTCTCAGATTAGCCCCAATTCTTGCATGTTCACACCTCAGGTCACCCCAATCCAGCACCTTCACATCTCAGATCATTCCTATTCCTGCACCTTCAAACCTCAGATCACCCCAATTCCTGCACCTTCAGATTAGCCCAATTCCTCCACCTTTACACTTCAGATCACCCCAGTTTCTGAACCTCTGGATCTCAAGTCCCTATGACTTCACCTTCACGCCTCAAATTACCCCAATTCCTGCACTTTCAAGCCTCAGATCACCCTAATTCCTGCACCTTCACACCTCAGATCAGTCCCAATTCCTGCACCATCAGATTTCAGGTCAACCCCAATACCTTCTCACCTCAGATCACTCCGATTCCTGCATCTTCAAATCCCAGATCACCCAAATTTCTTCACCATCAGATTTCAGATCATCCCAATTCCTGCACCTTCAGACCTCACATCCCCCCAATTCTTGCACCTTCACATCTCAGGTCACCCAAAATCCTGCACCTTCACACCTCAGATTCCTCCAGTTCCTACATGTCACATCTCTGATCCCGCCCAAATTCCTTCATCTTCGCATTTCAGATCACCTCAAATCCTACACCTTCAGACCTCAGATCCCCCCAACTCCAGCACTTTCACACCTGAGATCATCCCAATTCCTGCACCTTCAGACCTCAGATCCCCCCAAACCTTGCTCCTTCACATCGCAGATCACCCAAAATCCTGCACCTTCACACCTCAGATTGCCCCAGTTCCTACACCTTCACATCTCTGATTCCCCCCAATTGCTGCATCTTCACATTTCAGATCACCTCAAATCCTACACCTTCAGACCTCAGAACCCCCAATTCCTGCACTTTCACACCTGAGATCATCCCAATTCTGCAGGCCTCAGATCCCCCCCAAATCTTGCACCTTTACATCTTAGGTCACCCCAAATCCTGCACCTTCACACTTCACATCACTTCAATTCCTGCACCTTCACACCTCAGAACACCCCATTTCCCGCACCTTCAAACCTCAGATCACCCCCAATTCCTGCACCTTCAGACCTCAGTTCCCCCCAATTCTTGCATCTTCACATCTCAGGTCATCTAAAATGCTGCACCCTCACACCTCTGACTCCCCCAGTCCCTACAACTTCACATCTCTGATCTCCCCAATTCATGCACCTGAAATCCTGCACCTTTACACCTCTGATAACCCCAATTCCTGCACTTTCATACCTGAGATCATCCCAATTCCTGCACCTCCATACCTCAGTTCCCCCCAAATATTGCACCTTCACATCTTATGTCACCCCAAATCCTGCATCTTCACACCTCACATCACTCCAATTCCTGTGCCTTCGCCCCTCAGATCACCCCTAATTCCTACACTTTCACACCTCAGATCACTCCAATTCCCGCACCTTTAAACCTCAGATCAGTCCCAGTTCCTGCACCATCATATTTTAGATCAACCCCAACTCCTCCACCTTCACACCTCTGATCACCCCAGTTTCTTAACCTTAAGGTCAAAAGCCCCAGTGACTGCACCATCACAACTCAGAACACCCCAATTCCTGCACCTTCACCCCTCATATTAATTCCAATTCCTGCACCTTATACCTCAAATCACCCAAATTCCTCTACCCTCAAACTTCAGATCACCCTAATTTCTGCACGTTAAGATCTCAAAAAAGCCCCAATGAATGCACTGTCACACCTCAAATTAGGCTGGTCAGTGAGGCAGAGAATGAGGCCAGTGGGGCAGTGTACAGAGCTCAGCTGGACAGAGATCTGTCAAATGCCATTGCATTTGACATTATTAAAAATATATTAAAATTATTTGCCACGAGATGCCATTGAGATCATACTAACCTGTGTTATAGTTTGGTATCCTAGTTGTACGCAGGCAGATAAAAATGCAAACAGCACAGAAAATTGTAGGGTGTGAACTTGTTTCACTTGATGAAATCTATAAGATTTGTTGCCTTTGCAGGGCAGAAAAAATCGTGAGAGACTAGACCCACACTGGCTGTCATTTTTTTTTTAAATTATTGCCATCTGGGAGACATTTTAGGATGATAAAAGCAAGGACAAATAGATTAAAGGAGATTTTTTTTTCCCAGGGCTATTAAAACTATCAATGCAGGAATGAAATGAAAGTGGTCATTCAGATTTATGTTACCATTTGTTGTCATGTTTTTAAATTGGAATTTTAACTGTGGTACAATTAACTGTGTATTGCAAATGTGTAGTTGTATTGTATGAATAATGTGTGGAGTAGAAATGTAATTTTATTGTGAATTTGTTTTCTACAATGACAATAAACCTTATCTAGGTCTGAGGTTAGCAGGGCAATGTATAGGGGTCAGTGGGGCAGTGTACAGGGGTCAGCCAGGCAGAGGTCTGAGATCAGCAGGGTAGTGTACAGGGGTCAGTGGGGCAGTGTACAGGGGTCAGCTGGGCAGAGATCTGAGGTCAGTGGGGCAGTGTACAGCCAGTCAGAGGTCTGAGGCCAGCAGGGCAGTGTACAGGGGTCATTGTGGCAGTGTACAGGTTCAGCCAGGCAGAGGTCTGAAGCCAGCAGGGCAGTGTACAGGGGTCATTGTGGCAGTGTACAGGTTCAGCCAGGCAGAGGTCTGAAGCCAGCAGGGCAGTGTACAGGGGTCAGCCAGGCAAAGGTTTGAGGCCAGCAGGGCAGTGTACAGAGGGCAGAGATCTGCGGTCAGCGGGGCAGAGGATTGGGGGTGCACAGCATTCCTTATATGTGGCAGAACACAGGATAAATGCAGCCACGTGCCATGTCTGGCATGCGTGCCAGAGGTTGCAGACCTCTAACCCCTGGTTTAGATCCTGAAGGGTAAAGGATACATAATGTTTGCTTAATTTATTGAATACATCAACTCAAATGTTACCTTTTTTGTCCTGGTACCTCTATATCTGACTTGATATCTTTTTTTTTTTTTTTCATCAGTGTTAGTTAATCCATCTGATACTTGTGAAAGGTTTACTTTAAACGTACTTAAATGCTTACAGCATTGCCATTTAAGGCTTCTCTGCATTAAGTACATATTTTATGTATATTTTATGTATATAAAAAATGTATTTTTGTGACCCTCCTGGCTTTGTAGTTATGTGGAAAATGTACTTATTGTAAACGGAAATAATAATTTTATTGATTTGGCTGCAGTAAACTAAAAGTTTATTGGGTGCTGTTGATCAATGTGCTTAGGACAGGACATCATCACTGCTGTTTGTTCTGGCTTACTGAATAGGTCTGTAGGTTTACATTATTCCTTTTAAATTAAAAGTAAACACAATTTTAATATCTCATATAATGTTTAATGTTAATATAATTTTAAAAATCATTTTCAATCTTGTTAAATCTACAGCTTTCATTAAAATAATACTTGGTAATCTTGCCATGAAGGACTTTGTTCAGGCACTACTTGTTGTGGGGTGACAATGTTCTTCCCTTGTCCACCTTGTTGCTCTACTGCATTGTCACCTTGTCACATGCATTTGTGGTATATACTGCAACTGGTTGTGCCTATACTTACTGTGCAAGAATGTTGCTCCTTTGTCGCTATCAAAAAGTGCCATGCAGCACTATCAAGAAGTGCTTGAAGCACATGCATAAAGGATTTCAGGATAACAGCAGCACTAAGATGCAAGAAAGGATTTAAAAAGTTGAAAGCAGTAATTTTTATATAAAAAAATTGCAGTTAGTAACGATGCACAGTGCTTAAGCAAGCATGCCATTTTTTTAGGGTTTACGGCTACTTTAACTTTGCTAATTGTTTATATTATCATTTATATTATTGCTTTCTATGGGACTTTAATCATATTTTTATTGAAGGGAAGAAAATATCCACTTAGAATCACTTTTATTCCCTGCACTCTAATTTGTCTAGTGGTACATTGTTGCTTTCAGAAAATGCAAACATTACGGAAAAAAATGTAGAACTTCTGTGCCAATTCTAACTAGTTTCTTTGAATTAAATAATAAAATCCCAGTGCTGAGAAGCAGAATATATTTTATTTAATATGCAGATCCCACAGCTCTTTCAATGGAATTATAGGACCTATCTGTAACTTTGCATTACCTAGTTCCTCTGCATTAAAACCAGTTATCATTTCTTGCTTTATGTAGGGTCTCTGTAGTATATGTCTTGCATGTGGCAGCCATTTGTGAGAATTTATTACCACAGCCGTGACTTTGTCTTTATATTGTTTTTCTGTTCTTCTGACGGGGAAATATGGAGCTTAATGGGATTATAAGGAAAAATATGGACAGTTTCGGCATGCCACAATATGAAAACACAACAGTCCCTCAATATCTCAGCAATTAGACTGAAAAACACCCACATTGCCCACACTGTAATCTGTTTGTTTAATAACAATAATGTGATTTATTCTGGAGGATATCTGAATTTCTAAAATGATTCTGGCTTTAAGCCACTTTAATAAGCACTAACATGGAGAGCCTGCAGAGAGCTCTGAATAGCTAAATTAGGCGAAGAAACATTATATCAATTAGAAAGGGGCTGTTATGCATGCATAATAAATAGCATTCACTTCTTGTAAATGTTATTTTATAACCACTTTTTGCTTAGGAGTCAGTGGTAAGTTCAATTATCTTGGGTTTTGTACAATATTCCAGGCCATGGATATCTACACTCTTTCATAATTGCATATGATCACCTTCAGTGAGAAAACCATAATCCTTCATTTTACTTTACTATCATTTCCCATACTGTCACAGTGAAAGAATATCTTCTGAAGAAGATCCTAGAATATACTTTAAGGTTTCCATTACAACATTATTTTTCTTGTTGTGAAGGTTGTAATTGAACCGATGATTTTGAAAACAAAATATATTTTCCTTTTTAGTGATTGTTTTTCTTATTAAGTTCCCTCAAGTCAACTCCTGGGTCTCCAGGAGTTGACTTGAGGGAACTTAATAAGAAAAACATATGGATAGTGTTTCCTCTGAATGATCTGTCTTCTACATATATGGGTATTCAGTCTTTACAATAGCATGTTCATACTTTCTTATCCAGTCTCCCCCATTGTTCAAAGGTTAATTGTCTTTGCAGTGAGTTGTCATAATAGGGTTGATTTACTAAAACTGGAGAGTGCAAAATCTAATATAGTTCTGCACAGAAACCAATCAGCTTCCAGTTTTTTTTTGTCAAAGCTTAATTTAACAATCTGAATTTAGTAGCTAACTGGTTTCTATGCAGAAGTCCACCAGATTTGCACTCTACAGCTTTTGTAAAGCTACCCAAATATGTCCAGAATAAGACAGCTTAAGTTTAGCATTTTGCAAAAATAAAACAGATTCCCATTAATTCTACACAGGCTTACCTCTCTTAATATCTGTTTAAACACACTGCTCGATTACTTCTGCCCTACTTCCTGGTCAGACTTTAGGTCATGACACAGGAAGGAGTTGACCAGCTGATCTCATTAGCACACACCCTGCATCATCTACCCTCAGGTGGCCAACTCCTTCCTGTGCCATGACCTAAAGTCTGACCAGCAAGTAGGGCAGAAGTAATTGAGCACTGTATTTAAACAGCTATGAAGAGAGTGAGGTAAGCCTGTGAAGAATTAATGGAAAGCTGTTTTATTTTTGCTAAAGAAGTATATTAATGCTATATTGGTACATAGGGAAGCTGAAATTTAGAAGAAAAAAGGGGAGCAAAGGTGAACTTAGCCTTTATAAAAAATACACCAGGCCTATGGATATCTACACTTTTCAATAGTTTACACAAATGGACAAACATTTCCCAGGACACTTACCAACTAGGCTGCAAAAAACAAACAAATTGACCCTGTCTAACAAATTGTGTTAAAAACAGAGGTTTTTGTTGCACACATTTGCAAATATACGTGGAAGCTGCAGTGCCTATGTCAAGGCTCCTCTGTGTACTGTAGTCACAACTCTATATTTTTAAGAGTACACTAGTTGCATGTGATTACCACAATGAGAAAAATATAACCCTTCATTTTACCTTAGTAGTTTTCCCATGCTATCACAATGAAAGAGCATCTTCTGAAGAAGTCTCTGAAATATACTTTAACCCTTCAATTTCAACTTATTTTGTTTCTTGTGAAGTTTTGTAACTGAGCCAATGATTCTAAATGTGAAAGATATTTGCTTTTTTTTTAGTGATTGTTTTTCTTATTAAATGCCCTCAAGTCAATGTCAACTCATGGAGACCATATGAATAGTGTTTCTTCAGAATGATGGGTCTTCAGTCTTCTATCTTCAAAATAGCACGTTCACAATATTCTTCACAGGGATCCATCTGTTTTCCTAGCTGTCAACAATATTTTTAGAATCCCTTGTCAGTGCCAAAGTTCCTACTTTCCTTCTTCATTATCTAGCTTTAAAATCCATAGAGAGTGACAGAAAACACCATAGCATGGACAATTCTATCCGATCAGTGCATTTCAAGATTTTTTCTAGGTCTTTTATACTTTATGTTGTATTCTTAGGTATAGTCCTAAATTACCTCACATATTGTTCCTAATTTAAAGCTGAACAACAAGGCAGAAATCAAAACAGTTTTTACACATGGTTTTACTGATTTTCCACCAAAATATTTGTAATTTCGGGTAGCCATTAACACAAACTCCTCTTCTAGTCATTTAGATAACAGTTTCATCTTTGTTTAGCAATGCTGCTTCTTGATAAGTTTTCAATGCTTTCCGATTTAGCTCTCTGATGATGCTGGTCCCCTAAGGATGCTGGAGGAAAGGTGGTATTGGATGTTGAATTGTTAAAGAAGAAAGATGAATTGTTTATTCTCTTTATAACATCATAAAGCATATATACAGCAGCAAGGAGGATGGGCCCTAACTCCCATCTGATTTATAGATGTGTGGCTGTGTTGTTCTGAGGCGTGCCCCATCAGCACGTACAGCTCATGGTGAACTAACAACAATCAGGACTGACTCACATCATCACTGTGCAGTCAATCACAATGAATGAATGAATGGTTCCCCTCTACTGGCCTCCAGTGTTACTGCCCACTTAAAGGGCTGGTTCCCGTCATCAGCAAGGGGTTAAAGTTGAGCTCTGAACCATGTTAATTACTTTTCAAAGCCTACCTTTCCAACGACATGGCCTTAATGAATAATAGTTTCTGCTTCTGTACCTTTCTTCTGCCTGCTCCAATTTCCTGTGCTGCTACTTGCTGACTGATTGTTTTGAGTGAATAACGCTTACAGCACTGATTGTGTAATATCAGAGCCTTATTTACTACCTGCACATTTGTCTACACAGCCATCTAAGGCTGAACCATACATTCAGCATCAAGGAACACAATCGTTTGTATACTACAATTCATAGCAAATGTTAGGTTGTACTCATTTTGACCAAGATCATCATAAACTGATTGAATTCCTCCAATGTGTCTGTCCATATGACAAAAACATTGTGGATGTACCTGCGCCATGCCAAAACAGGGCACAGGCACCTCACCAATGAGTCATCAGCAAAGAAGCCCCACTCCCACCCCCCGCAGGTATAAGTTGGCTGTTCACTTTGTGTCAAATACCCACCACCTCTGTATTATTTCTTCGTGTGAACATCATACCTCCGACCTGTGATACCTGTGATATCTCTCAGTGCTCTGAGGAGAAAGAATACCAGGAAGAAACATCAGCTTCAACATCACTCTTTCTGTGCATTCACTGAATTACTCCCAGGTCCAACCAAATGAGATCTGACATTTTAATGTTCATTCATCAAGCTATATGCCCAATTCAAACAATAGGACTACAATATTAGACTTCTTCTCTAAAAGCCTTCTTAGTTTAAAAACAAGTGTGCTTAAGTCAGATTCCCTCATGGTCCAGCCTAAGTAGTTTTGCTGGATCTTGGACATAAGTATATCCCAGGAGATCCCACAATACAGGCGTATATATCTGTATGGGACTTTAAAGTGGTCACAAAAAAGATGTAATAAAGGCATATACAGTATGTCAGTATTGGATGTTAATGGTGCCACAAAAAAGAAAAGAAATACATGCCACAAAAAATGAAATTATGCGCATATACAGTATCTCACAAAAGTGAGTACACCCCTCACATTTGTTTAAATATTTTATTATATGTTTTCATGTGACAACACTGAAGAAATGACTCTTTACTACAATGTAAAGTAGTGAGTGTACAGCTTATATAACAGTGTAAATTTGCTGTCTCTTCAAAATAACTCAACACACAGCCATTAATGTCTAAACCGCTGGCAACAAAAGTGAGTACACCCCTAAGTGAAAATGCCCAAAGTGTCAATATTTTGTGTGACCACCATTATTTTCCAGCACTGCCTTAACCCTCTTAGCATGGAGTTCACCAGAGCGTCACAGGTTGTCACTGGAGTCCTCTTCCACTGCTCCATGACGATATCACAGAGCTGGAGGATTTAAGAGACCTTGCGCTCCTCCACCTTCCATTTGAGGATGCCCCACAGATGCTCAATAGGGTTTAGGTCTGGAGACATGCTTGGCCAGTGCATCACCTTTATCCTCAGCTTCTTTAGCAAGACAGTGGTCATCTTCTGTTTGTGAGCTGTCTTGTGCATCATCTTTAGAAGAAGCTTCCTTATGGGATAACAGCCATGCAGACCAATTTGATGCAGTGTGGCGTATGGTCTGAGCACTGACAGACTGACCCCCCACCCCTTCAACCTCTGCAGCAATGCTGGCAGCACTCATACATTTATTTCCCAAAGACAACCTCTGGATATAACGCTGAGCACGTGCACTCAACTTCTTTGGTCATCCATGGCGAGGCCTGTTCTGAGTGGAACCTGTCCTGTTAAACCGATGTATGTTCTTAGCCACCGTGCTGCAGCTCAGTTTCAGGGTCTTGGCAATCTTCTTATAGCCTAGGCATCTTTATGTAGAGTAACAATTCTTTTTTTCAGATCCTCAGAGAGTTCTTTGCCATGAGGTGCCATGTTAAACTTCCAGTGATCAGTATTGGAGAGTGAGAGCGATAATATCAAATTTAACACACCTGCTCCCCATTCACACCTGAAACCTTGTAATACTAACAAGTCACATGACATTGGGGAGGGAAAATGGCTAATTGTGCCCAATTTTGACATTCTCACTTAGGGGTGTATTCACTTTTGTTGCCAGCGGTTTAGACATTAATGGCTGTATGTTGAGTTATTTTGAGGGGAGAAAACGATAAGTATATGGGGTAGGACCCTTCCCCCATAGATAGGTTATGGGACTTTTTTGGTACTGATTAACCCTCTCTGAATGATCAGACGGACACTAACAGTATCTTAATATGTGTATCAAAATTTAATATTTATATAGAAATAACAACACAATAAAATCCCCAAAAGAGGAGAGGATATGAAACAAGATACATATACAAAATAGCCGGACAGTAAAATACATAAACCAGAATCGGTCCGGATACTCCCAGTCGATGGAATGATGGTGAACTCCAATGACTGGCTAATAGGGGATACGTGTCTGTTCTACCCAACGCGTTTCGCCTGTGGCGGCTTCCTCAGGGGAAAGTGAGCAGAGACCAACTAAGGGTATCCGTATCCTAGGTAAGTATAACAAAGTCCAATAAAGTATAAAAATACAAACATATTACTGATTTTTCTACATTTATACATAGTGTCCCGTTTCCGGGATAAACACAGATCAACCTTATTCGCGTCTAATCATAAACATATTGATTTATATAGATGAAACATTTAGTTCGTGTTGCACATAAAGATATTCGGGGTACCTTGATACTTTCTGAGAGAAGGGGACACTCCGTGTTTAAACATCTGACCGTATCATTCCCAATTTCATACAACTGTGACGGGTCTGTAGATGCATAAATCGCAGCTGTCGTGTGTGCAGTAAGCCCAAGCCTCAGATAAAGAGATGGGGTAACTGTATAATAAAAAGTCAATGGTCACCAATGGATCATACCAATATTCGTCCCATGCAGACCGTTCAGGGTCGAGCCGTGCGACTTACAAATTTGATGCACCAAGTCGGGAGAAGGAGATGTCCGACTGTCCGTACACACCGCCTAGTGGTCATAATAATAGGAAAAGTATAGGTGTTGATCATCTGGAGGTAATAACTCAAAAAGAGGATATTAAGGTGTAAAGAGAGCTTTTAAGCACATACCCAAACTTGGAGGGTCGTGGGTGCGCGGTCTTATAAAAAGATCCTTGAATTAAATGGGTGTAAATCATATGGAACTGTCTTCCAAAAGGAGACAACCTGGGGGACAAAATACAGACCTAATAACAAAGCCTTGTATTGTTAAACACGTGCCCCCCTAAGCGGTCCCCATTCCCAGTAATTGAGGTGGCGTAGCGATCCCCAAAAAAACCCTCCAGATATGTCCAAAGTACCTTATGTAGGTGTAGCAGCGTCCGCATCCGCAGATTCGTCGGCGTCTTATCCAGGATGCCGGGAGGGGGGTTTAAATAAGATATCTTTGGCGCCAAAAATCTTATCTTGGCACTCCGGAAGTGACTCTGCGGTGCAACCGCAATAGTCTCCCGGCTGTTTGAGAGCCTAAATGGTGGATCCGCCCCCGGAGCAACAAAGTGCCCCACACACACTGTCGGAAAAAAACCTCCACATGACAGAGCGTGGACAGACCCACCTCTCTCACCCAAATACCCCTCCCAACTGTCAGCAATGTCTGTTGAGGATCAAACATATCGGCGTAAACAGCAGATGGACATCTCCTGTCTCAAGTGGCTACATCGGGCGTTATTAGGCAACCCGTATCAGCCTTTCTATTCCTTCTGGAAATTAAGGCCATATAAGATACTGGTCGCTGAATGGCGGGACGGTGATGGCCCAGCAAGGGTCTCAACGGGAAAACTGGATGGACCTTCAGGATGCCCCCCCGTCATAACAGAATGGGGGGGAGATTCTATTACATCCACATATGAGACCGCTTGCTGGATGAGCCTCCCCGTCCCGCCATAGTTACCGGTATTGGTCAATAACAATAATTTTTAATGAGTCTAGTATATTGAGAGATAAAAAAAAAAAAAAAGGGACATCGAGTTATAGGTTGGGGTAAAGCCCATATTCGCGAAGGAGCCAGACGTCAAACAACTCACCACCCCACAGACCACAAAAGAGGATCCGGGGGCGTTGCAGACGGCTGGACATCAAACTTAAAATGAATAACGGTAACAAATAACTACCATGCATATAATATGCACCCAGTCGCACAGCATCAACCACGGTCAGCTTAAGGCCGCAAAGGAAGATCCACGTGAACATGAGATAAGTCAAAGTAAGGTGTCAAGAAGTAAAATATAAACCAAAGGTCACACGGAGTGTCCCTAGGTACCGCCCCCATTCTTTTTGGGGGATATGCATTCAGATATACTATATTAAGAATGACAGCTATTCAGCATATCTAATTGATTAGAGGAAGGGCTTGTAACTTATGTTTTCGTTGAGGCCAGGTGCTTTGGTAGCCTCCAGTTGGAAAATCCATTTTGTTTCCAACTGGAGTAAACGTTTATCAATGCTTCCCCCACGAGGAGGGGCCTCCACATGTTCTAGAGCGAAAAATGTCATGTGGTCAAGACCGTAATTGTGATAAAGGCCAATGTGACGGCTGATAGCAGATTCTAATTTATCATTAGAGATTTCGTACAGGTAGTCTCAAATTCTATTAAAGAATGGGCGCTTGGTCTTCCCTACACAGAAGGCCCGGCAGGAGCATTCCATATAGTAGACCACTCCAATAGTCCTACAGTCCACAAGGAATTTAGGGGTCCAGCGGGTACCATCTGGTAAAGATACATGTTTCGCCTGCCAAATCCAGCCACAAAAGTTGCAATTACTGCATCTTTTTGTGCCTCGAGGGGGTTTGGCCCAGGGTATAGATTCCCTAACGCTGGCTAAATGGCTGTAGGTCGGGTGATCTCGGAGGTTCCTGGCTCGCCTGTAAGTAATCGCAGGTTTTTGGATCACATATTTACTTACCACTGGATCATCAAGTAGAAGATGCCAGTGTTGGTCCAGAATGTTTCTGATTTGGTCTGACTCTGTTGAGAACTGGGTGATAATTCGCGTGGGTCCTTGATCCCCATTTCTGGGGCGAGAGTAGAGGAGAGAATCACGGGATCTATTTTTGGTTTTGTTGAATGCTTTCTTGAGGCATTTGTGACTATATCCCCTTCTGAGTAGTCGTTGTCGTAGAGACTCAGCTTGTCTCAGAAAGACCTGATGGTCGCTACAGTTGCGTTTAAGACGCAAGTATTGCCCATACGGGAAACTGTTCTTAAGAGATTTGGGGTGCGAACTGTCGGCATGCAGTATGGTGTTTGCCGCAGTGGATTTCCGGTAGAGATCTGTGCTGATCCTTCCTCCAGGGTCCCTATGGATCTCCACGTCCAGAAAAGCCACTGCGGCACGGTCACACTGCATCGTGAATATTAAGTTGAATGTATTTGAATCTAACCAAATCATAAATTCATTTAATACGGCCCTAGAGCCTGTCCATATCATAAAAATGTCATTGATGTACCTGTGCCATGTAAGTACATGGCACAGGTACATCGAGGAACATTCGCTAAAAAAAATAGATCGTTCCCACCCCCCCAGGTACAGGTTAGCGTACGATGGAGCACAACGTGTGCCCATCGCCACTCCCTGCACCTGGAGGTAGTGGGAACCATTAAACAAAAATATATTCCGTGACAGAATATAATAAAGAAGGTCCAAGATAAAGGAGTTCAGATTGGCCAGGTTCCTGTCTTTGGTCCTCAGGAATTCTGCCATCTGTTCAATCCCCTTATCATGTGGAATGGACGAATAAAGTGCTTCCACGTCAATAGTGACGAGCCAGGTGCCCTCTGGGATAATTATATCCTCGAGAACCCTGAGAAGATCGGCTGTATCCTTAATGTAAGAGGGCAATGCTGTGACCAATGGTCTCAGGTGTTCATCCACCATGAGACTAGCTTGTTCCGATATACTTCCGATACCGGAAACGATAGGTCTCCCAGGTGGATCCTCATGGTTCTTGTGTACTTTGGGGAGTGAGTAAAATGTGGGTACCACTGGGTCCGCCACATTTAGAAAATCATAGGTGTTTTTATTGATAGTTCCTTGATGGTAGGCTCTACTTATGAGTTCCCTAATTTCCTGGTAGTACTTAACCACATTTGCTTCCGGTATCTTCATATACCAGTCGGTGTTATTGAGGATGTTAAGACACATCCTGACATAGTCTCGTCTGTTTTGTATCACAATGTTCCCCCCCTTGTCGGAGGGCTTAATCACAATCTGGTCATTGTTCTTAAGATTTTGGAGGGCTCGCCGTTGTTCGCCATCCAAGTTGGTATTTACATAGAATCCTGTGGTTAGTCCTTTAATATCATACAGTACTTTTTGCACAAATGACCAGATATGTAAGTTCTGTTGCAAGGGGGGGAAGTATTGTGATTTGGCTCTATATTGTAGAGCCAAGGGAGAGCCTACACCAGCGGACGCCTCAGGTGCCTCCGATGTTGTAGGGATATTTGTCATCTCCTTGTCACTCTCTGGGTTACTTTCCTCCCAGAGTTGCATGAGATCTTTAAGTGCTCTGAAATCTCTAATGGTAAAGTCTTGCCACAGCGCTCTGTCACGTGCTTTAACCTCATTTGGGGTAGGGGTTTTATCATAAATAGCATGTAAGGTCAATTTGCGTGCAAAGAGAAATACATCTTTCGATAATGTAAATTTGTCCAATTCTTGCGTCGGACAAAAACTAAGTCCCAGGGAGAGTAAGGACTCTTCCCTTTGGCTTAGTTTATAAGATGATAAATTAATAATTTGTAAGTCATCTATACCCTTTTGGTCAGGTGTGGTTGTATGCTGCCTTGCTTTTTGGTTTCTCCTAAAGGGAGTGATGTTCCAGTTGTGGGTGGATCCTCAGACCTAGTTTTGGGACGGACTATTTGCTTACCTTGGCCTTGGGTATCACCTCCCATAGTTGTACCCAGAGTGTCGCTCGTATGTGCTCGCGAAGAGGTCCCTTCACCAAAGGGAGGAAACAAAGAAAGTGGTTTAAATTGTGCAAAAGAAAACTCAGAAGAACCCGAGACAGATTTACCCGACGATGAGAAATCACCCTTAGTGGTATTTTGTCATTTGGGTTGTGATCCTGTTTTCCCTCTGTTCCCATATTTGGTCTTTTTTGGTTTCCCTTGACCGGAAGAGTCTGACACCATGGAACCAGCCTGTATGGAGGAGACAGAAGAAGATGAACACACTGATTGAGCTTCGGTATCTGTATCTCCCCTGAGTTGTCCAATGGATGTTGGATTCATGTGAGTTCTCTCAGTACGTATGACTCTCTGTCTAGGGCCCTGTGACCATCTATAGGCTTTTTTGGTATCATAGGCCGCTAAGTCCCTCATCAGCTTCTTATTCTTATTAAGCACTAGCTTCTTATTAAATTTATTCATAAATTCTACAAGTTCCTTTTGTTTTTCTTCGAAAGCTGGATTAGAGACTATATGTGGGTTATCCTGCTGTAATGATAGTAAAACTTCCTCCAGTCCTGAGATTTCTAAGTCATAATGTTTGCTAAGGATATCCATCATGTGAAATGAACAGGTCTGGAGGTTTTCTTCCCATATAGTTCTCATTTCGGTACTTACTGTTGGTAAAGTCGGAAAAATTTGAATCCGAAGCCCAAAAGGGACACATTTGTGTTCCTTGTATAAGTCAAAATATTGTTTATGCCAATAAAGAGAAGATTTTTTAGTGTTGTCACATGAAAAGATATAAAATATTTACAAAAATGTGAGGGGTGTACTCACTTTTGTGAGATACTGTTTGTCTTTTTGGAACTTAAAAGTGCCACAAAAAAGAAGAGAAATGTAGGCATATGTATCTGTTTGGGACTTTAAAGTGTATAATCTTTTTTTAAAGTGCATTTTAGTATAAAAACTCATAACATGATTGTTGACTATTTTCTAATTATTATTTTTTCAGGAATTATCTATTTCCTTCACTGATGTATGTGGACTTTCTGTGTCACTGGTGGTAGGCATAAGGTCTCCAAGGTTATGGTGGAGTTTCCACCAGGGACCTAAAAAGAAAGTATGGACTCCACACCATCCAGGGGTACAAACCTCTTTTTTGCCCCACTTGTAACAGCCAACGGCAAGTAGCAGAGCACTTGTTTCACATGCCTGTTAGTGAAGCTTGAGATGACAAGGGTGGCCTCTTGCACAATTCCATTCCAAGCCCCTATGGTGATGGACATAGGAACTGGTAGGGCAGTGGAAGGGTACAGGTACCAGGTAGTTGGTTTAACAAGTTTAAACTTGGAGGTGCTGAGGTCTGGTGAGCAAAAGCGAGAAGTCAGGTCACAAATGGAGTACGTAACAGCCAGGCAGAGAGGTACAGAATCACGATCAGAGTCCTGATCAGAGACAGGTAAGGGTTGGCAACATGTTGGGAGTGGGCACAATCTTGGTCAAAAGTCTAGGCCAAGGTTGGTAACATGGAGAAGCAGCAGACATAAGTAGGCAAGGAGAATACAGAGAAGAGTCAGAGGGAGCTGGATCAGTAACAGGATCAATCAGGCTTTTAGGAACATAAGTCACAAGGGTAAAGTTGAAGACCATCCAGCAATGATTCTAGGCAGCTAGACAGGCCTCGGGTTTAAATAAGCTGCCGGTTGCCAGGATATGTGGCCCTTGCATCTATGTGTGCACCATAGCATGATTGTGCATACACATTTTCTTTTTTTGCAAGTCCAGCTCCACATCTATGCTCATGAGTATGTGCACGTCTCTGAACATAAAAATGAGCACAACCAGCCTGAAGTTCCTGATAACTTGCCTATAAACTGGAAGAGGTCTGACAGAAGACCCATGTTGAAATTGAATTGAAAAAAATCATATTATTAAAATTAAGAAATTAATCAATGCCATCAGGGAATATAGTAATTGTGAATCTCCCAAAATTCCATTTTCTGGTAACTATAAAGAATCTCTAAAAGAATCATTCATTCTGGATAGAAAACTGGTGTTGTCAACATCCAGGTCTGCTAGGTTGACTGCAGGCCAGCATCATTTAACCCATTTCCTAAGGGCTCTTTTGGAAAAGTTTATATATACTGTAAGGGGGTTAGCTCGGCAGCGGGTGTGTGTGACCCCCTGGAAGGGTTCACTACACAATTTAGGCACAGCGAGACAGCAATTGCAGGTGAAAACAAAAAGGCAGTTTAGGCACTATTTACAATGTGAAAAACAGCAAAACAAAAACAAACAACAAAATAAATCCTAGGCCACTTGGCCACTGACTGCATGATAGGTTTCCCTGTCTGTTAGCTGGCTACAGCCTACCGCTGTACCTTGCTCCTACGTCTCACTGCAGGACACTCACCCACCCAGGCCTTACCATGTACAGGATGTGTGTTACGCTCCCCAGTCTATGGTCACAGAAACTGGTTCCAGGGTGGAGCACTCACCTATGCCTGCTGAGAGTTCTTGTATTGGCCTTAATGAGCCAGCTCAACTCAGCTGGGCTCATTACCTCAACTCCTGCAAGACTCTCAGCACCCCCCCTAGTGGTATAAGTCTGTACACACTTTAACTCTTGGGCAGATGTACTTGCCATCCTGCACGCAACCAGGCATCTTTACCTGCCTGCTGTCACAATATAAATATATATATATATATATATTATATATACACAGTAAATATATATATTATTATTATTTTTTACAAGGGTAGGTAGAGTAGGAACTGAAGTTTGGCTTTTATTTCATAAAGTGGAACACTTTTTCCTTTATTTTAGTTTTTTTACCTGTATATATATATTTTTAATGTAAAATAGTATAAATGTCAACCACCTTTTGTGGCACCAGTGGTATAAATTATCTTATTATTCATGAGTACTGGTCAGGCATTTTGAAAAGAAAGGGGAGGGGGGCATGTCTTTTGTCTTTTTGGCCCCTTGCCCCTTGCCAAGACAGATGGGTCCAAATGTCTGTTCTGGACTTGGTATGGGGATGCTATTTCTGTACGGTAGGCCATGATTGTAATAAAAGCCTTTTTTTAAAAAGAAGGTTTTTTTGAGGTGGATAGGTACCCCTGAACCAATCTAGGGGGAACGATTGGACAATTGCTTATTTATTCTTCTCTACTGTTTTTTTTTGTCTCCTTTGATCGGAGATCATATTATAGAATTGTCTTATTTATACCATTTTATGCCATTAAGATAAGGTCAGGGTATAAGCGGTTCCTAACAAAATCTCTTTGCATGCTTCCAAGTACATTGAATTCTAAGACTATAATTGAAGGGTAATAAAGTCATTGGTATGTACTCGACATGAGGATTTCAAAGGGGCTATTCTGAAGGGCAAATAAACAACAAATTATGCCTGCTTAAAGTTGGTATTAGTTCTTTAATAATATTGTATTCCGTTATGTAGGTATATATCAGTTTTCTTCCATACTGTGCTTAGAAAATAGTATAAATGAAATTGTTAAAAAAAAAAAAGGCATTTTTA
The DNA here is from genome assembly GCA_018402905.1 of Glandirana rugosa. Taxonomy (NCBI): domain Eukaryota; kingdom Metazoa; phylum Chordata; class Amphibia; order Anura; family Ranidae; genus Glandirana; species Glandirana rugosa. Next base: position 261,568 of record BLSH010008887.1, on the reverse strand, counting down.
TATTTGAAAGTTATAATGTAAAAGATGACATTAGCCATTAAATACATTATCTGTTTTTTTGTAGTCTGATTTTATCAAAGTATACACATATTTTATAAAAAAAATACAGTTGAAAAATGCCATTCTGTTTTACAAAGTGCTAATAAGGGTATTCCAAATACAGTATGCCATCACCACAATAGTCAGCACTTTCCATGTGAATACTAATGCAAAACAAAAATACATTAAATAAAAAAAGTAAACACAAAATACAGTTGGTTTGTGAGAAAAGTGGTCTATTTGGTACTCACAGAGGGTGAAACCACCTTGAGACAAAGGACATAGACATTATGACACTGGAATTTTGGTGAGTATTTCATGTGTATAAGGCACCCCTAGACCATAACTGGGGATCATTAGAACAGGATAGAATTCGTATTGTTCTCTCCTTCAGGGATGTGCTGGATAGAAAAGATGTTTGAAGGTGGCATCTCTGGCCATTTTTAAATAAAACATAGTAACCAATCCGATTTTAGAAATCTATCAGATCATTAAGTATTATTTATGGATTTTACAGATTTGTAAGCTGGTCATACACTAATGGACTGTGGACTGAACACATAAAAGAACCTATTCCTATATCCCCATTATACAGCGCAGTTGAATGAATCTCCTGTTGCGGCTATAATTTTTTTACACCTGGCCCTTCCAGCTTTTAAAATACCTAAACAGTGACTGCATTTGATTGGATTTTCTAGTAAGCTCCTTCTACAAACATTAATAAAACAATCAACTTTTGTCAAAAAATCAGGGCCAGAGGGGCCACCCATTGAGCGCATTTTAGCTGGTTCCTTAGAATCCAGCTGAAATGCGTACAGTGTATGGCCAGCTTTATTGTGTACTGCCTTAAAGTGATTCTAAAGCCAAGATTTTTTTTATACTTTTTGCATTCCCTGCATTAAGGTAAAAAATGTCCCAGTACCGGTATTGTCCCATCACCCCCTAAACTCTTATCTAAGTCCTCACTCGATCCGGCACTGTGCTCTTCTGCAGTGGTTCTCTCCTCTCTTTCTGGATTCACAGGACAGAGAGGCAGCATTTGTAGCCATTGATTCCTGCTGCTGTCAATCAAATCCTGTGAGCAGGGAGCAGAGGGCAGGGCTGAGCCATGCTGTGTGTGTCTATGGATTCATGCCCCATAGAAAGCGGCTTGCTACACTGAAGCGGAAGAGCCAAGGGCGTCAGCTGGGAATCCCAGAAGTGGAGGTTCAGGGCCAATCTGTGCAACTCCATTGCATGGAGTAGTTAAGTTTAACAATTCTTTTAAGAAAAAACACCTTTAAAACGTCTTTAATAATTGTATTGAACCAGCTTTCAAGAGATCCTTTATTAGCAGCTAATGGTACAATGCACACAGAATGGTTAGTCAACGTATGGAGGTTTTCCTTTTTAATCATGTGACATATTTAGGTTATTTTAATAATGTTCTAATTGTAATGCTATGGTATATAATGTGTCATGCTTTGCTTTTCTTGAAGGTGTGTCTGATTGGAGACTGTGTTGGAGGATTTTTGGGTTTTGATGCTCTGTGCCACAGTTCAAAGACACCTGGGGAGAGTCAAAGCTCAAGCAGGAGAGGAAGTGTCAGCAGCATCCAGGTAAGCTTCTTGCTATAACAGCAATCATGTGAGCTAAAAGTATTTCTCAATTTTGAAATAAAGACTTTTCTTCTACTAGTGCTTATTTTCAGTGTGTACTAAACAATATTCTCTATGCACTGTTTTATGAACTGAAAATTATTCTTATTGTAATATTGATGCTCCAATATTTTTTTCAAGTCAACCTGATGCTTAAAGTACAAATAAACCCTCAGCAATAAAAATGTTGTAATCCACATAACAATTATTTGTTTTATTTTAAGTAACATGAACCTAAGGGGGTTCTAAAGTCAAAAAGGTGTTTTACCATAATGCATAGTCCTACATCGGTCCAGCGCTTAGCCATTGGCTCCTGCTGCTGGCAGTCAAATCCTGTGAGGAAGGAGCAGGGGGTGGATCTGAGCTGTGCTGTGTATGTCTATGGATGCACACAGCCCAGTTCAGGAGCGTGCCCATATGTGTGCCACCATCGGAAGTGACATTCTATGGGAGTATGTAAGAGGAGAGGCAGAGCAGAGAGAGCTGATGGGGGACCCAAGAAGAGGATAGCAGCTCTGTGCAATACCCTCGCACAGCGCATGTAAGTATAAGATGTTTTTTTATTTCAGTGGAAAAAATGACTTAACAGTCACTTGAAGCTGGCAATACTCACATAGACTTCTCCATCTATGTCAAACAATGTGGATGAGTAAATCTCCTGCTGCGCAGCTATAGTATTCTGACAGCTGACTCTGCTTCCTGTAAAAATATCAGAACAGTGCCTGGATTTAAATGGACACAGGCAGTGTTTGGCAATTTTGCCTATTGGCTACTTCAATTTTTCATTTGAAAGATGTCAGGAGGGTGCCAACAGAGCCACCAACTGAGTTCATTTAAGCCAGTTGAATAGAATTGGATGAAATTTGCTCCTGGTGTGGCCAACTTGACTTTTTGCTTCCTGAAGTTGCCATGGATTTGCATATCACATCAGCATAGTAACATGCACTGCATCTTTATGTAATTTGCTACATGTTTAATGAGTTATATTGCTTAAAATTTGAAAAAAAAAGGCTGAAAGAGTGTTTGCAGTGGACATATACTGTAGCAGGAATGACAATCCACTTTACAGGAGCCACGCTGTAGGAGTTTCAGATTGTAACTGACCTTAGTGTAGGCTGTATATGTTGGTTTCCTTTTGATTGACATGTGCAATTGAAGTGCTAGCCAAGAGCACACAAGTGAGGGTGACAGTGATGTCCCTGCAGACAGACCCTGCAAGATTGTCACCCTACAATAGTTGGTTGAAGGAAAGACTGAAGATTTTTACCTAGAATAGATAGCTCCAATAGTATTCCTACCCAGAAGAAGATTGCTCAACTAGAGGATAATGTAGATCTTCATGGTACAGCCATTACTATTTTGGAAAATATTCACATAGTGGAAGTCAGTGGGGTTCCTTACATAGGCAGTCAAGATTCAAGATTACATTACTGTCATCGGCCTTCACACTTTCAACCTCACAATAGGTCTTAACCTTCTCTAGCTCTATTGCTGGATATGTGTTGTCTTATCATTACATTCTAAGCTGGCTTGTGAAGTGTGTTTTATAGCAGATTTACTAGAACTGGTGCATACAGAATCTGGTAACCAATCACCTTCAGCTTGTTCAATTAAGCTTTGCCAATAACACCTAGAGGCGGATTGGTTACTATGTGCAGCTTCATGAGATTCTGTGTGCACCAGTTTTAGTAAATCTCCCCCATGGAGTTTTAAAGCACACACTGAGCAGCCTAAATCCCATGAGAAGACAATCCTGCCATGTGATACAGCAACTTCTCATGAGACTTGGGCTACTCAGCATTATCAGAAATCTGTTCAGCAGGAGAATGATGCCACTCCCTGCACTACTGCAGTAATTGAGAGGTGAGTACTTAACCTACCTAATCATACTGAGCAGCCTAAATCCCACAAGAAGACAATCCTGCAGTTTAGGGCTACTCTGCATTCCCAGAGAATTGTTCAGCAGGAGAATGATGTCACTCCGTGCACTGCAGAAGTCAGGGAGAGGTGAGTACCTTATCTACGTTATCATACTGAGCAGCCTAAACCCCATGAGAAGACAATCCTTCAGTGTGCTGCAGCATCTTCTTGTGAGATTTGGGCTACTTTGCATTCTTATAGATCTGTTCAGCAGGAGAATGATGTCACCCCCTGCACTACAGAAGTCAGGTAGTGGTGAGTATGTTGCCTAACTATTTTTCCACACACAGTTCTTTTTTGCACTTTTATGCAGCGTTTAAGGAAAGGGGAAGAGGTCACATTGATTAGGGCAGGCCTTTCCTAAAGTGCAAGGTTTGCTTTAAAGAAGCTACACATAACAAAGACAAGGAATCTCAAGGGGTATGCATTTATATCTATCTAGCCATAGCATAAAGTATGCAGAATAATATCACTTCTACATAGTTGCCAACATTGCCAAAAAATGTATAGGGACACTTTTTTGTCTGTAGGTGGGGTCTTATTATAATTAGGGGGCAGGGCATTCACCTGTAGGTGTATCATATCGAGGGGGAGAAAACTGTGGCCCATGAAGCATAAAATGGGCGTGGATTAAATGAAAAGTGTGTGTGGCTTAATGGGCATGGCTTAAAGGGGGTGTGGTTCGAGTCTGAGATGAATGAGGGATGGAGGGAGAAAGAAAGAAAGAAATAGGGAGGGAAGGAGAGAGAAGGAAGGAAAGAAATAGGGATGAAGGGACAGCAGGCCCAAATCCTGCACCACAATAGCAATATGTGTATTCCAGAAAGTTTAACAATCAGCAGATAAAGATACTCCAAACACCTGGTATTAGTGCTTCAATCATCCCGGCACCATGGTTTTTATGGTGTCAGGATGATTAAAGAGCATTATTTCTTATATTACATTGTAATAGAAAATGAAATAGTTTAACTCACCATAATGCAGAATCAGTGGGAGCCCTGAGTGTGTAACTTGCCACTGCCGCTTGCCACCAGATGCAGCGTGTCACTTGCCAGGGGGGTGGTGGTCCCTCTGTATCCCCAGGAGGGATGGTGGTCCCTCTGTATCCCCAGGAGGGATGGTGGTCCCTCTGTATCCCCAGGAGGGATGGTGGTCCCTCTGTCTCCCCAGGGGGGTAGTGGTTCCTCTGTCTTCCCAGGGGGGATGGTGGTCCCTCTGTATCACCAGGAGGGATGGTGGTCCCTCTGTATCCCCAGGAAGGATGGTGGTCCCTTTGTATCCCCAGGGGGAATGGTGGTTCCTCTATCTCGCCAAGGGGTTTGGTGGTTACCCTGTCTCCCCTGGGGGTGGTAGTCTCTCTGTCTCCCCGGGGTGGATGGTAGTCCCTGTTCCCAGGGGGATGGTGGTCCCTGCCCCGGGAGCTATGGTGATCCCTCTGTCTCTCCAGGGGAAATGGTGGTCCCTCTGTCTCCCCATGGGGGATGGTGGTCCCTTTGTCTCGCCGGGGGGGATGGTGATACTTCTGTCTCCCCAGTGGGGATGGTGGTCCCTCTGTCTCCCCAGGAGGGATGGTGGACCCTCTGTCTCCCCAGGGGGAATGGTGGCCCCTGTGTATCCCCAGGGGGTGGTGGTTCCTCTGTATCCCCAAGAGAGATGATGGTCTTTCTGTCTCCTCAGGGGGATGGTAGTCACTCTGTCTCCCCAGGGGGGGGGGTCACTCTGTCTCCCCAGGGTGGATGGTGGTCCTTCTGTCTCCCCAGGAGGGATGGTGGTCCCTGTGTCTTCCCAGGGGGGATGGTTGTCCCTCTGTATCCCCAGGAGGGATGGTGGTCTCTCTGTCTACCCAGGGGGGTGATGGTTCCTCTGTATCCCCTGGGCGGGTTGGTGGTTCCTCTGTATGCCCTGGGGGGGTTGGTGGTTCCTCTCTGTGACCAAGATCTCCAGGAAGTTGTGGACAGGCACAAGTCAGGAGATGGATACAAAAACATTTCAAAGGCATTTGTCAATGCCTAGAAGCACAGTGAAGTCTATTATTAAGAAGCTGAATGTATTTGGTACAACAGGCTGCAAAGCAACATAATGTGATTATTTTAATGGGGATAATTCTTTTCTATACCTACTGTTGATCTCAGGGTACTAGTTTTTGATGAGCAAATGAAAGAAAAGGGTCTGCAAGACTTGGATTTATTGGAAGCTGGGCAATAAGCCCTTAAATGTGCCCTAATCCTGCCCTTTGTTTCCATTGTCAATGATGCTATTGATTGGGAAGAGGAGGCAGAGCCCTCATGAAAGTTTCACAGGTATTACCTGTGAAAACCTCACTGAAGTTTACAAACTTCAATATCATGCAGATTGATATGAAGAGGCTAGAAATAATTGAACTATAATGTGGAAATGAATATATGATTTTACATTTTAACCAGACACCCGTTTACCCTTTCGCTGCCAGCGGGGGGTATCAGACACAATCCAGTGGTTGCAGCCACCGGAATTGTGGGTAAAACTGACAGGCAGACTCATTGCCTGTCAGGTGGAAGCATTGCACACATGTACCAGCACCCCCCCCCCCCACGCCGCAACACCCTGCCATGCTTTCCGAGCTACGCTTGGCCATTTGCAGGCCCGGGAGCAACATGGTGGGTGGCCGCGGCTGCAAAATATAGGGTACTGAAGTTTGTTGGCATTTCAAGGGCACACAAATTTAAGGTTTGGCATGTTGGATATCTATTTACTTGGTGCAACCTTGTCTTTATATTTTACCAAAAATGTTGGTAGTTTATTGCGTTTCTTTGCCCTAAAATTCACTTTGTTATGTTTTTTACTGAAATTTTGCATTTCCTAGACCTTTGCGGTAATAACGTGTGACATAAAGAGTTGGAACTACCACTATTTTATTCTCTAGGGGGTCTGCTTTCAGAAAATATATTATGTTTGGGGGTTTAGTGTAATCTTCAGGCCTAAAATTATTTTTTAAACATATGCAAAAATTGGCTCTGGTAGCGCAACTAAGCACCCAAGAGCTTAAAATCCCCCCCCCCCCAAAAAAAAATGTGAGGTCCACCCACCCCCACATATATATATACACGAACAAAAATGTTGATTGTGATACGTTAAGTACACACCAGAGTGAGAGCAATAGTTCTAGTACTAGACTTTCTCTGGAATGCTAAGTTGTAGGGGTACTTTTAAAGCATCACCTAGAGAAATTTCATGGGTGCAAGAAAATTTAAGGTTTGACATGTTGGGTATCTATTTACTCAGTGCAACCTTATCTTTTACATTTTACCCAAAAAATGTGTAATTTATTGTGTTTGTGTGCTCTAAAATTAACTGTATTGTTTATGCTTCCATACTATTTACATATTTTTTATGTACCGTTACGGTAATATTGTGTAACATAAAAAATTGGAACTGCCACTATTTTATTCTCAGTAAATATAAAATAGTTTAATTGCAATCTTCAGGCCTAAAACATGTGCAAAAAACGCAAAAACGTCACTGACATCAAAAGGGATTTAAACAATAACCGAATTACAGTTCTCTAAAGCACTGATACGATAAACAAATGCAATTTATTTAAATAAAATACTTGATTTACCCTTTTTTAATTGTTGGATTTCACTAAAGTTAATCTACAGTAGCGCCTTTGCAGCCGCTTTGCTTAAGCAAGGGTCTTTATGGCAGGATCTTCAGGTAGATATGTTAAAAAATCAGCAGATTTCAAAATATTAGAAATGACATTGACAAGTTAAAGCTGATATAGGACATTAATAATTGGGTTTACATACACTTTAATACAAATAACAGACAGATCATCATCGTTATGTAATTGATGTTATTCTGTACAGGTATCAAGTTTGTATCGTGTAGCCACAAGTGAAAGCTTAATGTAGCCTCACAATTGATACAAAGCATTATTCAGACATTTGTTCTCATGTAGCACTAACATAAGTCAAGGATTAATAGGAAACATGTGCATAACATGCGTCCTCGATTTATTCTGCACAACATACCATTGATAGAGAGAGATATCTCTTTTCTCTTGGAATCCATCAAGTGCTGATGTGTGGCAATCTCAGCTTGTAAGAGTGTAGGAGTTTGATGAATCCCGCGCTCCAGGGAATTACAAAAGGGTAATTTAATATACTTTGCTGTTGAAAGCTACTGTATAAGTCATCTCTCTCCATTATTAAATAACCTCCAATGTCACAGCCATAAAAAAGTGCCGAGTGTTGATAAGTACACCATCAACCCGTGTCCATTTCTCTGTTTTTTTTCTCCAATATATTCATTACATTTCCCAAAATAGTATCTGCAGCACCCCAAATTTAGATAAAACCCAACATCCTACTCTTTACAGTAAATTTCCAATTTATTGCAAACATCTTAATCGCACAGTACAGAACACAGGACTTGTATTCATAGACTGTAGGTTATAGGCAGGCTACCTTCAGGTGATTGGACTGGCAAAAAAAACTTGCTAGGGCCACTGCTAGAACGCACTTATATACCCCGCCCACTCCATGAGACTCCATTTTTTTTTTACTAGTCTCCTTAGGTAATGGACATGTTATCTGAAGAACTATCTTTCTTTTTAAGCCATGTAATATTTTCTTTCTGATACCTCTATCAAGATGTTGCTTATTGCCTTGAGCGATTTAGCAGTTTCTGCATTGGTACCCCTCAGTGTTACCTTAGGACCATGTCTACACCCCACTGTGTAGGCTGACTTCTAATTTTTGCTTCGGGCACTGGATCCTGAATCACGCACTCAGCTTGGCGTTGAGTGCAACTTATGTACAGTAGTTAGCCACAGGATGCTAATGCAGGTCCAAGGCTGTGGTCCATTTCTATGGTTTACAGATCCTGAAGACCCCTTGAGGGGGTATGATGGCTGAGAGTTGAAGCCTGGATCCCTAGTTTGCCCAGTATCTTAGATAAGGTGAAACAAGGCTCATAGGTTCCTGGCTTTAGGGACTGTAGGTACCCTGTAGTGCATAACATCAATGTAGTTTTATTATCAGAGGAATGGAAAGTTATTCACTGTGATATGGTGACCCCTATTATAATTGTTCTACTGTTTCGGCATGAGCAATTTAAAATTTACAGTTTTTCTCCTCCTATCTAAACTTAGTCTCAGGAAGATGCGGTAGCTGCATCACACCTCCCAGATGACATTATCCCACCAGCCTTTTCGGCTGAAAACACACATTGCTGTACTCCTTCCACAATCCACAACCAAGACTCAGCCACAAGAACATAGTTAAAGCGTTTGTTACCCCAACACTTCATATTCCTGATTTGTGCCTGCTATACCATGTGCTTGTATGAGAGAGTATCCTGTTCTTTATATTGCTTCCTTTGTGTGAAATCCCTGGTGTTTCCTGCCAGTCCCTCTGCTTTCCTATTAAAAACTGACCACACTAAGCAAGAAAACACTCCAATGGTCAGTTCTCTAGCTATGTTGGGAACTCAGTGTACTCTTCTCCAATGAACAGACTTGTCCTGACATGCACCCATTGCACAGGCATTCACTGGGGAGCTCAGTGTACTGCTGCTCCGCCCCCCCTCCCCCCAGCTGTTATGCAGCTACAAACAGAGGGAATATGATCACTTATTAAAAAAGGGAACAAATGTATTTATAATGTGTTTATATCTATACATAAATGCTTTTCCTTTCATTTCTATTTTAAACTGAATGGGTTGTTTTACAAGGTGATCGTTTACAATCACTTCAATGCCTGGGTTATAGAGGCTCCTTTATCAGGACACATAAACCTCCATCCATTCTGCACTCCATTTCACAAGTACCCCACTAGGGATCCCCTCACTTAGCAAAGGCAGATCACAGCTGCAAGGAAGCTGGGACAAAAGGGTTGAAAAAAAACGTGTTCTGCAGACTACCTACAGGAAACGCAAAACACTGCTGACGATGACAGCTGTTCCTTTGTCCCTGAGCAATGTCCTGTTATGTCACTGCTCACCCATTCTGATGCTAGCTCCCTCTCAAGTATTCACCATGTGGTCTATCTGACAAAAGCACATTTATCTGCCACTATGTTTGAATTCTTCTGAAAATTTGCAGCTCTTAGAACCTTTCGTTTCCAATGGCCAGAATAAATACCACTTCTACTCTTTTCCCACTGACGCTTTTCAGGCAGAACCTCCTTTACCTGAGGATGCACTTATTGATACAGTGTGCTCTAGTCTTTTTTTAATACACCAAGTCTCTAGAATGTTGCTTATCTCTTTGCATATGCACAGGATTTTGTGGCTAAAAGATTGGTCTGCTAAACCCGCTTGCAAGAAGTGTCTTCTACACATGCCTTTTGCTGGTGAATGCCTATTTTGGAATCCCTTGATAAATTTATCAATGAATTTCCTGGGGGGGAAGGTGCTTCTACCCCACAAGGAGAAGCTTAAAGATGTAGTAAAGTCTAAAAGTTTTTTTTTTACCTTAATGCATTCCTTGCATTAAGGTAAAAAAAAGTTTAGGTGTCAGCATCGTCCCCTCAGCCCCCCTTTACTTACCTGAGACCTCATTCTAGCCAGCGCCATGCACATCTACAGATCTCTTTGTGTCCCCAGAGGGACCTGGGTGCAAGCACACACAAGTGCCCCCATGGGAAGTGGCTTCCCATGGGAGCACTGGCAAGAGAGGAGGGGCCAGGAGCGGTAACGGGGGGACCCGAAAAGAGGAGGTTCCAGGCTGCTATGTGCGATTCCATTCCACAGAGTAGGTAAGTATAGACATGTTTGTTATTATTTTCTTTTTTTAATTTACCTTTACAATCCCTTTAAGTCTCCTACTCCTACAGCCACATTTTCTGTTTAGCAAAAGTGTTTTTTATGCTCTCCCCAAGCGCCAACATCAAAACCAAGGTTTAACACTTCCTTTTGTCACTGGACTCCTAAGTCCACCAAGACTGTCCAGAATCCCTCTTGACAACGAAAGGGTGCCCCCACATCTCAGCCAACTTCTGTTGGCTTTGCACCAGTATGGATCTGATATGTCCCTTGCCTCTGGGTCCAATCTGTCATTTCAAAGGGGTACAAAATATAGTTTTTATCTCTGCCTATCCTTGCTTCTTGTCTCCCAATCTGCTGTCTTAAGAGTAAAAGAAAGCAGATTTGAATTACTACCTTGAGCCAATTTCACGTTCAAGCAGTGGCTGTACCAGTTTCTTTAGAAGAATGATTTCAAGGTTTCCATTTAAACCTATTCACAATTCCAAAAATAATCTGGCATCTGCCCAATACTGAACTTAGAATCTCTAAACAGATTTGTTCTGTATTTACCTAAATTCTAGATGGAATCAACAAGATTTTCCATTGCTTTCTTCAGACCAGGAGAATTTCTGGCATCAATAGACATACAAGATGCCCACCTACACATTACAATTTTTCCAACACCTCAACATTTCTTTATTTTGCTGTGGGAGACCAGCTCTTCCAATTTGTAGCAATAACTTTTTGGCTATCCTCTGCAACCCTGAATGTTCACGAAAGTTCTTACCTGACTCCTGGCTCTTCTGCGGACCCATCTTCTTCTAAAGGACTTTTCAGCCACAGCCTTGTCTGCCAACATCCAACTGAAGATTCAATTACGTCAAAATTTTGGCTGGATGATCAACTCTAAAGTCTGCCACACACCAAAAACCCCTTAACGTATGCTCACACCTCTCAGACAGGCCCTTCTGAATAGGGGCCAATAAAGCTTTTAAATGATAAGCCTACAATTTCTCCTGGTCACTGCAGGTGGGTGTATTCCTGGACACAATTGTTCTCTTTGTACCTAAAGGAACCCACCTTCCAGTACTGGTGTCGGCCCATAAATCACTAACAGGACCCGGGGCAGATGATCCGGATCTGCAGATTCTTTGAAACAATCATGCAAGTTTAGCAAGGCAGAAAATGTGTGCCTCTCAGTTGCTGTTGAGAATGAGTTGCCATTATGTACATGGTCTTCATTAACAACAGAGAGAGCGAATATATTTCTGGACAGAGAGTCCAGAAATACATCCACCTGCCGTGACCAGGAGATATTTTGGGTTAATTTTTTAAAAGATTTATTGGCCCCTATTCAGAAGGGCCCATTTCAGAGGTGAGTGCATATCCTAAGGGAATTTTGATTCTGGTTTGCATGTTTATTGTGTTGATTCTGAGTGGATTTCACTTTTTCACACACACATTTATTGGTATAAGGTGTTGCATATTCACAAGACTCATTGGTGGAATTTACTAAAACTGATGCAGCAGCTCTGCATAGTAACCAGTCAACTTCTAGGTTTTATTGTCAAAGCTTATTTCAACAAGCTGAAGTTAAAAGCTATTCACAGATGCAGCTCTAGGCTTTGTGAGGCCTTAGGCAAAACCTAGGCATGAGGCCCTACTCATGCCCATAATAGGAAAAATAATTCAAGTGATAAAAAAAATTAACTTTATAAAGTGCATATGTTAAGAGCTTTAAAATGCTGGCGTCACTACCCTCTATCTCAGTGCTGGTGTGAGTGTCAAATTAGGTGGTTGCGAGGCCCCTGTGAGTGTGAGGCCTTAGGCGACCACCTAATTTGCCTAATTAGAGAGCCGCCTCTGGCTATTCGGTTACTAAGCACAGCTGCACCAAATTCTGAGTGCACTAGTTTTAGTAAAACTGTATAGGATGATTCTGAATGGACTATTTTCCACATGGACTTCTATATGGGAATTATCACAAGATTTGTTTATTTGTGTTCATCTTTTCACCTTTTTTTTTTTTTTCGACGGACACTCTGTACCATACGACCTTGAACAACTAATACACTGACTTTGTGTTTTCATGATCAGTCATACAATACATTACAATAGAGGATGTCTATTGACAAGACAATGTATATTACCTACGACATTAGATACAATATTTTTCTATTTATTTCTGCATAATCACAGCACGATACATACATTGTGTAAACGTTAGTTTATTTGACGTTAGTTTATTTGACATTGTTAGATTTTTTTTTTTTTTTTTCCACTTTTCTACTTGTGTTTATTTGTTT
>BLSH010008887.1:231930-248305 GCA_018402905.1 Glandirana rugosa | reverse complement strand
TCTAATTTCTGCTATCTGTCCTCAGAGCAACAGCACAGACAGCAGTAGTAAAGTAATCTATCTCAGGATGCAGGATCAGGTCTTAAAATGGCTAAAATCTGTCCCTCACGCCGTCAGCTACCTTTCCCTATACTAACCCAAGGAGCATGTGACTGCAGCACTGTGACTCCAGCTTATAAAGAGGCTGGGTCACATGATGCACCGGCCAATCACAGCCATGCCATTAGTAGGCATGGCTGTGATGGCTTCTAAGGGCAAACCAGTGAAACGCTTGTTGATTGGCTGCCCTGCAGCTTCTCAACACGTGGAGTAAAATAGCAGAACCCCGGACCGAACCCGAACGATTTTTGAAATGTCCGGGTCCGGGTCCGTGCCACGGACACCCAAAAGTTCGGTACGGACCCGAACGTTACAGTCCGGGTTCGCTCAACACTACCCATTAACTAAGTAGAAACTAATGATGGAGCTACCACCATAGCAACCCGCACAGACAATAGGAATCCTACTACAGCTGGAGGAGCATGGTTGTAGCAGGGTTCCATCTCATAGTAGAGGTACATGTGCTGGTGGTTGTTCTGTACGTTGAAAGCCTTTGCGCCCCCCCCCCTTTCAGCGCTGTGGGGGTTAATATGAGCCACTGAACCCACCGTGGCACTGATCAAAACTTTCAACTTTGGCCGACCTTTCTGCTGAGTGCTCTATTTAAAATAGCTCCATAGCTCCATCACTGGTTTATTGAGTTCTACATATGTATTCTACATACCTTGTTCAATAAGTCCAATTATCAAACTTTTCTAGCTGCGGGAGTATGGGGGATACAGAACACTTTGGATTTCAATGAACAGAGCAGCCATCAGGGACACTTCTCATTTATCCACTTCAGCCCCGGGCCGGAAGGATTTACCCCCTTCCTGACCAGACCATTTTTTGCGATATGGCACTGACAATTGCGCAGGCGTGTGACACTGTACCCAAATAAAATTGATTTCCATTTTTTCCCACACATAGAGCTTTCTTTTGGTAGTATTTGATCACCCCTGTGTTTTTTTTTATTTTTTGCACTATACACAAAAAAAGACCGTCAATTTTGAAAAAAAAAAAACAATATTTTTTATTTACCCCCCCCCCCCCCCAAAAAAAAATGTATTCATCAGTTTAGGCCAATATGCATTCTTCTACATATTTTTGGTAAAATAATCCCAATAAGCATATATTGATTGGTTTGTGCAAACGTTTTAGTGTCTACAAAAAAGTGGCTAGATTTATGGACTTTTTACTTATTTTTTATTGTTTTTACTGGTAATTGCGGCGATCTGCTATTTTTAGGGGGATTGCGGTGGACAAATTTGACCCTATGGGCTTGTTTACACTTGCTTCAAAACAGGGCTTCAGACAGGCTTTGTTAAAGCTCCCTTAATGCCAGTCAAAGCCCATGTCACTAAATAAAATGGTTAGTTTAAAGTCCTGTTTACACCTTGCGTTTGCTTTCCTTTGCTTCAAAAACTATACCCCATGTCACTTTAGTGGTGCTTCAAAACATCTTCAAAGCGTTTGAAGCTCGCTTGAAGCACCTGCAGCTTTTGAGAGGCTTTAATTCAGCTTTAGCTTCACTTTGTTATGGAAAAATTGCAGGTGAGAGATATCAACAAACACACAGGGCATCGTCCAAGCTTCAACAAAGCTTCAAAAGAGCATCACCGAAGCCTCATCAAAGCACCACCGAAGCATCAAAAACACATCATAAAAGCTTGTTGAAGCAGTAGGAGCTTTAATGTGCATGGAAGCGGAAGCAAGTGTAAATGAGCCCTAAGTGATGCTTTTTGGGGACCAGTGACACTTATACAGCGATCAGTGCTATAAAAATACACTGATCACTGTATAAATTACACTGGCAGTGAAGGGGTTAACACCAGGGGTGAGCAAAGGGTTAAGTGTGTCCTAGGGAGATGCTTTATAACTGTAGGCGAAGTGGACTGACTGGGAATACAGAGAGATTGCTGTTCCTGATCACTAGGAATAGACGATCTCTCTCTACTCCCCTGACAGAAAGGGGATCTGCTTATTTACATAGACAGATCCCCATTCTGCCTCTCTGTACCATGGTCACGGGTGGCCGGCAGACATCGTGGCCGCCGGTATGGAGATTTGCCTAATAGAGGTGCCTTGCTGCAGTATAACTGTGGCGGGCGTTCTTAAAGTGGTGAATGTATGTACTGTTCCTTGTGCTGATCAAAAAAAAAATAAATAAACTTAAGCTTTAAATTGTGACCAGCTGCCTATTACAAGTATTCACCTCTATATCAATTACATACACATGAATCACTTTTTCAGTGTAATAACAATGGGAAAAACTGTGTTAATGCTCCATTATACTTTATTCATCATGCCATATTCTTTTATATATTTCATATAATATTATATATTTTTATATATTTCATATTCTATTATATATGACAACCAATGCATTAGTACTCTTTAATTCTTTATCTGTTCATTTACCTCTTCCATAGTGAAACAAAGACCCCACTCACCAGATATAATTGTTCTGTAATTGAATAGAAAGTCTCAGAAAGCTTGTGGTTCTCCTGTCAACATTAGTTACAGCAAAAGCTATTTCTTGCTCTCCAACCAATAAGACAAATTTACAGTGGATTATGCAACACACAATATCATCTAATACAATAGGGAACACAACAAGTCAGTTCTACTCTCCAGGTTCTAGGTAGGAAAGGGGGGTGAGGGTCTACAGTAACATTTTATCTTCCAGATTAAAGTTAAAGCGGAGCTGCAGCCAAGAGGGGAAGCTCCACTTGTTTGCACCCTCCACTGCCACATTTGGCACTTTTTGGGTGGGAGCAGGTTTTGACAGGTACCCGCTTCCACTTCCTGGTAAGATCGCTGATCGCGATCTACAACATTTCCAGCCCCTCCTCCTTCCGCCTGCTGCCTTCTGGGACACACACACACAGGTCCCAGAAGACCATTCAGAAAGCGCAATGCGACTCGTGCATACACAGTAGAAAACCGGCTGTGAAGCCTTCAGGCTTCACTGCTGGTTTCGCATACTTACAATGCCAATGTACATATGCGACAGCACACCAGGAATCTCCAGTTATCGTCCAAAGGTTTTTATTGCAGATAGATTACATCACAAAGACAAGTTCAACGTTTCGGAGCCACACAGGACCCCTTGTCAAGCATGTGATGCTTTAGTGGGTTGCCGTTTAGGAGCAAGACACCAGGCAGATGTTAATCTAGAAATAAAAAATAGAGTGTATTATTTCTCTGAAAAAAAGTCCCCAAAAATTGTACTGTCTCCATGCACAGTATCTAAACACTTTTAATAGGCTGTTGAACAGGACAGAAATCATACAGCTTTTATTAAAAAATACACATTAAAGTGTACATATAAAGCCCCGGAAGGATTTCCCAGTTTAAGACCAGAGCACTTTTTGCAATTCAGCAAAATCAAATACTGCCTTAACTGACAAGTGCGCGGTCGTGCAACATTGTACCCAAACTAAATTTGTGTCCTTTTTTCCCCACAAATAGAGCTTTCTTTTGGTGGCATTTGACCCCCTCTGCGTCATTTCTGATCACCGCTATAAACAAAAGAAAAGCGACAATTTTACAAAAAAACAATATTTCTTACTTTTTGTAAGAAAATACATATCCAAAAAAAATATATAAAATTTTTTTTTTTCATCGGTTTTGACCGATTTATATTCTTCCTCATATTTTTGGTAAAAAAAATCACAATAAGCGTTTATTGATTGGTTTGCGCAAAAGTTGCCGCGTTTACGAATTATGAGATTTAATTTATGGGTTTTTTTTTTATATTTTACTAGTAATGGCAGCGATCTGCATTTTTTGATCAGGACTGCGATATTGCAGCGGATATGTCGAACCATTTTGACACTTTTTTGGGACCATTGGCATTTATACAGCCATCGGTGCTATGAAAATGCACTGATTACTGTGTAAATGCCATTGGCAGTGAAGGGGTTAACCTACAGGGAGCGGTCTAAGGGTTAACTGTGTTCCCTCACTGTGTTCTAACTGTATGGAGGCTGGGCTGGCTGGGGGAGGGGAGTGATTATGTGTGCGCGCTCACAATACTCGTTCTCGTTGGTGCTGTCAAGCCACAGCAGGCGGTCAGCAACTGGTTAAGTGAAAAAAGACACCACCATACTATAGTGACTACATGCACAGTGTTTAAGCACTTGTGCTAGGCTGCGATTACAAAATAGCAGAGCCTGACATGCAGAGTGAGGCCTCTCTTATAGCCCCGAATCAAGAACCACCGATGTTGCGACAGTGGCTGCGAGAGCATGGCGAGGTATAAATGCCTGTAAGATATTCTCCATAGTGGAGGTGGTAGGTGTATTGCTAGGGGTGGGTCAGTTGGCCAGAATGGCAGATGGCAGCAGGAGCAGCAGACCCTTGACTGAGTGGACGACAGGCGACAGTTACTTGATGGACAGCTGGTGGGTTGCAGGTGCAGGAGGTTAGCAGCAAGCAGAACGACCAGCAGGAACCAGGTAGCATGCAGAGTGGGAAAGACGGATAACTGGATGAGTGCTCAGAGGAGCCAGGTCAGCAACAGATACTCAGGTACAGGTATAGACGGCAGGCAGAGAATGGTGAGGGTACAGGCAGAATGTTTTTATTACCTCCTTGATGGTATCTTTTGGGAATCCCCCATGTTTATTTATTGTTGCAACCTTACCTAGAGGTAATTCTTCACACTATCCTCATTACTGGAGTGTGTTAATTAATGTAAGCTGGAAGTACGGCCAGCT
The DNA here is from genome assembly GCA_018402905.1 of Glandirana rugosa. NCBI lineage: Eukaryota > Metazoa > Chordata > Amphibia > Anura > Ranidae > Glandirana > Glandirana rugosa. Next base: position 243,503 of record BLSH010008887.1, on the reverse strand, counting down.
GGCCCATTCCAACCTTTTATAGTTTCTTGTTCTCTGTCCTTTTGGATGGAGTCAGTTCAGGTTGTACTTATTCAAAGGGTACAGGCGGAGATTGGCAACACTTGGAGCAGGCAGAGCAGGGTCCAGAAACAAGCCAAGGTCAGAGCAGGTAGCGTTCAAGCGTGATCAAAGCAAGCTGGGTCAAACACAGGAACAGACGCAGGAACATGGGTAATAGCTGTAGATCAGACAGCACCGTCCGGCTAGTACAGCTTCTGCAATTTAAATAGTCCCATTGGCACTAATATTAGTGGCGCGTGTGCCCGCACATACGTGCATATGCGCAGCAAGGCAAACACCTGTAGATCTGCGCCTGCGCATATGTATGAGCCTAGCTGGTGCATCACTGACAGTATTTATTTCACTGAAGAGAGATCCCAAAATATTGTAGTGAGTGTACTGTATGCACAGTCTTTAAAATCTTTGACTAGGCCACTTTGTCACCTGGACCCAAACCAGCTAGCTTTTAAAACTATTTCCCACCCATAGGGCGTCCATAGACGTTCCTGGTTTGCAGCGGGTATACCGGTATTATGCTTGCACCTACAGCCATCATCCATAAAAAGCCATGAAATTTTTCAGCCAGTGATTCCATTTGTATCAGAAGTGATTTGAGTGGCTAAATAGCTACTCGATTACTTCTCCGGGTGGTGGAAGGGGAGGACAGAGGAGAGTTTCAGCACAGCATGAGCTAGAATGTGATTCTGCCAATCATCCTCAGAAGCCTCCTGAATCCACCGCCATCCTAGCTCCTACCTGCACCTGGGACACTCCAGCCTGTTGCCTCCACACCTCTGCTGCCTGTGCCTAAGTCCATTCGTTCGCTGGGATGTCTAGAAGAGAACAAAATAGCCATGTGATTCCGAATTCCCAAGATGGCGACCTCCCTGCCCTGCTCACCAAAGGAGGCAGCTCAACGTTTCTTTGCTAAAACCCCAGCCAAGGATCCTCCACTACTCTCTCAGATGGAATCTGCCAACCCTGATCCGGATGACAGCCCTTCAGATTTAGATGCTTCCCTCCTGCAGCTAGCTGAGACTGCTGCCTCCTCTCCAGTGAGTACACAGTCTCTTCCTGTTAATATGGCCCCAGCTATACTGGCTGATGACCCTGAACCTACATTAAGAGATATCCTGCTAGCCATTACTACTTGCAACTCCTCTATAGTTGATTTGACAGGAGAAGTTAAAGGTATGAAAATGGAACTATCGCTGGTGCAGCAGGATATATATAAATTAAGGGAGCACACTTCAGGATTAGAAGGTCATGTCAGTAACATGGAGGATGAATGGCAACCCCCATGTTCAATCAATGTCCTCTGCCAATGCTACTCGGTTGGAGGATATGGAAAACTGTCTCCGCAGGAATAACGTGCGTGCAGTTGGAATTCCTGAAAAAGCGGATGGGAAAAACCCTGTGGTATTGAGGCATGGCTGGTGGCTACATTTAGCAGAGACATCTTCTCTCCCATGTTTACAGTGGAAAGGGCTCCAAGGGTCTCTGCGAGACCACATCCGGTGGGAGCCCCCTCGCGACCCTTCCTGTTTCTTAATTATAAAGACAGAGACACTGTCCTGACCAAAGCCAGAACGACGGAAAACATCTCTGTGGACAAGGCGAAAGTATCCCTATACCTGGATTTTTCAGCAGAAGTTCAGCGACAAAGAGGTAAGTTCTTGGATATCAAGAGGAGGCTCTGTACCCTTGGTGTTCAGTATTTTATTTACTGAACTTGGTGTTCAGTATTTTATGAGGTACCCAGCAAAATTGAAACTTATTGCTGTTGGCAGTTCACACTTTTTTGATAACCCATCTACAGCCATGAACTGACTTGACAGAGAGGAGCGCAACTTGGTACGCCGACCACCATCTTGAGGACTGTGTGTCCCTTCTCCTTCAGTGGCGTTAAGACTAGGAAGTCCTGAATGTGGAAATTTATATAGGTTTTGTCTTTTTTTCCCCCATTTATCCCCACTTCCATTTATTCTACCCTTTGCAGATTGAGCCAAATAGTTCTCTACGGCTACCTGCAACATTGACCTCGCCTGTCAATATTAGGTAGTGTGCCTTAGGGGCTACATCAGTGCCCCTACTATATGGTCCTGCGTGGACCTCTTTGTTCCTCCCCTTGGAGGCACCTTATGTTTCGTTGGACTCCGTTGGTCTGAACAAAAAAAGTTATCTGGTTAGCTATTGTTTTTTTCTTTCAGGTGGGAATTTTCTGCTTATATTTACTGCCAGCTGTTCAGCTATTAGCCACTAAGTGGCATGCCAACCTTAGATTTCTCTGCTATGTTTATTATTATAAGGATGTGTCAAACCTTGTCACTGTTACCTATACTTCTGAAAAGGAGTACACTGATGGTTATCCTGCTTATGTGGGGCATCCGCTGGGTTCCCTACATTCTAACATGAGTTTGAATTATAATACACAATGGAATTTACATCTATTGTCCTGGAATGTACGTGGCCTGAGTGACAAGCGAGGGGCACTTTTCAAATATTTTACTAGGCTAAAACCCTCCCTGATCTGTTTGCAGGAGACACATCTGAAACCTGACTCCATCCATCTGCTGTGCTCCTGCAAATTTCCCACTCAATCCCATTTTACCTACTCCTCATTTTCAATAGGTGTGACTGTGCTGATTTCAAATGCAATCTCCTTTATATGTCTTAAGCAGCAGATTGACAAAGCATGGATATATAGATTTCTATTATGTAAGCTTAATGGGTTCCTCTGTATTATTTCAGCCATGCATATCCCTCCACCCTTCTCGTCTGACCCACTTAAAAAAACGGCTCAGTTTATGGCCTAATTGGGCCAGATTTGGACATTTTCACTTAGGGGTGTACTCACTATTGTTGCCAGCGGTTTAGACATTAGTGGCTGTGTGTTGAGTTATTTTGAGGGGACAGCAAATTTACACTGTTATACAAGCTGTGCACTCACTATTTTACATTGTAGCAAAGTGTAATTTCTTCAGTGTTGTCACATGAAAAGATATAACAAAAATATGAGGGGTGTACTCACTTTTGTGAGATACTGTACATCGTAAAAGTGTGCATAAAAAAAAAAAAAAAAAAAAAAAACCTAGATCAAGGTTTGATCTAGGTCAGTGCCCGGTTTAGTGTTTGGGTTAAGGTCAGGGTCAAAGCTCAGGGTCAGTATTTTTTTTTTTTTTGGATATCATCCCTAGGGAGTTAGCGGAGTTCCTTAAATGTAATGTAAATTCCACTCCAGTGGCGGTTGTCTGGGACTTACTGAAAGCTTTTTTGCGAGGGCTTATAGTACGTGTGATCACAAGTATTAAATGTAAGTCCAGGGAATGGGAGGACACTTTCCGGATGAAAGTGCAGTGCGGAGAGATGGAATTAGTGGCCAATCCTATCCCCTTTACACATAGTAACTGGTTCCAGGCCCAGTCTCTATATAATTCTGTGGTCCTATCCACTGCAGAAAAGAGGATGTATTTTTTACAACAGAGTTATTTTGAGGAAGGGGAGAATACTGATCATCTTCTATCTCTAGGCCAGGGCACAGCAGGGCGTTTCCCCTATTGATTCTATTAAATCAGTCTTAGGGGAAGTACATACCTCTAACTCTACCATTATAGATACCATTATAGATACCTTTCACCATTTTTATGTAGATTTGTATGCTTCCAAAACCCCAGCTGTCCTTTCCTCGGCTGTCTACCTCTGAGATAGCTTTATTAAACTCACTGATTACCATCGAGGAGCTGACTGAAGCCCTAGCAGCTTCCCCTACTCATAAATCCCCGGGCTCTGATGGGCTCCTAGCTGAGATATACTCCCGCTATGGGAACACCTACCTCCACTTCTTCGAGCACTGTATGCTGTGACTAAAACTGGGCATTTGCCAGATTCTATGAAGGAGGTGATTGGTGTAGTTATCCCAAAATCAGGGAAGGATGCACTTCTCCCGGATCTATATCGTCCCATATCCCTACTGAACACGGATGTTAAACTCCTCGCCCTTGTACTGGCCACCAGACTCTCTAAGGTAATCGATAAATGAATACATCAGAATCAATCAGAGTTTATCCCTCAATGGCTAATTATATTAGATGCCCATTTCTTAACTTACAGGTACTGGTGGAGAACCCAAGGGGTAGGGCCATTCTCTCATTAGACACAGCCAAGGCCTTTGATAGCATTGAGTGGCCCTACCTCTGGGAAATCCTAACACGGTTTGGATTGGGAGAGAATTTTATTAACTGGGTGTGTGCACTTTATTCTGAACCTAGAGCCAGGCTTCATATAAACGATACACTTTCCCCTGTTTTTCAGTTACATAGGGGCACCCGTCAGGGATGTTCATTATCCCCTTTATTGTTGGCGCTACCAGTGGAGCCTTGTGAAATCCTCATTCGCAGCGATCCCAACATTGTAGGTTTTCGTAGAGGCCCAATAGAGGAGAAAATCTCTCTGTATGCGGATAACGCATTCTTATACCTGGGTGACACCACTGGCTCCTTGCAGACCGTGATGAAGACCATTTGCAAATTTGGCGAATTCTCTGGATTCGCCATGAATTGGACCAAATCTATTCTTATGCCTCTAGACCCCCTCGCTGCACCTCTCCCTGCCGATGCAAGCCAAATTCCCATAGCTCATTCTGAAGAAATTGCATCTGAGGGTTTCAGTCTTCTAGATCCTGACAATGATCCAGAGATCCGGTCTGAAGTTAAGACTCTCGTCACGAGATCTGAACAAAAAGATTCATCTTGGGTTCTCAACGCTTTGAACGTTTCTACAAGTGGACAAGGCTTGTACGCACTATTGCAAGGTTAGTCCATATTGCTCACTGCTATCACACTAAGTCCAATGATGCTGACTGTCAAGGCTGGCACTTATGCCAAAAACCTCTTTCTGCAAAGGACTTTGCTGAAAGTGAACTGATCATAATACGCAGTGAACAACAGAATGTCTTTAGCTCAGAAATGAAATGTATCCATGACAAGCAGGACATTCCAAAAAACAGTCCAATTGCCAACCTGAATCCATTCATTGACAGCCATGGCATGCTAAGGGTTGGCAGCCGTTTAAACAAGGCCAAGCTGGGAGAGAAAGAACAAAATCCCCTTATTATATCTGGTCGTCATCATCTCTCCACCTTGCTCATACCGCACTACCATGAAAAGGTTAAGCACCAAGGTAGGCATTTCACAGAGGGTGCCATAAAAGCCGCAGGCCTGTGGATTGTTGGAGCAAAAAGACAGATCTCAATTGTACTGCACAATTGTGTCCAATGCCGCAAGCTATGAGGGAAACATCAGCAACAGCAAATGTCAGATTTGCCAGCTGACAGATTAAGCACAGACCCACCTTTCACTCACGTCGGTCTAGATGTTTTTGGGCCGTGGATGGTAACAGCACGCAGAACCCGAGGTGGCCAAGCGAATAGTGAACGTTGGGCAGTGCTCTTCACCTGCATGAGTGTGCGTGCGGTACACATCGAAGTCATAGAATCCATGGATGCTTCGAGTTTTATTAAAGCTTTAAGGCGATTCCTTGCCATCAGAGGGCCAGTAAAGCCATTAAGATCTGACTGTGGAACCAACTTTACTGGAGCCTGCCGAGAGTTACAGCTCGACTCTAAGCCAATCCAAGACTTTTTAACCGAAAAGGGCTGTACATGGACTTTCAATCCTCCTCATTCCTCCCATATGGGTGGCTCATGGGAAAGAATGATAGGCATTACACGTAGGATACTGGATTCTATGTTAATGGACTTGAACTCCACAAGTTTTACTTACGAGAGTTTAACCACCTTTCTGGCAGAAGTGTATGCCATAATCAATTCAAGACAACTTGTTCCAATGTCTACAGACCCAGAGTCCCCAACCATCCTTACTCCAGCTACTCTCCTTACGCAGAAGCTTGGGCCTGTTCCTGTTCCACCTGGGGACTTTAAAGAAGGGAACTTATACCATGAACAATGGAAGTGAGTACAAAACCTCGCCAACTGCTTCTGGAAACGTTGGAAGATGGAGTATCTTTCTCTTCTGCAAGGACGCAGAAAATGGCAACATATGAACCCTAACCTCCAAGTTGGAGACCTTGTTCTGCTCAAAGACCAGCAAGCCGAAAGAATTGAATGGCCTATGAGACTCATTGTAAAGACCATTCCCAGTGATGATGGTATGGTACGTAAGGTGGAGGTGAAGGTTACCAGACAGATATGGCATACAGAGCACCAGATAGGGCATGCAGGGCATCATATAGGGCATACAGGGCACCAGTTAGGGCATACAGAGCACCAGATAGGGAATACAGGGCATCAGATAGGGCATACGGGGCACCAGGTAAGGCATACAGGGCATCAGATAGGGCATACAGAGCATCAGATATGGCATACAGGGCATCAGATTGGGCATACAGAGCATCAGATAGGGCATACGGGGCATCAGATAGGTCATACAGGGCACCAGATAGGGCATACAGAGCACCAGATATGGCATACAGGGCATCAGATAGGGCATACAGGGCACCAGATAGGGCATACAGAGCACCAGAAAGGGCATACAGGGCATCATATAGGGCATACATGGCACCAGATAGGGCATACAGGGAATCAGATAGGGCATACAGGGCATCAGATAGGGCATACAGAGCATCAGATAGGGCATACAGGAAATCAGGGCATACAGGGCATCAGATAGGGCATACAGAACATCAGATAGGGCATACAGAACATCAGATAGGGCATACAGGGCATCAGACAGGGCATACAGGGCACCAGGTAAGGCATACAGGGCATCAGATAGGGCATACAGAGCATCAGATAGGGCATACAGGGCATCAGATAGGTCATACAGGGCACCAGATAGGGCATACAGGGCATCAGATAGGGCATACAGAGCACCAGATATGGCATACAGGGCATCAGATAGGGCATACAGGGCACCAGATAGGGCATACAGAGCACCAGAAAGGGCATACAGGGCATCAGATAGGGCATACATGGCACCAGATAGGGCATACAGGGAATCAGATAGGGCATACAGAGCATCAGATATGGCATACAGGGCATCAGATAGGGCATACAGAGCATCAGATAGGGCATACAGGGAATCAGGGCATACAGGGCATCAGATAGGGCATACAGAACATCAGATAGGGCATACAGAACATCAGATAGGGCATACAGGGCATCAGACAGGGCATACAGGACATCAGATAGGGCATATAGAGCATCAGATAGGGCATACAGGGCATCAGATAGGGCATACAGAGTATCAGATAAGGCATACCGGGCATCAGATAGGGCATACAGAGCATCAGATAGGGGCTCACGGTGGCCCCCCCCCCAAAGTCGGGAAAAGTCCCGCACTTACCCCATCTAATAGCAGGCAGGCCAGGTGTATGCAGAGATCCACTTGCGGTCAGCATGCTGAGCAGCTTGGGACTGAAACCCCGCGGAGTGCTGCGCCTGTGTGAGTAATCACACAGGCAGCACATCTGCTATAGTCCCGCCCCCTGCCCACAGCAGCCAGCTGACAGCAAGGAGCCGAGGAAAAAAAAAAGAACGGTCAATGTACCGGCGCCTCCTGCAGGGAGGCTGGGCTGACTTTTTTTTTTTTTTTTACTTGGAAGCGACGGGGAGGTGGAGCCCAAACGCCCCTTATGCACCAGCCGCTGCTGGTCCATTCACGCTATAGACACCTAGTACCAGGTATGGTACAAACAAATGTGAGTGATAATTTTGACTAATGTTCTGTAAGGCTCCTTTATCTTGACTTACTACACCACATATTGTGTCCTTGTTTTTGGGAGAACTTGTCGGTATATCCTCAGCCTTCATTGGAGGATTTCCAGGTGCTTTTCTGCAGGCACGTTTTTGACACGTTTATGATGCAGTCCAGTGCTTTTTTCCCCCTCTCCTTCCTTAACCTTAAGGGCCAGTTCCGGTGCATTTTTTATGCTTTCCAGTGTGTTTCTGGTACGTTCCAGTACGTTTCTGGTACGTTCTGGTGCGTTGTTACACTTTTCAGTGCGTTTTTGGTACGTTCCAGTGCGTTTCAGTACAGTTCAGTGCAGAAAAAATGCAGCATTTTCTACTTTTCTGGAACTGGAATGCACTGAAACTGACCACACTGGTGTGAACTATGCCATTGAAAACCATATAACCTACTTTCCATTTTGATACATAAAAAAAACGTACTGGACCGCCTGTGATGTTAACTGACCCTTAAACAGGAGAGAAATGTGAGTCTAGGATCTCTGGTGTACAAACACAAGCCATATTCTTACTCATTCTACAAAATCAGGTATTTCTGGTGAGTGGCCATCCATTTATCCAAGCCCTGTAGTGCTATTACGGAGGAAATTACGCATTGGAGGGTTTAATCACTATTGGTGTTGGGACAGTCACTATGGAATATTCATTAATTTTATTTTTTGTATAATACCAAGTTGTACATTTTGATTACTATTACCTTAGCGCCATTTCCTTTAGCCTTATTATAGGCTTACCTGTAGGTAAAAATGACATTTGGGGGGGGCGAATACAACTGCTTTAAAGGAAATCTGTACTGAGAAAATGTGGGAGATGCCATTCGTGAATACAGTTTTGGATAATTCTAATGACTTGACTGTCACATTGATCCTAGGCTGTCAGTAATAAAGTCACTGATGCACAGCAGTTATACAGATCAGGAGTTCAGACTGTCGCCTGACCTCAGAAGCTGTATGCTTGTTCTGGGTCAGTGACTCAAAGTATTAAGGTCAGAGTTAGCTAGGTAATTAGCATTTTCAGAAGAGAGTCAGCAAAAGCAGCTTTCACATTTCTCTCAGCATAGGTTAAATTTAAAGTGTCACTAAACCCACATCATTAACAGCTATCAATAAATGCTGTATTACTTGCTGTTCATACTCACTATATGGGATTTGTTTTCTGTATTCTGCAAAAAAACTGGTTGAGCCTGCTGCTCTCTATCTCCACCTTCTGTTCATGTACCCAATTCAGCTAGGGATTTTGCAGCTGTAGTGGCAACTCTGCACATGCTCAGTTTTCAGTGAGTTTCTGTGCTGAGCATTTCCTCCGTATTACATCGGAGCAACCCATGGAACTATAGAGTCACACATGTGTGTGTTTGCACAGTGGTAAAGGACAGTCCACTCCCTCCACCTCCATGCCCACTAACCAGCAGGATATTACATGTAGATTGATGGCGGAATCACCTCCCTCTTATTCTAAGACACAGGCTGGAGGGCCTGTGACTGGCAGAAATCCACCCACACCATGTTATTGCCAAAAAATAATAAAGATCTAGTTTCAAATATATATTTGTATGACAATTTAAAAGAGTTTATTGATATTACTTATTTATTTTTACTCTGAATTCCAAAGGCTGTTTTTTTTATTTTGAACATGTGACCAGCAGCAGACTAGAAGCTCCTCCAGCTTACGTTTCCCTGCAGATGGGCTGGGAAAGAGCTGGGTCATGTGACAGCTGTATATATATTAGGAAAAAGGTACTTAGATGGGTTTTATTTAATAAAATAATTACGGTGCCATCATCCACATACAGAAAGAGAAGGGACAATGTTAATTTAACAGTGTGTGTTTAGTATCGTTTTAAGTTCTATTTAATTTATTTTATTCAATGGTTCAGTGCACCGAAAATATATATATATGAGCTATGAAGGATTAATAGTAAGCTTTATCATTCACTGGGTCCTACTGCAGTTTTCATCTCAGCCAACCCCTACCCTGGACTCTCTTTCCTTCATTCCACAGTTGTAGCCACCTATTCTGGCCACATTCTCTGGAATACTACAGGCTGTGGTGGGTAAATGGATTTGAAGACACAGGTTATTTAACCTACCTAGAACATAATATTCCTGAGCTTTTCACTTTAGACAATGAAAGATTTAAACATATTTAATAACTTTATTTCTATAAGTAAGCTAAGTTTGACATAAATGTTGTAAAGACAAGTTGACCTTCATCTTGCTCTGCTGCTTTTTGTCATTGTCAGTTTCTGAAATATCTCTGGAAAATCATGGTAATTATCTGCCTATGGTTCTCAGTGTTTTGTTATAGAGACATAGAAACATTCAGCTGAAAGGCCATGATGCTTTGTCATAGTACACAACCTTCACAGTATAACTTGCATATTACTTACTTATGAAGATGTCTTTTATGCTTTAGGTAGATTTGAATTGACCAAAATTTGAAGCCATAGTGCATAACCATCTGGGACTTTTGGGACCTCTTTCTACCCCTAGGCCTGTAATTGTTTTATCATATACACTACATTTTCATTAAAATGAAAAAGTACTGCACTTCCTTGGGGGTTGGCAAATAGAAGCTTTCAGAGGAGTAAAATTCAATTTATCAGGAAGTCAGATTTACATGCAACAGGGTAGTATATAGACAGGCTAGGGTAGTATATGGTCAGGCTAGGGTAGTATAGAGGTAGGCTAGGGTAGTATATGGTCAGGCTAGGGTAGTATAGAGGTAGGCTAGGGTAGTATATGGACAGGCTAGGGTAGTATAGAGGCAGGCTAGGGCAGTATATGGACAGGCTAAGGCAGTATAGAGGCAGGCTAGGATAGTATATGGACAGGCTAGGGTAGTATATGGACAGGCTAGGATAGTATATAGGTGGGCTAGGGTAGTATATAGACAGGCTAGGGTAGTATATGGACAGGCTAGGGTAGTATATGGACAGGCTAGGGTAGTATATGGACAGGCTAGGGTAGTATATGGACAGGCTAGGGTAGTATAGAGGCAGGCTAGGGTAGTATATGGACAGGCTAAGGCAGTATAGAGGAAGGCTAGGGTAGTATATGGACAGGCTAGGGTAGTATATGGACAGGCTAGGGTAGTATGTAGACAGGCTAGGATAGTATATAGGTGGACTAGGGTAGTATATAGACAGGCTAGGGTAGTATAGGGACAGGCTGGGGTAGTATATAGACAGGCTAGGGTAGTATATATACAGGTTAGGGTAATATATAGGCAGGCTAGGGTAGTATATAAACAGGCTAGGGTAGTATGTGGACATGCTAGGGTAGTATATGGACAGGCTAAGGCAATATAGGGACAGGCTAGGGTAGTATATAGACAAGCTAGGGTAGTATGTGGACAGGCTAGGTAGTATATGGACAGGCTAGGGCAGGCTGGGGTAGTACATAGACAGGCTAGGGTAGTATACAATATCTCACAAAAGTGAGTACACCCCTCACATTTTTGTAAATATTTTATTATATCTTTTCATGTGACAACACTGAAGAATTGACACTTTGCTACAATGTAAAGTGGTGAGTGTACAGCTTGTATAACAGAGTAAATTTGTTGTCTCCTCAAACATCTCAACACACAGCCATTAATGTCTAAACCGCTGGCAACAAAAGACAAACATTAAATTGTAAAAAAAAATAAATACATTAAAATAAAAAAACTGACACCATCCACTGCTCTACTGACACCAACATCTGCCCTACTGACAACATTGTCTGCCTCATGTGGGGGGGGGGGGGGGGGGGGGGGGGGGGGGGGG
>BLSH010008887.1:190809-220465 GCA_018402905.1 Glandirana rugosa | reverse complement strand
AGACCGTTCTCCCCTAAGTGGTGTCGCACACAACTATCTTCTAGGGATCCAACATTAGAGTCATGGGCTACAGTAGAGTCGTGTACTAGGGTATACCTCCATTGTCTTCCTTTTTTGAGTACCACGTCATGAAATTCTAGTCAAAAATAACGGGGGTCATAATTTTTGTGAATGTAATTTTGGGGCACCAAACCTGTGTAGACGAGCGGCTCTCGAGTGTAGGTTACTTGTGTTAGTTATCCGAAGGGTGGTGATTCTACCGACGGCGCAGAAGAGGGAGTGAGGACGCACAGCAGGATCCGAGGAGGGCTGCGCAAAGCAGTATCCAACTGCAGCAGTCCCCGCAACGCCCCTGACGACGTCAACCTATGACGAAACGCGTCGGGAGGAGCCTAGGACGACACGCAGGAGTGAGGGAGAAGACGCGGCAGCCATCTTAGTGGTGGGAAGCCTATTGATTGTGTTCATTGGATGTGAGCTCTCGGCGAGCAGATGTGTCCAAACCACGGGGTTTTAATGTAAGTGTTTTTAATACTGGGGGCAATAAAAACTGATCTTAAAGTACTGCACCATGAGTTTTTTCCTTCTGTTACCTCCATATGGGATCATGTGCTGAGATGACATCGGGTACTGAGATTACAACCTAGGGATCTTCTATCAACACACGCTGTGGTGAATCCCCTCTTGCCAGAGAGCGTTTCTGACCCCTGTAGTGGGGGTCCTGAGTTTCTGGTAAGGGACAGTGTGTTTGGTGTTGGTGACGGGCACAGTTGATTCCCCCATTTCAATTCACTGGATGTAAATTGTGAAAAATAAATTAATACTTTTTTTTCAATTACTTTTTTAATTTTGATTATATTTTTTTCTTTTACATACAGTGACAAGAGCAATACAGTGTTACCATTGTAACCGTGTACTACTCTGGGGAGGTGATCAGGGTTTTTTTTTACACACTATGGCTACTATAATTTTACAGTTATAAGCTACCATTTTTTCTGTATGAAAACTTTTCATTCAGTGTTTACTATTGGGATTAGCTGTGATTGGCCCTGTCTGTACCAAGTGATGACTGTGACCAATCACAGAGCTCATCACAATAGTATACAATGAAAAGCATGTCACAAAGTTGTACACAAAGGCTGTCATTTGATCTGCTGTGATTGGCCACATGGTACCGGCAGCAGGCTGGTACAGTGAGCTGTCATTGACTGTGTCCTGTGGACAGGGGGGGGGACAGATCGCTCCGGAGCGTGGGCTGTTCCTAGAAGGACGTCATAACAGGGGAAGGTGTTAAATCTAAATCCCTCTCCACTGTTTGATAATGCTGCTGTTCAAGGGCTCCTCCATGGACATTGTCCCTCCATAGATGCAGTGTAGGAGTGAATGTAGCAACCCCAAGACAGGAGGTGTGTTACTGGCCAATTACCAGGTAATAATAAAAGAATAAAAGCCTGAAAAAATGAAAACGAATTGGGGACAGGGGCTTTAATTAGGTTAGATAATCTGGGGGATTAATCCTGGGGGCATCCTATTATAAAGTAAAGCCCCGTACACTTGGGCCGAATGTTGAGAGACAATGGCCGGGTCTCAAAAAAACGCCAACATGTATATGTCGGTATGTTCAGCTTGCCTCTGTCAGAAAACCAGCAGCCAACCGACTCCCGATCACTCCCAATGGCAGAGAACGCTGATTGGGGGGGCATCCCCCTGTCAGAACACAACAGCTCAGCAGGGGAGATTGCTGGACTAACCTCACATGGTTAGTACAGCGGCTTCGAACGGAGCTAACAGGTTTTTTTTCCTACAATCCGCTGGGTTTTACGAAAAAAAAAACTGTAGTGTGTACCAGGCTTTAGCTTTCATGAACAGTGGCTATATACAAGTATGAAACCCTAAAAAATAATGGATCATGTGATAGACAGTTAGGAGTTACTGGTGATGTCCAGGGGATACCAGGAATCTCTCTCTGGTATCACAAAAGTGGCCCCAATAGAGAATTGTAATTTTGTGCCAAACTATAAATAAGTCAAAAGTTAAAATATAAAATTGTCATAGCAAAGATGTATATATAAGCAGTTAACACATATAGATATACTGTAAATGTGTTCCTTCTATTATGTATGAGCCTTGTACGCTTCATTCTAAAATTCTAAAATGTTCATGGATAAGTACAATGAAAAACAGTTATTAGCATGCCATCTACTGGTGACTGCTCATACTGCAGTTTTATTTGACTTTCTGCCTCCAGTCTCTATTTTCTCACTGATAAAGTCAGTTGAGTTTATTTTTAACAAAAGTCTTTTTTTTTATAAGTAGATTACAACTGTGAGTTCTTTATAAGTGTACTTATTCAAATTAGATTTTATAATCCTGTATAAATATTGACATAGAGTTTGCCATAATAGATTACAGCAAAGAAGCAATTAAACTTAATTAGTTTATTTGAGCTTTTCATACTAGTTCAGCTTAGTTTAGTGAGACCTGATTAAAATGAATATGTCTGATTATGTAGATATATATTTCCCCACTGTTACTTAAAGGGCGCATGCTAAACAAGCTCTACACATTAGGTTAAAGCATACAGTGTCTAACTCAAAACACAAAAATGTAATATAGTTTGACTTACACGTCATTAGATGAGATGGCTGCATAGTTTTCTTTTTTTTAGGCTGTATTCCCTATCATTTCACTGAGAAATCCTGTGAATACTACATTTGCTGTCCCTGGGTGGCTACCTTTCCCCCGCTATATCTATGGAGGAAGCTATGGTTGTCACCCAGGCTGGACTCCAAATATGTCTGCCTTTGTTCATCTCCATTACATGATGGATTGATAAAACTAGCAGATTACAAAAAAGGATGTGTGTAGAGGTCACAGGTGTCATCATTGCGACCTGGCCCCATGCTCCAGGGGTCCCGAGCAGCTTCCCTCTACACCTGGGCAGGAGGGGCGGCATATAGAGAAGCCGAATGTGTGCTCCTCCTCCTCTCCATTCCACAGGCTTTCAGTGGCTTAAGGAGAAACGTGGAGGGCATCAGCTCCTCTATATGCCGCCCCTCCTGTCCAGCTTCCTTCTGCTGCCTGCGAGCCCCTCAGCTCTCTGCTGCCCCACTGATATCTTCTCCGGCAACGTCTCTGCTCTCTCTCTGACCCCCCCCCCCCCGTTTTCTCCGGTCTTCTGTTGTTCTCCGGTCCCCTGATGTTCTCCTGTCCCTTGCTGATTTCCGGTGCTCTGCAGTTCTCTGATCCCATGCTCTTCTCCAGTCCCCTGCTGTTCTACAGTTCCCCCCTCTCCCGCCGGCTGCTGCGGGGAATATGTCAGGATGGAGAGTGGGGAAGGGGCCAGAAAATATGTAATTTACCGGGCCCGCCCTTGTGTAAAATGACAGCGTAAGTGATAAGTACCGATCACTTACTCTGTCCATTCATAACTGTGGCATAGTAAACACAGTTTACTATGCCTTAGTTTGTGAATGAACAGGAAGCTCTGTACAGAGCTAATCCTGTCCATCCATTCTGTGCAGCTGAGGCTGTGTCCTCAATCTCCTTTCTCTGTCTCAAAGGTGAGATGGTGGTGTTCTGCCTCTGGGCTCGGAGGTAAGGGTCCTGGGCTTGGAGGGAAGGGCCCCCAGCCAGAGGTCAGGGGGCCCTTCATGGTTTCTTGTACAGGAGCCCTGAAGGTTCTAGTTACACCTCTGGATGTGTGTATGCTGTCTTTTTAGCTCACAGGAGGTGACAATGAAACTGCATTTCTGGCAAGATCAACATGTATTTTCTGTACTTGCTGAAAGTTTTGGATAGGTCCCTACTGAACCATCTGAAATTCGATCCAAGTATAGGCAGGCTGATTGTACCCAGGTCAGTCCATCGATTGACTTGGGTACAACCAGCCTGTTGGATTTTTCTACATATGATTACTACTAACCGCTATAGCCACTAGCAGTAACCATTGTGTTCTGCCAACTGGGTGGGAAGGCTCCCTGTGCCCCCCGAGTACAATAGCACCACAGGAGGCATTTCGCCGTCAACACTGAATGTGATAGTGGGGAAATCAGCAAATTTTCTTTCCTTCCACCCAGACATAGACAGTTTGAATCTAAGCCAGTTCAGCAGGGACTGGCTGACATTCAAACCATTCGAGGAATGTACTCAAATTGATTAGTCAATCAACTTGGGCAAACCAGCCTGTGGGATTTTACATGCAATTACATGCAATTATTGCGAGCGGCTACAATATCACTGTGTTCTGGACATCTTTTGCACCGAATTACAGGAATGCGTGAAGACGCACACGTGCGACCGCACACATTTTTGATCTCATAGTGTGCAATCAATATAAGATACTATAAACTAAAGTGCAGAGATAATGTCCTAATAGTATTCAACTGTAAAAAAGTTCATAAGATGTGCAAAAAATCAATCTGCATGTTCCCAGGAAGTGCCCCAGGAAGACGTGACGTGTGACGAAACATGTTGGGCGGTATGAAAACAATAACTGGTCAGAGCCGCTGTATCGGGAGTCGGTCAGCTGCTGGTTTTCCAGCATGCACGTCAGACAGAAGACTGACATACACACGGGCCAAATTTTGGACTTTTTTTTTTTTTAACTAGTTGTTGTCTCCTGACATTCAGCCCGTGTGTACGGGGCTTAAGCCTGGACAACATTACTGCAACACTGACACACCAAGTGAAATTAGAGTGGAAACCAAATAACCTATCAATATGTTTAAATATTGCAGGAGGCAACACGGCCTCCTGGAGAAAATCCGCAAAGATATGGGGAGAACATGCAAATTTAATGCATGCAATGCCCATGGTTGGTCTGGAACCAAGAACCTAGATCCGCAAGCTTTGAAATGTATACAGAGAACACATACAGGTGTTGCGGTGCCCCATTCAACCCTATTTCCTTTTATTTCTAATCTGACTATCTGGGATCCCCATTTGTTTACTTTTTTGTAATGCAGGAGAGATATTCCTAAGCACACTTCCTGTGGGCTCCTTGCTGTCTCACATACAGAAAGCTTAACATAATAAAGTTTGTTTGACATTTATAGAATGTAGAATATAGAAGTTAGCACCTAAATAGGTAAACTTAGATTCATTCCTTTGATGTATTAAAAGTTTCCTGATCCCTTACCATTTGTTTATACCTATTAGACTTAACCATTGTTGTTGCCTCCTATTCCTTTGGTATTGTGTAAGGTTTATGTTCTTATGCTGTCAACCCAAGCCCCTGCTAGGGCAGATGTTGTGCTTTTATTGTTATTCTTCTTAATTGAATACAAATTATTGAACCAGAAAAGTTCCCTGATACCCCTGTTCTTAGTGGCATAATGGCAATATTCAAAGTAAGGTAAAACCACAAGGAGACATAGTGAAAATGTGTTTTCCCAGCCCCACTGTTTTAAAAAGGAAGTAAACACTGCCCCCTTTTTTTTTTTTTTTGGTGACCTGCAAAGTAAAGGCATACTAGAACATTATGTAAAACTTACCTGCAAACGAAGACTCCGGCTCTGTGACTGGTGTGAGCTGCATGACGTCACTCCTGCGCATGCGCACGGGAGCCGCCGGTCACGGCACAGGGCTCTGAAGAATCAACATGGACATCTGTTCCTTTGGACCGCATGAGCCAATGATGCCATCGGCGGCATATACAGTAAATATCTCCTAAAAGGTGCAAGATTATAGGTAAGCCTTATTATAGGCTTACCTATAGGTACATACAATCAAAGGAAGTTTACTTCCTCTTTAACCACTTCAGCCCCGGAAGGATTTCACACTTTAGGACCAGAGCACTTTTTGCGATTCGGCACTGCGTTGCTTTAACTGACAATTGCGCGGTCATAAAACGTTGTACCCAAACACAATTTGCGTCCTTTTTTTTCCCCACAAATAGAGCTTTCTTTTGGTGGTATTTGATCCCCTCTGCATCATTTCTGATCGCCGTTATAAATAAAAAAAGAGCGACAATTTTGCAAAGAAAACAGTTTTTCTTACTTTTTGCTAAAATACAAATCCAAAAAAAAAAATATATAAAAAAAACATTTTTCATCGGTTTTGGCCGATTTATATTCTTCCTCATATTTTTGGTTAAAAAAATCACAATCGGCGTTTATTGATTGGTTTGTGCAAAAGTTGCCACGTTTACGGATCATGAGAATTAATTTCTGGGGTTTTTATTTTTTTTTTATTTTTTACTAGTAACGGCGGCAATCTGCAATATTTAGCGGTACTGCGATATTGCGGCGGACATGTTGGACCATTTTGACACTTTTTTGGGACCATTGGCATTTATACAGCGATCAGTGCTATAAAAATGCACTGATTACTGTGTAAATGCCATTTGCAGTGAAGGGGTTAACCTGCAGGGGGCGCTCTAAGGGTTAACTGTGTTCCCTCACTGTGTTCTAACTGTATTGGTGCTGGGCTGGCAGGGGGAGGGGAGTGATCACAGCTTCCATATACAGGAAGCCTGTGATCGCAGCCCTTCCCCTTCTGTCAGAACGGAGATCTGTGTTTACATACACGGCCCTCTGTTCGTTCACTGCGGGGGGGCCATCGTGGGTAGCTGGCGGTGATTGAGTCTGCCCTACCCGCTTCCTGGCCCCCCTCAACACAGTGAGTGCACCTCCGACAGCGCACGCTCACAATGCTAGTTATCATGGCTGCCGCCAGGTGGCGGCGTTTCGCGATAATGAGCCACCTTGCCACTGTCACGTTGCGGCGGTCGGCAAGTTGTGAAAGCAACCCTTTCTTTTAAATGAAATTGCTCCCACCAACTATTGTGTAGACGTCTCCTCTAGTTAGGCTGATAGGTTAAATTTAGTTCTTGACTTCACTGTAGTGAGTGGAGCAGCAATTGATTGTTTCGGGTTGTTCAGGGATTCCTGAGCTGAGAATTTGATTCCTTCCACTTGTCCCTGAAAGCAGTTTCCAGAGTACAGGGCAGGAAGATTTAAATGATCAGCATGAATATTCATCACACCCCAGCTCACTCCTGGAATGAGGCATCCATAGGGGGGCTGGGGAGGTGATAAATGTTTGAGAAGCCTTGTGGGAGTGGGCTTTTCCCTTAAGGGTTCCAGTTCTCCAGGGCTACCCCTGGAGGCAGCTTTGCTAAGTCAAGAAATTGCAGTCTGAGCCTCAGCAGCTACTGGGCTGAGGGCCTGGAGAAGATTGCTGATGGATTTTAGTGGAGGTCACTGTGCTGAAGTCCTGGTCTGGAGAAAGATCTTGTTTTCTCCCTCACAGGGGATCTACCTATATGGACTGCTGCTGTAGGGTCCTAGATATACTGGCCAGTTCCTGTTACCTCCAGGAAAAGCTGCTATTAGAAGATTAGTGAGAAGTTTGTCCTCTCATTATTTCTATTGATTGTTTTGGAGTATCCTGTGACCCTAAATCCCTCTCCTGTTTAAGTTCTTCAGCAATAAATGCTAAAAAAAACATCTCCTAGACTCATCCTGAATTATCAGTGTGCGTGGGACTATGCTTGTGTGCCTGGAAGCCTCTGTGCTACTTTGTTAGAACCTGACTATTATCAATGGTCCTTCCGGGGATAAGCACTATAAATGCATCACTACTGTGTCCTATAGTGAGGTATGGGTCATCGGAGGAAGCATTGAGTGCAGCTGATGAGCACTCAGGACTCAGGATGGACACTCCCAGATGTGTTGGTTTCTATAGAGACTCTGGGGGCAATTTATCTTCATTAAGTGGCATTTGGCAGGGCAAATAATTTGGAGTGGTGAGTATTTACTTCCTTCATTGCAGGTACATCTTATCTTAGCAGTATTATTTAAGTGGCAGAATTGCTTTAAAACATATGTGGGTTATTGCTTCTTACTAGATACAAAATCCCTCAAAACTAGAAGACACGTGTGATTAAATGGCACCACGCTGTTTTGCTTAACACTGTTTTCCAATGTAGCACATTCTCTTAAGTGCAGCACATTTACAGCTTGGTATCACCAGGCTGATGAGAAGAAAATATTTATCAAGGTGATGCCTCATTTCACAGGATGCTTTCATATTCGCATTTGTGTATTACCGATAATTTAATTGCTAGATTAAAAACATTGTTTCTACATGTCACTGTATAATAAGTCTGGGAAAGCTCATGTACAAATGTAAGCCTATGCATCCATTTCACAGTCTGTTACAAAAAAATCATATATTGAGGCAGGAATGAGCTAAAACTGTGATATACAGTATGTATCTTATGAAATAAATATATTTTCAAAATTTCCACTAAAAGCCATTATCTAGGGTGCTGTGAGCAATGTGTTCAGGTCACCCCATAATCAAGAGGAGGCTTTGAAAATAAAACTGCTCACAACAGAAGAACAAAACAATAGAAGGAATCAGTCAATTTCTGCCATTGCCATTCACACAGGGGCATAATGCCCATGCAAATGTACTCTTAAACAGTTGTTAGGTGAAAATCCACTTTATTGCAAAAACATTGCCAATGTGCAATGCATCCAAAATGCATTTGTAAACATACAGAAAATGTGCAGAATAGCAAGTAGATTAATGTGTTTCACGAAATTGTATTCGCTTAGTCATAATCAGATTGGATGTTTTTGCAATAAAGTGGATTTTTACCTTTACACCTGGAGTGCTGTCTACACTCTTTGGATTGATTTGCGATGCGGTTCACGGACCGGACCTGCACCATAGGAGTAAGGTAATTAAGACTCTCACCTGGAGCGGTCATACCTGTTCTTGGACTACATTCTTAAACAGTTGTTACCCAAACTGGTGTCCCCAATGGAAGATGTTCTTCTCATTCTTGGTTACCATTAAAGAGGAAGTAAACTTCCTC
This sequence comes from Glandirana rugosa, assembly GCA_018402905.1. Taxonomy (NCBI): domain Eukaryota; kingdom Metazoa; phylum Chordata; class Amphibia; order Anura; family Ranidae; genus Glandirana; species Glandirana rugosa. The sequence continues at coordinate 211,635 of BLSH010008887.1, read as the reverse complement.
TGCAGACATTTATCTATAGGTAAGCCTCATCACTGGCACATGCGCCGTGCCGTGAGCGGCGGCATACTAGCTCATTATGCCTTTGTCTTGCAGGCGTTTCCTCCCCCGAGTTTACCTCCATATTGGCATCATGACCATTTTGCTTTACAGACAGCAGTATACAGCAAAATGGTAAATCAATTAATAGAGGTTTTTACTAACAGGTTAGAATTAACAGTAACCTTCAACTGTCCTCTTCTTATCAAAGTTTTTTTTTTCTATTCCTGTTAACCAGGATAATCCTTTTCTCTCTGATGAAAGCAATCCTAACCTGCGAGGAACTAAGCGGCTCAGCAAAAGCAATATTGACATCTCAGGAGTTTTGGACAATGAGGAGCCAAGGCCACCTTTACTACGGAAACAGAGTGATTCATCTACCTATGACTGTGATACGATAACCCAACATCATGCTTTCCTGACTAGGTAAAGTAACATAATACAACTATATGCGGCTGCACTTTAAGATAGAAAGAGAATGAGAAGGGGAAATACATTTGCAGGCAGTTTCCATTACACTGCAATAGATCAGTATAGTAAACACCCAGTCATACAATTCTTGTTAAACATTCAAATATACTGTATATTTAATATATCTAAAATGTATATATTTCTTTTGGGTTTTAAAGATTTATGAATTTTAAAGTGGTTGTAAACCCTCTTAGGCGAATAACCTACAGGTAAGCCTATAATAAGGCTTACCTGTAGGTACCGAGAATATCTCCTAGACTTGCACAGTCTAGGAGATATTCACTGTGCAAGCAGCCACCGACATCAGCGACACATGCGTAGTGAAGAAATGGCCCGCTGTGCTGTTTCTTCACTTCGTTCGTGCCATGGCTGCCGGCTCCCACGTCACTCGACTCCGGCCAGTCACATAGCCAAAGTCGCAGCCCCGGAGGGAAGAGGGGCTGAAGATGGGCGCTGCCTGCACAGGGGACATCGTAGGCTTTGTTTGCAGGTAAGCGACACATAATGGGCTACTATGCGATGCATAGTAGCCCATTATGCTTTTACTTTGCAGGGGAATTTAGAGGAAATAAAACCCATCAGGGTTTACTTTCTCTTTAAGTACCCATTGCATACAGGGCAGGATTGCCGAATAGCCAATAGGGAAAAATGAAATTGAGGAAATTTCACCACAAATTTTGAAAAGAAAAACCCCAGATTTCTTTGGAAAAATGCTTTGAAGTCAAAGATGAGGTGAGATTAGGGTTGTTGTATGGGTTTTGGAGGATTCTATGGGCTTTACATGGCTCCTGGGTAGAGTTGAGCGAACACCTGGATGGTCGGGTTCGGTGGGTTCGGCCGAACTTCGCGGAAAAGTTTGGGTTCAGTACCGAACTTGGCCCGAACTTTACCCCGAACCCCATTGAAGTCAATGGGGACCCAAACTTTTCAGCACAAAAATGACTGTAAAAAAGCTCTGGAAAGTGCTAGAGGGCTGCAAAAGGAAGTAAAATGATTTTAGAACAATAATCTGTCCCTTACAGCAACAGCAGGAACCTGACCCTATAGGAGTATGCGATAATTTTAGAACAATAATCTGTCCCTTACAGCAACAGCAGGAACTTGACCCTATAGAACTAGAAGATGATTTTAGAACAATAATCTGTCCCTCTAAGCAGTAGACTCTACCTAGTCCAGTCAGATCATTCTGTAATGCAGGATGAGATGTTATTAGATCTGCAATCTGCGCCGGCAGCATCCTCTCCCTACACTAGCCAGAGAGCATGTGACATGCAGCACTAAGTGACTCCAGCTTATAAAAAGGCTGGGTCACATGATGCACTGGCCAATCACAGCCATGCCATTAGTAGGCATGGCTGTGATGGCTTCTGAGGGCAAACCAGTGAAACGCTTGTTGATTAGCTGCCCTGCAGCTATTCAACATGCATGATCAAATACCCGAACCCTGAACCCGAACCCAAACTTTTTTTCAAATGTCTGGTTTTGGGTCCGGGTCACGGACACCCCAATGTTCGGTACGGACCCGAACTTTACAGTTCGGGTTCGCTCAACTCTACTCCTGGGTCCTACAGAAGCTCCCTTTAGCCATATTGGATGTGTTCTTTTAAAGGTAAAAAAGCAGACAATGCAAAATTTTAAAACAAAACAAAAAAAATTAAATTAAAATACTCACTTGCAAAAAAAAAAAAAAGCCATGGATAATTTTGGTTATTAAAGCAAATTTGACTTAAAATGGTTGTAAAGGCATGATTTGCTTTACCTTAATGTATTCCCTGCATTGAGGTAGAAAATGTACCAGTTTTTGTATCTCGCCTTGCCCGAAATACTCAATGGATCCAGTGCTGTGCGTGTCTGTGGTGACTCTCCCTCTTTAACTGCATTCACAGGACACAGAGGCAGCAGTGGGAGCCATTGGCTCCTGCTGCTGTCAATCAAATCAATGAGCAGAGCACAGGGGACGGGGCCATGCTGTGTGTGTGTCTATGGACGCAGAAAGCCCAACTCGGGAGCGAATCCACACGTGTGCCCCCATAGGTGACACACAGAGAAGAGGAGGAGCCAAGAGCATCAGTGGGGATCCCAGAAGAGGGGGTTCAGGGCTGCTCTGTGCAATACCAGTACAGAATCTTTTTTTTCCAGTTTTGGAAAAATTAATTTTTAACTTTACAACCCTTTAAGCAGTTCAATGAGTAAAACTGGTAGTTTCCTCTAATATGAAATATAATTTTTTTATGGCAGAACCAATTTTGATGAAATTATTCCTCTTAGCCTTAATGGACTAAGTCAGCAGGACTGCCAAGAGCAACATACAGCTCCCCACATATCATGTTGCTTAATGTCAGTAAAAAAATTGTGTGCATGTTAAGGGGTTCTAAAACAACGCCCTGCTGGCCAAAGCCTACTGCCTAGTTCTTATTGTTGCTTTGCAGTCAGTTTGTGCATTGTTGTTCGTGGAAAAGTGTACTGTGTACTTACAGTTTTCCACTCTGGCTCAACACAGAACCCAAGTGGTCACTGATTACTTTTTGCCCTACTCTCCTAGTCGTTGTGTCCGGGTGTACTGATGTGGAGTCATAAAACTGTTTCTTTCAGTGTCTGCACCCCCAGACGTGACGCGTCTTGTGTGGCTATGACCCCTGATCTTGTTATTGTGATACTAAGGCTAGCTAGTTGACTAAAGAAGGACAAAAAGATGGTGAGCTTAGGGAGAATTATAAACCTGGCATATGTCCAGTGTTTGAATGCATCTATAGTTTACACTGGAATGCTCACCTATATTTGGATCAGACCTGTGTAAACCGAGCAGTTTTAACAAGGAGGTATCAAGAAAGCGTTTGCCATGAGCACATAAAAACAGAATGCAGACATTATAAAAGCTCATATTTAATATACTTGTTGAATAGACAATAGACCATGCTAAAAGTCTTACATTGTTAGATCGCCCATGCACATGCCGAGAAAGGGTTATGAGAAAAATTACTGCCTGTGCTACAATAATTTTACAGTCGCCCACTGCATTCAAACCTGCCTTGAAAGTTTGAATAGAATTGGTGACAAGGAAATCAGAGAGAGAGAAGGGATATTTTGAAGCAAAGACTTCAGAAAGTACACTCTCAGTCACCCTGTGAGATACTCTTTAGATTAAAAAAAATAATAATTTAAGTTGAATTAAATTAACTTTTTAATTTTGGAACAGGTTGGGTTTTTTGCTAGATTGCATTAGTGGCTTAGCAGTATTGTTTTTTTTAACTATATAAACTGATATTTTATAACATTTTGGTAACAGGATATTTCTTTTAAGAAAGAACTGCATAATCTATTCTCATTTTGACTGTCTAACTCAGTATCTATATAGCTCTGGATGATCTTGATACAAAGAGTAACATGTACCCTCTTCTGACTTGCTTATATTTTGTCAATAGAGCTAAACAGCAGGGGATAACATTAAAGGCTATTAACAGTAAAGTATTAAAATAACTCATCTGAAACTGAACTGCCTTAAAGTGGATGTAAACCCTCAAATATACCCAAAGAAAAAGGCATAATGAGCTAGTATCCAGGAGCCGCTGTTCACGGCACAGAGCTCGGAAGGAACGGCACCTGTGCCATATAGGTAAATGTCTGCAGAGGAAGTTTACTTCCTCTTTAATGGTAACCACGAATGAGAAGAACATCTTTCATTGGGGTACCAGTTTGGGTAACAACTGTTTAAGAATGTAGTCCTAGAACAGGTATGACCGATCAGATATGACCGCTCCAGGTGAGAGTCTTAATTACCTTACTGCAGGTCTGGTCCGTGAACTGCATCGCAAATCAATCCAAAGAGAGTGTAGACAGCATGTTATCTCATGTGTCGGAGAGCTTGGCAGAAGTTATCATACTGATCAAAGAAGAACGAAGCAGCAGAAAGACACAGCACTCAGAGCTTTGGAGAGAGAGAAGTAAACACTACATATATATGTGCCCAGGTCAGATTTAATGAATGGGGTTTACATCCACGTTAAGTGCATTTCATGTATACCTGACTTAAATCAATTAAAGACACATATCAGGAATGAAAATGTAAAACATGCAGACTTAAATTAGAAATACAGTGGTTAAGGTTTCAGGCATCCTAAACTTGTGTTTTTTTTTCATTTCAGTATTCATTCAGGTGTTCTGAAGGATGACATGGACTTTCCCCGAACTGGGAGTTCCAATCTTTGTGATGTCATAATGGGGCGCTTTGACTTTGAGGTGTCAGACTTCTTCCTGTTTGGTTCCCCATTGGGACTGATATTGGCTATGAGAAGGACAGTCCTGCCTAGTATTGATGGTAAGGTTTAACTCTTTCACTGACAGAGCCATATTTGTAGGGTTTTTTTCACACATATTTAAAAACTCATTTTAGACCTGAAGATTAGTAGATGCCCCAAAACATTTATATATTTTCTGAAAGCAGACTTTATTTATTTAATACAGTTGTTTGGAATCTGCATGCCCTCCGCATTACTTCGAGAATAGGACATTATGTGGATTACTACCTACAACCATTGGTGAAAAAGATGCCTTCTTTTTTAAAGGATACCAAGGCTGTAATCACACTTCTAGAGGGCATGCAGATTCCAAACAATTGTATACTAGCCACAGCTGATGTGGCTTCGTTATACACATGCATTTCACAACAGAAAGGTCTAGAAGCAGTGGATTATTTCTTGTCATAAGATTCCTCAATTCCATCTCATCAGAGGGAATTTATTATGTAGTTATTGATTTTTGCAATGACCCATAATTATTTTTGGTTCGAGAGTCGTTTTTACATCCAAAAGAAGGGAATAGCTATGGGGCGAAATTTGCCCCCAGCCTCCCTAATTTGTTAAGGGCCAAGTGGGAGGAGGACGTCGTCTATGCAGGTGAGAGACCACAACTGGTCCTCTGGGCCAGGTATATTGACAATGTCCTCCTCCTATGGAATGGCACCACGGACACTTTGGAACAATTCTTGGGCGGATCCTGACCGTATGGTAGTGATCTTTCCCAAACCTGGACTGGCTCTGTGACATCAGCCGACAGCGGGATTCAGCCCCCTGTCTGCTGAAAAAGTGTCACAGGAGTGCAAATCTTCACTCCTGTAATCCACAGTAGAAGTACAGCCAAACAAGCTTTGGCTGTACTTCTTTAATCTACAGAGCTCAGATGGTGCACCAGTGCCTCAATACATTCCATGATGCTGAAGTACTTATTTTCCAAAAATGTGAGTGCTCTAGTAAGAGTGAATAAAAGCAAAAAAATTAGGGCGAGGTAGGAACATAAACAGTGGGGGAATAGAGAGAGAAGAAAGAGAGGAAGAAAGAAAAAAAAGGGAGGAGGAGGGAAAGGACAAAGTCCCCTGACAGGGGGGAATGCAGCTAAGATCTATGGTTCAGGACCTCTGCAGGGTCACCAATGTTTAAAATACCAATCAATTGAGAAGTACCTTCTGCACAGTTAAAGTCTAAGTGATCAAAGTTTGGGGTGGATTTTAAGTAATTGTGTTTAACATTTTTCCCTTTTTCTTTTTTTTAACTATCGCTAAATCTTTATTTCTATCACATAGTATACAAAAAAAGTCTTCTATGTGTATTAACAATTTTAGGACAAGTTATCTTTAATGAGGAATCAAGGGTATTTTAGACCCTCACCTGAATTCCACTGAAGCTAACAGAGTGTATATAAGCTCCTTCCCTGGCCATGAGGGCCAGGGAAAGTGATGCTAGCAACTGAATGTGACACTTTTCATGCCGCTTCTGGGTTCAATATAGCTAGGGCAGATCATGGAACAGGTGCTGGCTGGTCTACCTCCCCTCCACCCAGTGACACCTGGGTGCAAACTTTTTTGTGTTATAGGAATAATCTAATTGCACTAAACAGTAACCGAAAACTTGTACCTTTTGATTTTAATTCCTATTGAAAAATAGCAGTGCACCTCCTACATCTTCTATATTTTTACAGTGTGAGAGCTAAGAGAATGCATTCTTGTGATTGTTAAGCTGGCCATAGGTATGTAGAATTCTTAGGAAAAGAATGTTCTAAGAAAGTGTGTTCATTTTTCTAATCATTAGTGGATCAAATCGGCATTAGTTTTCGACTGCAGTGACAAGAAAAGTTTGAAGGAGCAGGATGAAAAATTTTTCTAAAACAAATGAATCTCTAACAATGCATGTGTTTTTTTTTGTTTGGCAGACTCCATTCATTTCAAAATTAAATGTTTTTAAAGCATAAAAATCTTTCAAATTAATGTTTTTTTTTGTTTGTTTTTTTTAAATGTTTCGAACATTCAAATGTTCTGAGAATTTTCTACAAACTTTCCTAAGACTTTTGTTAAGAATTTTCTTTTGACATTCTAGCCATCTATGGCGAGCTTAAGTCTCATGAGTTTTAAATGAGATTTGGTGATGTCACTACTGTGCAGCTCACTGTTCCCTTTGCTGGTGAGAAAGCTGTACTTGAGCACCTGCAGTGCAAGATTTCCTTGCTTTAGCTACATTAATTCTTTGGATCTGTGCCTCTGACCACCAGTGATTAGGGGGCAGCTCTAACATAAAGAAGCACATTTTTACCTATAAAAAGATGTCTCCTTTAGGGATGGGCTCGCGGTTCGAGTCGAATGTAAGTTCAACTCAAACATTGGGCGTTTGCCCATTCGTCGAATTTAGAACATTATGGGGCGTTCCCAGCGACTTCGCCACCGCGGAGTGCCCCATAATGCATTGCGTGCAGAAGGCGCGCACAGCTCCTCCCCATTGGGAGGGCTCCCGCATCTACACGCTTTTTTCTCTGACAGTTTATTCATATGGCAGGGTGGGCATGTGACGTCAGAGGGGACGGGTCCCGTGCGCACGTCACAGAGTGGCCCCGCCCTTCCATATAAATAAATGGTCACAACAAACCCAGCTCAGTCGGCGGGAGCCCTCCCATGAAGGAGAAGCTATTGCGGCTTTTTTTTTTTTGGGTCTGTCGCGCGCCATAATTGACCATGGATTACAATGGGGGACACTTATTTTTATTTTTTAATAAAGGACTTGTCCCTAATTGTCTCCTGTGTTTTTTTATTTTTTTGACACTTTTTGGTGAATTAGTATTGGTACAATGTACCCGATACTAATTCACATGGGGGGGGCAGGATCTGGAGGACCCCCACTCGAAGACCCCCCACAACCACAGCCCAGGGTTGTGGGGAAGAGGCTCTTGTCCCCATCAACATGAGGACAAGGTGCCTTGGGGTGGGGGGCGTAGAGCCCCCCTGCCCCAAAGCACCCACACTCCCCATGTTGAAGGCATGTAGCCTGGTATGGTTCAGGAGGGGGGGCGCTCGTTTGTCCCCCCCATCTCCGTCAGCCAGGTTGCATGCTCAGATAAGGGTCTGGTTTGGATTTTAGGGGGGACACCACGTCATTTTTTTTAAATTTTGGCATGGAGTCCCCCTTAAAATCCATACCAGACCCGAAGGGCCTGGTATGGACTGGGGTGGACCCTACGCAATTTAATTTTTTTTTTTGGACAGGATTCCCCTTAAAATACATACCAGACCTGTAAGGTCTGTTACGGACTTTGGGGGGGAACCCTTTTTTTTTACATTTCAGAGTGGGGTTACCCTTAAAATCCATACCAGACCTGAAGGGCCTGATATGAACTGGGGGGGGGGTGGGCAACGCAATGCTTTTTCAGTATCTATATTGCTGGGAACCGGCAATACATTAGAGCCGCGATAATAAATGAAAATTTTTCCTTTGGAAATGTAATTTTGCTCTGGCTATGTGCCAGTTATTCCCGGCTATATTTAAAGTGACACACAGACGTTACAGATGTTTGCAGAACAGATGTTCAGTTATTCCCGGCTATATTTAAAGTGACACACAGACGTTACAGATGTTTGCAGAACAGATGTTCAGTTATTCCCGGCTATATTTAAAGTGACACACAGACTTTACAGATGTTTGCAGAACAGATGTTCAGTTATTTCCGGTTATATTTAAAGGGACACACAGACTTTACAGATGTTTGCAGAACAGATGTTCAGTTATTCCCGGCTATATTTAAAGTGACACACAGACTTTACAGATGTTTGCAGAACAGTAGTTCAGTTAGTCCCTGTTATATTTAAAGTGACACACAGACTTTACAGATGTTTGCAGAACAGTAGTATGGTTTCTCCGGTTTTATTTAAAGTGACACACACAGCTTCCAGATGTTTGCAGAACAGTGATATGGGTTCTCCCGGCTTATGTATACTTTTTTGACACAGTTTGAAGATGATTTTAGAACAGTTATATGGCTTCTACCGTTAATTAATACTTTTCAGACCCAGTTTGAAAATGATCCACATTCACCTCCATTTTTGCTTTTTTTATGTTTTTATTTTTTTAAAAATATTTAAAGTTATTTCCCTGTCCCCATTTCTTTGTACGTCACTTGTCCCACCCTCACCCCCATTTCCTTCCTTTTGCAGACCTCTAGGACTTTCCAGGACTATTTTACAGCCATTTTTGTGCCTAAAAGTTCGGGTCCCCATTGATTTCAATGGGGTTCGGGGTCCGGGATAAAGTTCGGGTTCTGTGCGGACCCGAACCCGGACTTTGTCCCAAAGTTCGGCCGAACCAGCAGAACCCGGACTTCTAGAAGTTCGCTTAACTCTAGTCATTGACCCTTCACATCATCTAGCTAATACAAGTCCCAAAAATGTGATGCACAGTCAAATAACATCATATAAAGCAGCAGGGGGAGCATGGCACTACCTAACCACATGAACAGGACATCTTTTGTCAGGTCAAACTGTGGAACTGACAGGAGTTCCAAATAGGGTTGAGGTCAGATTGCTGGAGGTACAGTAAATGCTACTGCTTGGTCACCTCTTCGCCCACAGCTTTGAGTTCTGGTCTCCTCTCTGGTCAGCATTGTCTTGCAAGAATATGTACATACATCACAACTGACTAATACTTAGTGCTGACCCCTTCTTCCTATCTTTTTTCTATTGTGTATGGAATTGCAAGTGGCCAGTACTAAATCAGGTTCAAGTACTTTTTAATGAATAAAGAATTGCATTTACTGGGCTATGTAATACCTGTCTGTAGTTCAGTTCTAACTTTTTGAAAGTGAATGTTACCATGAATCTGTACTCAAGCTTAACAAAAATGTTTAATGGGTTAGCTTCAAGTTATATTATAGTCACACATAACATAGCCTCTGTTAAATCCTGATGTAAAGCCTTTATCTTTGTACAGTTCTTTTAGAGCTACAAATAAAAGAAAGAAATAATCACAAAAAAGATAACTTGGTTGTTTTTTGCACTCTCAGAAGCACAGTTTACTTATATTATTATTGACAGACACATCAAATCTCCTCTTATCCATATATCCTTTGAGTGCTCCTCACTGTACCAACAGCTTGTCAATAATTCTGAGCTATAAACCTGCTAATGGTAGCCTGTTGCCATTAAAGAATAGAAGTGGTTGATTTTCTCAAAATACAAAAATATACTGCAAATTATTTGTAATGTGCTATATGGATTTTCAATACCTTCTTCTCAGAGAAAAAGAACTTGCTTCTTCTATAAATTACCAGACTTAGTAGTAGAGGTTATTCAATAAATCTGTCATGAGCATTTTACAATGTTTATCTGGGAAGCTTAGTGACAGAATCTGTTGTCAATAAAGTGGGAGAAGAAGCCAGGTACACATATCGTGTTTATTGTAAGAACTATAGTAGACAGCGCTAGAATGTACTAGTTGAAATTAATTTGATAAACATTAACTTCTTGATTCTGTTTTCTGCGAGGGGTGGATTTCAGGGTGCAGAGGGCTTTCCCTCTTAGTGGGATATTCCGGGAAGCTAGAGCACTCTGTAATAAAGAAAACCCTGGAGTGGGCATAGCTCTGTACCAAACCAACCATGCTGTATGGACTATTAAGATGCCTCTTGCAGTCATAAAGAGTTACAAAAGAAGCAGACTGAGCCTTGTTATTCCAGTGGCCTGTAACTGGGCAACAAGAAGCAGAAGTGAACACTGGCACAGTTAGAGGATAGGTGATACTCAACCAAACCACCACCAGGCGCTCATGATATATTGCACCAGAATGTGAACTGTCCAAGGGTCATATGTGTGGAGCTAATGTTAATGATGATTGGAAGTTCAGAGCCCAGTAACATTAGGAGCCGGAAGTCAGATAAAACACAGTTTATACCAACAATGAAGCAGCAATAAAAACAGCAAGAACCCAAAGCTGAATTTGGAAAAGCATTATCAGAGGTGGATCTGATCCCGACCTGCAGCAGCAAAGGTTTGCTGGAGGGCCCTAATGAGGAGGGGAAACTTGCGTATACTGGGAGATCTGGATGGAGGGCAGATCCTGTGTGAGAAAGCCGTCTGCCACGGCCGAACAGTGGGTAAGCACAGGTAACAGCGTGACTGGAACACAGGGATCAGCTGATCCACAAATAGGAAGCTAAACAAACAGGAAGTGAAGTCGGTTGCCAGGACTACAAAGGGGTGTGCCCTGAAAAACATATATTTCTGGCAATCTATACATGTTTCGGGGCTCATCCATTTGTAGTCCTGGCAAGCAACTTTACTTCCTGTTTGTTCAGATTCCTGTTTGTGAAACCCTGTGTCCCAGCCATGCTGTTTCTGGTGACCTGTGCTTCCCCGCTGTTCGGCCGTGGCAGATGGCTTTCTCACACAGGATCTGTCCTCCATCCAGGTCTCCCGGTATACGCAGGTTGCCCCTCGTCATTGGGGCCCTCCAGCAAACCTCTGCTGCTGGAGGTCGGGATCAGATCCACCTCTGGTAATGCTGTTCCACATTCAGCTTTTGGTTTTTGCTGTTTGTATTGCAGTTTCTTTGTTGGAACAAACTGTGTTTTTTTTGGACTTCCGGCTACTTATGTTACTGGGCTCTGGACTTCAAATCATCACTATCAATAGCCCCACACATATTGCCCTTGGACAGTTCATATTCTGGTGCATTATAGCATGAGAGCCTGGTGCAGGTTTGGTTGTGTATAATATTTTTTCCCCATTATCTCTGGGGACATTTTTTGTGGCTGCCCTGCTTACTTTGCCCATTGCTAACTCTTGTGCTTCAGCGGTCATCATGACACTGTGATGGGGAGCCAGTCTTTAAGTACCAATCTGCTAGTGCTGTGTAGCAATTTTAGAGGACAGGTGATGAATGGGAGAAGGAAGGTTGGCTCTTCTGCCAGTGGTCACAGGCCTCCAACTGACCTGGTCTGGAACCACTGTATTGAATTGGGGGCCCAGACAACTCAGTTGCATAGTAATCAATTGTACCAGCAACAGGAATGCACACACTAAGATGCAAATAATATTCTTTCATTAATAAATAGCCAGCAGGAACATATTCTATTATGACAAGTTTTATGCTAGGCAAATCACTTTCTCAGAGATTGACTGAGTCATTCTTTGAGAAAACACAGTGTTGCTGTTACACGTATTGCTTTGGTGGAGATCAGCCGAGTCAGCACCTAAGATGTGATTGTGGAGCCTGATCTCGCCTAGAGCAGCATGTGAAATATTTGACATCTGTTGCATGCTGTAGTAGTCATTAAGAACCCTCCAATGGACTTGGCATGAAATCACTATTTTGGAGACCCAGACAACTCTGTTCCATAATATTAATGCACCTTCCTTGCCAAAGGCCTTCTGACCATGAAGTGTGAGCCAGAGCTCAGGGAATGTTTTCGACTGAAAGGTTTCCATGCAGGCCTCTTAATGAGGGGTGGTTACTTTAGCAAGATAGGTCACACAAGAGCAAGAGACGCCAGGGAGTGGTGGCACCAGCCATGAAGATTATAGCATTCTCCGGAACTCATACTTACCTCCTGGGGTGGGGTACACTAAGAAACTCACCTGTCTGACCTGGTTGGAACAGTTTGTATCCCATCAGATGCAGCTGGAATTTGAATGAGAGAGCTGATTGGGAGTACCTTAGGATACCCAACAAATGTTGGGACGCATCTGCTAATACTCCCTTGGCACTGGAATTTAAAAGATACTTTAGGGAATTCAGTCTTGGGAGACACATCCTTAAGGACAAAGTTCTGTTGGTGCACCTGCAGGATGGGGATGTAATTTTAGCTGTTATCTGAAAACACCTTAAAAAGGGCCACGTGGTCTGCATGCTAGAGCCTAGATATTTTGTGCGGGTTTTCAAACATTATCATGCTATTTATATAGCACTTTGTTACAAAGTGTGAAAATTGTGTTCATGAGCATTGTAAATATTTTTCTCATATATGTTCAATGTGTTATTATTCTTTTGTTTGTATGTGGATGTCTGGTTCATAGTGTGTTGCCCGCTTTAATGGCCTGGTAAAGGCACCAAGGAAGAATTGGGAAAGGAATGTAGGACCCCTTTGGTGCCCATGGTGGATTTGGGGTGCCATTTATATACCCACTTTCCCCAGGGACTAAGGGAGCCGCATCGGTATACAGTGTGAGCCCAGCCTAACACTGTATGGAACCAACCATGTGTAGGCAGGTGCAGTCTACTTGCTCCACTGTAGGTGGCGCTCTTCTGCAGCAGCATCACAGTTGTGAAGAAGTCACAGTTCCTCTTTGGTTTCCTGGGTCACTGGGGAAGCCCCCGATTGGATGCTGATGCCCTATGTGACTCCAGCAGTCATCTTTGGTCAGGCAGAGCCTACTTAAGGCCCTGGCTCCCAGGCTTGGCGCACTACTTTTGCAGAGTTGATAGAGTAGGGACAGGTATCCCACCTGGTAGGGACAGCACTAGCGCTAGGGAAAGGTTCCTGATGAGGAGGGAGTGTAGCGTCACAACCCCTTTGGACATCTTCCCGTTTGGGCACTGGACAGCCACAGCGCATTCTGCTCTCTTGACAAACACTGATACCTGATATCTTCACATCATTGGAATTTGTGAGTGCACACGGTTGGGCAGGCATTCCTCTGGGTTGTTGTGAACTTTTGTTGCTTTACTTCAACTCCATTATTCTATTACACTTGTCTGTGTGAGATACTGTCGCTGTACGCGCTGTACCCCCCACCTACACACGTCTGGTGCACAAGCACAGAAGAGTTGCAAAAAGTAGAAAACTAGGCCTACATTTTTTGCATACATAGGAAAAAAGTATACAAAGAAATGTATTAAATGGCTGGGGGGGTTCCACACTACACCTCAGTTGAAAGTGGGTGTCGCCTGAGCACAAATCATGGTACAAAAAGATGGAAAAGAAACTGAAGAATACGAAACCAACTTTGGCTACCAAAAAAAATAATTTGATTAGAAAACATACTGCAATAAAGGTATACTCAAAAATGCCCCATTGATAACACCCCAGTCTGAGTATTTGGGATTGGGGATCAGTGGGAAGCACTTTATGCTCAGACTGGTGTGTTATCAGTGGGGCATTTTGATTATATTTTTATTGCAGAATTTTTCTAATAAAATTTTTTGGTAGCCCAAGTTGGTGTTGTAATCACAACGGTTTCTTTCTTATCTTTTGTACCATAAATCAAAACAAGAAAGAAAACTGTTGCATAGCTTTCATGAATTTGGTGCATGACTTTCTAATACATCCATAATACCAAATGTTTATTGAATTGCTTTATTGAATTGCCCCCAATTGTGTGTGTCCCTGGGGGAAGGGAAAGGAAGTGCTTACGTTCCATCTAAAGCAATGGTTCTCAACCTCAGTCCTCAAGAACCCCCAATAGGCCATGTCTGTAGGTTTTCCTTTATCTTGCACAGGTGTTTTAAATCAGAGTCAATGGCTTGATATTTTGGACAGCTTTTATATCTAAGAGAAATTCCCAAAACATGGCCTGTTGGGGGTGCTTGAGGACTGAGGTTGAGAACCACTGGTCTAAAGGGCATATTCTAAGGCCTCATGCACGTTTTTTTTTTTTTACAGCCAGTAAACTTCCTAGCATGCTATATCCTGTGTCCATGCACACATAGGCTGTTTTTAGCGTTTTTTTGGCAGGGGCGTTTTCTGACTGGATAAAAAAAAAACAGAACTAGTGGGTTTTAAGAGGAGTTTTTCAGCTGTAAAAATGCTCTAAACTCTGATAAAAGCTGAAAAACGCAGCTATTCTGCATTTGAACAATGCTTTTGAGTCATAAGCCTTTGTGGGAGTATAGGTTTGCTAAAAAAAAAAAAGCTGCAGCTAAAAAACGCTGAAAAACACTATTGCAAATACGCTGCAAAACTCATTCTACAGCTACAGCTTTCTACAGCTAACGCTACTGGCATTTTTATAACGTCCAGTGTGCATGAGGCCTAAATGTCCAACATCCAGATATAGTCTTTATTTTGTTTACTTTCCAGGTAAGCTTTTCATTTCCTAAACTATTGAACCCTCTATATTACAAACTTAAACATGCAATCTCTATCAGGGCCGTCTTTAAGGCAGGGCAAAAGGGGCAGCTGCCCTGGGCCCTGTTATTGTTGTGGGGCCTAAAGCAGCTGCCTCATACTTGCCAACTATCCTAGTGACTCACCTAGTGAGGTCATATTCACCATCACCTATACTAGATGCTGCCCACTGGGGAGACAAAGGCATGATTGAAAGTCCACAGCACATGTCAGCAAATGCGTGAGGGTGTCATTAATAATCAATGGCACTGCTGTGTATCCGCTAAAGGGCAGCACATTTCTGTAGTGTCAGGAAAGTGACTTTGTGCTCCCCAGTCCATGGTGTGCAGGCAGTGAGGAGATGATGTGCTGTAACCTCTAGCAACCAATCTGTGGGCAGTAATGATGTGCAGTAACCTCTAGCAACCAATCAGTGCGCAGTATTGATGATCTCTAGCAACCAAACAAGCAGAAAACATGTGCTGTAACCTCTAGCAACTAATCAGTGAGCAGTAATGTGTGCTGTAACCTCTAGCAACCAGTCAGTAAGCAGTAATGATATGCTGTAACTTCCCTCTGGCAACCAATCAAAATCACTGCTGTGATAAATAGTTGCTATTTATTGTATGTCTCAGAGCAGGTGGAGAGTGAAATTGCATGGGGGAGGGCAAAGAAAATATTTGCCCAGGGTCCAATCAATATTAAAGACGGCCCTGATCTCTATATAAGGGGTGAACTAAAACTCAAATTTACTGTATTCTTTTATAATATGTAGTCCAGGTCGGCAACCCATGTACCATGATCTACCAGTTGATCGCAGCTAGATGACTGGTAGATTGCCTGGGCTTGTCGCCCTGTGGTCACATGCCATGGATGAAGTGCCCCGGGAAGCATAGGAACTACTTGCAGGCACGTATCGCCAGCTGTAGAGAGAGCAGAGCTGTGGCTGCAGCACTTGCAGCACTGCAGGAATGTCAGGTGTAGTGATACCAACAGCACCCCGCCTATTATTCCTGTTAGCCGCGTGATTCACAGCATGAAGCAGCACTACTGCATGCAAGGTCAGTGTTACTGGGCTTAATACTGGACACAATAGCATTTTTTATGGGCACATAATCAGTTATATGGGCACAATAGCAGCTATTTGGGCACACTTGCAGTCATATGGGCACAATAGCATCTTTATGCTATAGTGCCCATAAGGCTGCTGTTGTGCCCATATAGATGCTATTGGGCCCATATAGTTGCTGTTGTGCCCATATAGCTGCCATTGTGGATCTAAATGGACACAATAGCAGCTATTTGGGCACACTTGCAGTTATATGAGCAAAATAACTTCTTTATGCTATTGTGTCCATATAGCTGCTATTGTGTCCATATAGATGCACAATAGCATCTATATGGGCACAATAGCAGCTATATGGGCACAACAGCAGCAAGATGCTATTGTGCCCATATAACTTCAAGTGTGCTCAAATAGCTGCTATTGTGCCCATATAGATGCACAGCAGCATCTAAATGGGAGCAACAGCAGCTAGATGGGCACAACAGCATAAAGATGCTTTTGTGCCCATATAGATGCCATTGTGCCCATCTAGATGCTGTTGTGCATAGGTTCACAAAAGCAGCTAGAAGGGCACAATAGCAGCTATATGGGCACAATAGCATAAAGATGTCCCCCAAATAGTTGCTATTGTGCCCCTATAGATGCACAATAGCAGGTATATTGGTACAATAGCAGCTATATGGGCACAACAGCACCTATGACAGTGGGTTAACTATGCTTTAGCAATAGACTATTATATCCTGTTATTTTATAGCTTTCTGAAAGCACACCAAAACTCCTGAACACCTTGCTAGGTTACCTCAACAGGACCCTGTGCCCGTGATCTTTGATTTCTCCCATGTTGTTCAGGTAGATCCCCACCTCTAGAAGGTTGCCTACCCCTGATGTTTAGGATTGGAAAGAATCTAATAATTATGGTTATGTTTCTCCTATTATGTTTATGCAAGCAACTCCTTTTTTTCTCTAGAATCTTTTTCATTGAGAGCATGCAGCTATTACATGTATATATCACTGTGCTGCCCTTTACAATTTTTAATTGATTGAACAGTGAAGTTAAATTATTCCCAGAATTTCCCCAGGGGATAAAACAATGTTCTTTTAATATGAGCATTGCAGCAATTAATGTTCAGACTGTTTAGAAATCTTGGTTTAGTAGTAAAAGGATCAACTGGAAATCTGGATTAAACAGCCAATGGACCCTTACACTATACAAATCACTATACATGTGCATGGGTCATCAGTTATGAAGATGTGTTCTCACAGTGAGAAGGTTGTTGAATTTGTTTTTGTCAGTTATAATTGGATTTAGTCTTCTTTTTTTTTTTTTACTGAATAAATGTTGGGTATTGTTTTTTTACATAGAATTGTTTATAGTGGGATTAAAGTAGAAATTGGACTGGTATCATAGACACATTCTTTAAACACAAAACAAAATCCATATACATCTCTACACATATACAATATGTGTAAATGTATGTCCATTTCTTTAATAAGTAATTGGGAATGGTGCTTAATGATATAATCCTTTCAAGGCTTTTTCAAGCTTCATTCTTGTTCAAAGTATTGAAGCCAGAGAGTCAGTATAACGACTGATGAACTAGCATTTTCACCATGGAGCCTACAATGTCAGCCTTCCAGTTTCTCTCTGGAAATATTTATTTTAGGAAAGGAATGCTATAATGATAAGAAAATTACCTTAAAGCGACATTAAACCCGAAACCAAAAATGCAATATACCCTATCAATCATTGAATTTAATTTAAACATGCAATCTCGATATCAGGCTGGCACTAAGAGGTGAACTAAAACGCAAATGTACTTCTGTTTTATCCTGCTGATCTGGCCAGTTACACACCTCCTTAGTTAGAGTGCCCCCACTCTGGTGAAGGAGCACAGGGGGTACCTTTGGACAGCTGCATTGTCAGTCCAGGGAGGAGGGAAGTGTCAGATGTACTATTGGATTTAAATACACTAATAAATTGAAGCCAAACTGCAGATAATACTATACAAGCAGTTGCAACAGTTTTTTCTCCTTTTGTGATAAAGGTTTTACATAAATAAAAGTTGATCATTATAAGCACCCCCGTTAGTGTTAAATGGTTTGTCTGATCTCTGTAACTGACACATTCTGCTAGAGAGCTTAAAAAACAACAGGATTAATAGCTGGTTCACCAAATGAAAATACAATAAAAAAAGAAAATGAATATAGACATCACATCTGAGAAATAGTAAGCTGCGAGATAGGTATGCGCAGGGGATGTGCCTGGGCACACCTTAATCACTCAGTTTGGCGCAGATTCCCCCTGCTGATATTTCACCAAAGCTCCTAAAAAATAATTAAAAAATAAATAAAATTGTAAAAAATAATAGAACAATAAACTAATAAAAAAAGATTTAAAAAAACGACTACTGATGCCGTTCACTGCCGTACTGACACCAACTGCTGCCATACGGACACGTCCACTGCTCTACTGACACCGCCCACTACCCTATTACATGTTTACATTTTGACATGTATTTAGAGTGTGTGTATACAATATATATATATATATACAGTATCTCACAAAAGTGAGTACACCCCTCACATTTTTGTAAATATCCTATTATATCTTTTCATGTGACAACACTGAAGAAATTACACTTTGCTACAATGTAAAGTAGTGAGTGTACAGCTTGTATAACAGTGTAAATTTGCTGTCCCCTCAAAATAACTCAATACACAGCCATTAATGTCTAAACCGCTGGCAACAAAAGTGAGTACACCCCGAAGTGAAAATGTCCAAATTGGGATAAAAGTGTCAATATTTTTGTGGCCACCATTATTTTCCAGCACTGCCTTAACCCTCTTGGGCATGGAGTTCACCAGAGCTTCACAGGTACAGATTTTAGATCTTCAGAGAGATCTTTGCCCTGAGGTGCCATGTTGAACATCCAGTGACCACTTTTGTTGCCAGAGGTTTAGACATTAATGGCTGTGTGTTGCGTTATTTTGAGGGGACAGCAAATTTACACTGTTATACAAGCTGTACACTCACTACTTTACATTGTAGCAAAGTGTCAATTCTTCAGTGTTGTTACATGAAAAAATATAATAAAATATTTACAAAAATGTGAGGGTTGTACTCACTTTTGTGAGATACTGTATATATATATATATATATATATATATATATATATATATATATATATATATATATATACACTGTATATATCATGTAAGATTGGGGTTTATCAGCTTCAAGTGGTAGGTGCTTTTTCAGTAAGTGAGCCAGTCCAAAGCTGTATTTTTAAGGGCAGGGCATGAGGGCAGCCCATTTTTAATAAAAGAAACAAAAAGTCAAATAAAACAGTAATCTTCCCTCGCAGGGGGTTCCAACATCACTGCATAAATATGCTTCAGCCTCCTGGCTTTACTCACTGTCAGCTTCGTGCTGTTTGGTGAAATAAAGGAACTCCAGGTCTCCTGGTTAATAAATGATATTCAGCCCCCCCTGGCTTGTAAATGCAGCTCTCCTGCTAAGGCCTTCTGCTTTAGGCCTAGGTCTGCCTCCCACAGACCTGAACACTCAGCAGCTCAGTGCTGTCCTGTAGCCTCCTGCTACACTGGCTGCCCCCATGCAGCCTCTGACTCCTGCAGAGGGAAGGGGAGTCCACCTGACTCCCTTACACAGACTTCCTGTCTGTTGGGTGGGGCCCTGAGCCATAGTCAGGTCACAACTAAATAGCCCAGCAGACAGGTCTGTAATCAGCGTGCCTGTCTCTCCAAAATCTGGCGCATAACCACAATCTGCCAGGTAGCACAGGGTCCCACTGCCACATATCCTCCCCCTTTGTTGAACCGGAGGGAGGAACACATAAACCCGTCACTATGGATGGGACACCTCCGTGCCAGCCATTAGCTGCATAGGCCCAACTCTTTTTTCGGGTATGTTTCCACCAGCACTTCTTCCTGGACCGTGGGCTCCCACTAATCTTTTTACTATCCCTTCTACCTTTTGGCCCTGGAATCCTCCCTTTCTTTTTATCTCCCCCAGACCTACTCTCCTGGGTATGTTGGGGACCCACTTCCATGACACCTGTCAGGGACTGACCTCTCTCACTACCTGATTCAACACTTACCAACCTCATTTGTTTTTCAGGTTCACTAACCCCTGTATGGTTACCCTTGGCAACCAAACCATCAGAGATTAACACCATATCCTTCTGTTTAACCTCAATAGCCTCTTTCCACAATTAATTACTCAACTCAATATTGTCAGTATCATCAGGACCTCTAGTCTCCTGGTTTGTTAGGACAGTGTCTGTGGAGGGACGACCTGCAGGCAAGCAGCTATTCTCCATGGGACCTTTCCATATTTTCACATTGCCCCTTGTTGTCAAACACTCCAATAGCGACTGTCCTAGCAACGAACATTTTTCGCCACATTTTTGCACACCAATCTCTTTAACCATTTCTATGTCTATTGCTCAACCAATATCTCTGAGCTGTCCAACAGTGCTCTAGAGTGTCTCTCATGCACCACATCAGTAGGAAGCAACCAAGCATACTGTGAGAAAAAATTCAACATGGGTTTATACACTTCCCTGTTACA
Organism: Glandirana rugosa; assembly: GCA_018402905.1. Lineage (NCBI taxonomy): Eukaryota > Metazoa > Chordata > Amphibia > Anura > Ranidae > Glandirana > Glandirana rugosa. The sequence goes on along the minus strand of BLSH010008887.1, from coordinate 191,119 downwards.
GTTACCCACACTGTTCGATTTTCGATCAGAGTGTCTCCGGGTATCTCAAACTGCACTTTGTTGTGAGTGATGGACAGAATTCCCACTACTGATGCATCTGTTCTGGGCTCTTTCTTCACTTGAGGTCTAGCAGGTGAGACAGTACACACGCCATGTACCAACCACTGCTCAGCTGCACCTCGGACCATACCAGCAGAAATGCACCTAATCACACCATCATACGGAAAGACTTCCACCATGTCTGTCATTTCTGATTCCTCTCAAAATCAGACATTAGACAGAATATACCAGAGGAAAGACGACCATACCA